>OZ038373.1:23214989-23600501 GCA_964036015.1 Leptarthrus brevirostris
AGTGGCTGTCTATCCTAGATTATGAAATTATAATAGGTGGCATAGATGTTTGTATATGCCAGTCTCACTTCCATGATATATATTGTGTATCATACGACAAACACGAACTAAGAATTCCAAATATGTACTTAATTACTTTAAGATTATTTAAAATCGTTTCAAATTAAATCGTAATCGTTTACATTGTCATCGACTCTCCTAACAATAAATGTACACGAAAACTACTTCCACAAACTTCACTGCATATGCATGAACAGCTGTCTTCTATCGAGAGCTGATTAGCCAGGTATCAAAACACGTCCGTCTTAATTACTACGCATTAATAATGAATCTAAGTGGCCTTATATATTATAAATCCGTTGATGGCACAAAGCTTACTAATTTACTCTTTACAATGTCCCAGTCCAACTGGATAAACCAATTTCTGTACGAAGCTTTGTCCTTTGGGGCCTGCGTCAGAAGGTTCGTGATTGCGTTTCGCAAACATTTGTTTTGCTCTCAAGTAGATATTACGTGATTTGTCAGCAGATCTTGTCCGTTTTGGAATGAAAAAGGCTGCTGTGGTCTAATTAAGTTGTTAACAAAATCAACAAATGATAAATTGTTCTGATTTCTTGTTGATTGTAATTAATTGCTAATTAATTTAATGCAATAAAAATGTTGATAATACTTGTGTTCTACTTTTTGTTTAGGGACGTATGTTATTCGTTTTTTTCGCTTGACCTTTATATGATTTTCCGCTTCAATGTCAGTCAGTTAACTAACTATGCTTTGTCGCGCGACATTGTATTGCAAAAAGATATGTTAGCATAATTTGTTAATGCACCATGATAACATAAAAAAGCTTTAAGTTGCAACAATAGATTGAGCAGATACTTTTAATCATGAATTCATGCTCGTCCTCGAAGTGCTCAATAAATAAATAGTTGACCAAATTCGTGAAAGATAAGCGCTTGACCTAGCATTGAAGAAAATGCGGACATGCAAAATAAGAAAAACATAAAAAACGTTGTAAAAGAGCGAGCCTTAATAAAAACAATATTTTCCACATAAAAAATGAGTAATGATGTCACGCCAACAACCTACTGATGATAGTATAAAAAAAACTTTTAAAACAAGAACTGAATAAAGCCTTTCGCTAATCACGAACACCTGGATAATGAAGGCGCGTTGCCATAAACTTTTATTTCGTATCTTTAGCTAAATGGACAAGCAGAATATCATAAGATTACATGTAATCGTAACAAACTTGTGAAAGATTTAACGGATGATGCCATTGATACTGTAAGAGATGATTCTATCGATTGTCCTTGGCTCGCTAGAAGAGAATGGTTCGATATTGAAAGAAAACAATTTTTTCTTTTATTCTATTTAATATCATCGTCGACCTAAGTCGTTTTACTACCTCGCTCTATCTGCTGATTTTATTGTGAAATTATGATCTCATCATTTAAGTGAAAAGTATATGTACACTTGGGAAATAAATGTGTCAAAAGAATTTTGCACAAATTTTATGATTTTCTTATTCTATAGGGTTTGCACAAAAGAGAGCAGGACACAGAGAAGACGTGCTATTACTAAAACAATCCAGTTGTTTAGAAACAGAAAACGTAGGGTTTCCAAATAAAACTATAACATGGATTTAAACCTAGTTTTAGTTAATTAAACTAGCTTTACTTAAATTAATTAGCAATTAAGACGATGGTGTCTTGAGCAGGCTTGATAGGATGAAAGTCTTGGAAGTAGTCCTTAATTCACTTTTTTATACGATTTATTGCAAGTGACTATCAACTCCTCCGAACTGCTTGGCGACCTGGGCATTTCCATCCTGGCCCGGTTCTTAAGGAATTCCCAATTTTGCCGTATTCCGTACCACCGAACACTCTACGGAATAAGCGAGCCTATCGCGTCGATGTCACGCCTCTTTAATGAGTATCCGGCCCATATCGAGCTAGGTTGTTCCAGGCAGCAGCTAAAGAGATAATTGAGTCTTTTTTTGAATCACACTTAACACGTTCACACTCACATTTTTAATCATAGTTTTATTACTTTTTATTGTTTTTCTTTATAGTAGCCAATATGGGCGAATCTGTTGTTGTTAAATAAATAAGACCAGTTTTAGTTAATTTACTATTATTATTCCCAACTACTGCTTTATTTACTTTAGAGTCTATTTTTAGTTTTAGTTTTTAATATAAAGCGTTTTCCTTTTTGGAATAACATTGAAGTGAATGCTCAAAAAAGGCAAATTCGAGAATAAAACTTCTTAAAAATATATTTTAAGTAAATATCACCCGCGTTTCCATTTCACACTCCCCTATCACATTGAACTTCCATGCTTCTTTTCCCCGCTTCACGGCTCGCCTATGGAATCGTTTGAAGTTGACCATTGGAAAATTCCGAGCGCTCCGTAAACTTTAAAAAGTACAAACTAATCTTGGATACATATACCCAATTGAACAAATTATTTTTCTAATATCGGCTCAACCTCAGAAGACGAACGCAGTCCAACTTCTAACCTCCCAAACTAAACTGTGGCAAGAACATAGAAAAGCACATTCTATGCCTGCAAGAAATGGGGTTAAAGCCCTCGTATTGCACACTAGATGTACATTTCCATTGTGAGACCAATTCGGAGTGGAAACTGCTATAGAGAAGCTGAACAGCCTTAAGAAGTTAATCAAAATTCAAAGAGCATCCTTCTTGGCCATCTCCGAAGCAATTAGCACAATGCCAAGTGTAGCATTGGAAACTACGCGGCTGTGAAGGTATGCGTTGTTCACGGGCGGCATAATCAGATATGTAGGCGGCAAATCACAATATTAAATCCATATACATTTTTTCATTGGTAGCAGCAAAGGCGTTCTCAGTAAAGCCCTGTATCAATTTACATACTGGGTGTGAAAAATATTTAAATTTATGGACAATAAGTCTCTGCTCCTTCCTACTTTAAACCCTGGAGAGACTTATAGATAGCTGCATCAAAGATAGTATCGAGCCATATAGGCCGTCTCTTTCCAAACATGGTTATAATAAAGGTAAGTCCGTCGAAACAGCTTTGCAGGAAGGAATTGTTACTATACAACGATCAATCTTGCACAGCGAATTTACACTTTTCTTGATGGTGTTGACAATAATGTTAAACTAGAGGTGATTAGGGGATCTTTATACTCCAGCTTAGGAGATCCACCATACAACAATAAGAGGCACACTCCTAGGATGGATTCTCTTACCGCTCTTGTAGAATCTAGTTCTCAATGAACAACTTCTGAATCTGCATAATTTCGCCTCGGACAAACACCCTAATATCTTAGCTGATAAGATGCAACATGCTCTCTCTAACTAACTAACTTCCTGGAGCATCAGGTGTGGTGTGGTCATAAAACCAGACAAAACAGAGTTGATACGCTTCGCACGGAAATATATATGCTCCAGCTTTTGTGACAGTAATATAGGACACAATGTCCTTCCTGGTCACAGTAAAGGAAATCAACAAGGGAAAAACTTTTCACCAACTTACAATTGTAGCCAATCTACGAACAGATAAAAGTTTTTCGGACAGACAAGACTTAACTTGCCATACCACCTATTTTCAAAATCGACAATGTTAACTTAGAAGCAAAAATATTGGTATGATCACTCAATTCCCCTCAATCCAATGCATCTTGTAGATTAGGGATATTGGATATTCCCGATGGGAAAACCTTTAGAAAGTTGACACCTTAAGACAAGAGTAGGATGTCTACAAAATCTGTTTCATATGCAGGCTTTATTTACTTCTAGAGAATTTGCGAGAAAAGCTAGGTAAATTGCCAAGATATAAAGCAACTGAATTCATTTTGTGTATTGAAATATTCATTTTAAATGATATTGTACATAATGATTATTTTTATCATTTTCTAATACTTAATCGTGCATATCACATAATATCATGCCCTGAAAGCTATTCGGCTAACATAAAAACAGCTCAAGATATGATTGCAGAATTTGTGAAATACTTTCCAATATTATATGCAGAAAAAGTCTTACCTACATTGTAGATTAACCACATAGTGTAAAAGAAAATGCATTCGTGTATGATTTTATTGCACACGATTTTCAAAGCTTTATGCAAATAATAAAGAAAAAAACAACAAAAATTTTGCAGCAACTTAAAAATAAATATAAAGAAGAACAAAATAATACAACATAAAAAGTTTGGTTTTAAAAGTACTATTAACGGAAGAGTAGAAAGTCACTCAATCATTCCTATAAAAATAATTGGTATTTCTGATGACGATGAAGTGTGTGTTATTGGATATAGAGTTTAAAATCTGCAGAACTATTTTAATGACCCTGTGGCATCAATGTTTTTGGGAATTATTTACTCTTTTCAGAACAAAATGTCAACAGAAAATGCAGAAAATATTATCATAAAAAAAATTCGAAGATGTAACGTTGCTATTGGATTTGATGTTTTTTTCTAGCTAGCAAAAATAATATCTATTTAATTGTTTAAAAAAAATTTATTATTTAAAAATGTATTTTTGGAGCCATTTTTAAATCAGAAGTTCTCTAAATAAAAACAAAGCATCAAGATATTGAACTAAACAATCAGAATGACGAATTGAAAAAAACAGTACGAAAACATAATTAAAATGCAAACAGAAAATTTGGCACGTGGCGGTTTCATCATTGTCTCGATTTTATATTGAGAATATAGAATCCTGAAAGAAGTTAAAAAATGATATTGATTTCATACTTACAAAGATTTTTTCAATAGGTTGCTGCAGTAAAATAATATTTTCTCGGAAAACTACTACGACGGTGTGCAGGAAAAACCTGCCTTAAAGGACCTGAAAACGCAGTCTTTAATCCAATCCAAACAGACAACCAAAAGTTGAAACTTCGAAAAAACTCTCATAGAGTTAAAATTCGCTGGAGACCTTAAATACACCATTACTAATAAAATATCTAAAAAATATACTCTATGAGGTAGGCCACGAAGAAAATGTCAAAAAGTCCAAAGACTTTTGTTTTTTACCACAACCTAGAAGAAGAAATTACTCCAAGCATGACAGATCTTTTCCATGCTCTGTTGAAGCTTAACGCATCAATCAAAGAACAGAAAGCATCGATGGCAGAACAATAGGCATCGATGGCAGAACAGAAAACGTCATCACCCGAGTTAGAACCAGCAATGGAAGAACAGAAGACTTCATCAGCCGAGTTAAAATCGTCGATGGAAGGGTCCGTAAGCGAATTGAAAGTGGCAATAGAAAAACATTTATCGGTCATGGAAGGGTCCGTAAGCGAATTGAAAGCGGCAATGGAAGAACAGAAATCGTCGATAGCTGAGTTAAGAGCATCGATTGAAGAAGAGAAGTTGTCGACGACCGAGTTGAAGTCATCAATAGTAGCGGAACTTAAGATCCCTGTTGAAGAAGTGAAAACTGAAATGGGTATATCTATGATATGAGGTCTGAAGACAACTGTAGAGAAGGAGAACGGGAGACCATAGAAAACTCCATCAAAGCCAATCTCGAAAGCCAAGTGGAAAACCAAATGGGAGAGTTAAAGTCAGATATAGAAAGGAGGTTGGAAGAAGTAGAAATTCCTGGACAAATGAATATTAAACAAGTTAAAGGCGATATATAAGCAATAAGAAATGAGCTGGAGAGCATCAAGAAAAGGCGATCAGGACTTTTATCTACAGACGTAACCGTAAATAAAAGACTTCATCCTCCAATATTTGACGGCCAAACGCCCTAGCAAACATACAGACTTAGAGGCGCAGCCGCTGAATTGTTACATACTATACCAGCAGAGCAAAGGTACGATTATTCACCTTTAATACAAGCCTTAGAATTACGATACGGCAACCAGCACATGGAAAAGGTCTACCGTCTACATAGACGGAGTCGAACAGATCAGCATGGAGAGACGTTGCATCAGTTATGTGCAGAAATAGAAAGGGTGGTACAAATGGCTCACGATTGACCAAGATTATGTCAATGAGGTGGCCAGAGCCATTTATTAACTCACTTGCAGATCATGACCTGCAGCAAGTAATATGACTACCTGGAAAGAACACCAACGCTGAGGCTTTGACTTACGCCCTGGCTTATAAGGGAGCAAAATAAGCCTTCAGAAGACCTATTTCCCAAAGAGAAGAAACCGAAGTAAAAGATATTTGTTGCCAGGAGGGTCATCTCCGACGAGATTGCTTAATGGGAATGGGTCACCAGACGAGAAGATTGAACCTGTACGAAGACTGACAGTCTTACCGACATCGAGCAAAGGAAAACGGAAATTGCAGACTGTGGATCAGGTATTGCAAGATTTCGGAAGGGAAACTTGAAATTCTTGTTTTTGCATTGCTACGAGGTAGACAACAGCATAGAGACGGAGTGGATTATTTTAACTTCTTAATAAAAGCTCACGGGGAGACCTGGTTTCGAACCCGGGAACCATGGCATGGTAGTCGTGCGGCTCAATAAATTGATGCAACTCCGTCTTGTTAAACTACATCGGAAATTTAAGGGCGCAGAAGAATGCACCCAGAAAGGGTGGCTTTCATGGTGTTACAGCTACATATTAGCCAGCTAGAAGAGAAATGTGCAAAAATGCAAGTAAAGCGCGAAGAGAGGTCCAACATGAAGGAATTTTAGATAAGTGATTTTAATTATTTGTTCAAAGAAGAGAAATCCGATGGACGTCTAGAGAAGCAGTTAAGATCCAATGTAGGATTATTAAAGCAGAGAAACTTCAGAAAGGTTATAAATGATGAAAGCTGTTTGGGACGAACAGTTCTAAGAGGGGGGCAGTGAACCGTGTATTGCACATGCCCCAGGTGGCCAGAAATCAAGGTAAGAAAATGTCAAACGTGGAAAGTTAAGGACAACTCGAACCTATGGTGAATATGTGAAGTGAAAATGTGTTTCCGTTACACATTTTCACTTCACATATTCACCATCTAGAACTAAGTGGCAGAAGTTTCTAGAATAAAGCTGAGTACTATAAATAGGGCTGAGTAGCAGCCAAGTTAGGTTACAATCTTTGCATGACCCCTTTTTCTGCAAGAATACTTACAGAAGAGATTTTTGTCACCTTTTACCTTGAATAAATTTTATAGTCGAAGTAGGATCGATGAAGACTTTTGATATTTTATTAATAATAGTATATGTAAGGTCTGTGAGAATTAAGTTGGATGTCTATTTTGACTGGACTTTTTAAGTAAGTTGAATAAAGCAAATGTGCACTTTGTAGCTCCAAATTATTTATTTGCTTTATTTATAGAGGCATCAAACAAGGACGGCTAAATAAATAATAAATATATTCAAGACATTCGATAAGCATTTAAAATAATAAAAAATAGACAATACATAAATGAGTGTATAAAAAACAAAGAAACTGAAAGATCAAAATAATTCAACAGCATAAAGAATACAATTTTACTAATGGACTTACTACTTATTTCTGTACGTAAAAATTAGATTTTTTCTTTAATTTTCTATTTTTATTATTATTTTGTGGACAATGAATTTAGTTTAGTTTAATCATATTTTTGTTTTGTTTGTAGTTTCAATGAATTTCGTTTCCTTCGAAGTCAGTTAATTAAGAAAGAATTTCATTTTTTTTCCTTAGAATAAATTCTTTATAACAAATGCCACTCTTTATTACTAGTAACTTAATCGAAAAGGGATTCCTTGAATTTAATAATTTTAGTTATTATTTTGATGTGTGAAGTATGCTATTACCGGTAAAGCAATAAGTAACTGCCTACCACCTTAGGAAATAGTCGTGTAAAAGTAATCGACAAAGAAAGAGTGCACTTACTAGATCCATTTGATAATAATCGCTAGGACTTGGGATAACATCTGACGGTCAGCACTGACAACTTGGGACAGACACCATGTGTACTTACTTCTAAAGGGGACATCTATTTAGGATGATAGTATTTTATTAATTTGTGCTAGAAACTTGCGTCCAAAAGTAGAAGGTTGCTTCTTCTTTGAGGAACGTATAATATTAAATAGTGGAAAGGGCCAGCCTGGGTACGTTTTCGTTTTTTTGTTTCTTTTTTGTTGCTTAGCGAGGTGAAAATCTTCTAAAAGACACCGGACAGCCCGTGCCCTCCTGTAGTGTGAGTTAACTCACTAAAACCACCTCTCTGGTAAAAGCAGCCAAAATAGACCTCATAGAAGCGGGTCCTTTATCGTTCCTGCCCAGTCTCTCTTAGCGGAGGCAACTCCGTTATCTCAGTGTCGCCGCCAACCTCAGTTTACAGGCCCACTACTAGAATCCTAGTCTATCTGCAAGAATCCATCTTCATCAACCATCTCCAGTTCTCCTTTTTAGTTCATGTGTTAATCATAATCTTCACCCCTTCTCTGTCCACGGCATTGAAGGATTCCGGACCATGAAGCTTTTGGCTAGAGCCAGGACAAGTAACCTCCTCCGGATTAACCACATCGAAAGGCACGTCTGCACCGCGGAGGTAGCCAAGTCATTAGAGTTTACCATCTTTGCCACCGCCGCAATTGAGGAAGTGCAAGTTTTTATTTTGTCAATGGCACCTTCTTTCAGGACTGCTACAGCACTTTCAGCCGGCACAAGCCAGCCTCCATAGTCGGCGCAGAACCTTCGGAAGGCAATTTTCCCGGAGCTGCTTATGTTGTGTTGTGGGGACCGTGGATATAACCAACCTGTTTGGATCTACCATACCCTCCACCTCCACTCTTACAGCAGTACCTGAGGAGACGTCATTCGCGAACCAATTACCCCCGAGTCCCGCAGAGGATAGGACACCACTGCACGCTGCCTTGACATGGCCTACTACAACCTTGGGGGATTTTTCAAGAGGTTACCTTCTCCTGCATTAGTTACTTGGCTACATCCTAGGAATGCATTGCCCGGTTGCTGCCGCTTGGAGGTGTAATTAAAACTTCTCCAGATGAAGACCGCCGTATCCTAGAAGGCTTTAACTCTTCTAGTAAACCTGCAGAAACCTTGAGCATGTTGCCTTATTAGATTGGGGAACAGTGCCCGTACCTCTTGTCAATCAATCCATAATATGTCGCCTTATAAATTTTAATTTTCGTCGGCTATCCCGACCAATTTTTCATTTCAGTGAATATCTGATATCTAACCATGAAAAATCAGTTTCATTTCGGGACTTTGTATTTCTTATTAATCAATTCTTTTTTTATTGGTTATGCTCTTCTATAATTGCGGTAATTTCTGGTTTAATAAAAAATCTCCCTTTCAAAATACAATGCGATTATAAATATTAACTACAATTTCCGTGCATTTAACCCAATTTATTGCGTCGGATACCGCAGAAGAATCATGGGAAAAGTGACCACAAATCTGCTCTTCATGGATCGAAATGATACTAATTATCTAACAGGTACATCCGAGGGCACACAAAATAATATTTCACGAGATTCAGAAGAGAAAGCTTCTGTCTGTCGAGAAAAGGAAACTTTCAACAATTGATTAAGAGCAGTTCACTAATGACTCGAAGATTTCAACAAAACATCTTTACACAAATTGATGATATCTTTCATTATCTATTTCGGTCGACTGGGAAGAATTTTTCTTATTGGGCCGAAAAATGAACATCTTTGTTCCACCATCATACTTTAAAGTTGAAATAACTTTTTTTAATTCTATGGTGATGAAATGATTTACCAATCTCACTGTGCACGGCAATCGTCCATGAACATGTGGGTGTTTACTGTCAGTCAAAGTTCAAATTATGCTCTTGAGATTAGTTCGCTATCATTGTGATGGCTGAAAAGGTATAAAATGCTTTCTGTTCTCAGATGTCTGACGTATATCAGAAAAAGTTAAATTTAACTCAACACTTTACTATTTTTCTTCATTTATGCCCTCAATGTTTTTAATTTCTTGAGAAACAAGATTCAATAAACTTGGAAATGAAAAATCTAGGTTTAAATAAAACTCGACCTCTCTCCCTGTGGTTCCTTATTGCTGTGAGCCTGCACATCAGCTTCAGCTCCGCCATATTGTAACTATGTTTACGAGATAGCAACTTTTATCCATATGGTCTATTTGCTGCTCTTCCACATAAATTTCATTTTGTCTCCTGGAGTCCAAGCTAATAAGTTTGGTTTTAGCAGCATTGATATTAAGTCCTGCTTGCCGACCTTCACTGCTCAGAGCTTCGGTCATTTGGGCTACATGACTTTGTTTGTTGGATAGGAGACATACAAAGTAGGCATAGGTTAGGTGAGTAAGGTGGTTTAAGAGTTACCATTTAATCCCTCGCGATGGGTGATCGCGATCAGTAATGAGGATCAGGAAATACAACGGTGACATTATGCATTCTTGTCTCACTTCATTCAACACTTGTGTCGGACGTGACATTGGGCTCCTGCGTAGGACTCCTTTATGATGGAAAATGCCTCCCCTATGTAGAACTGTCAAACGCCTTCTCAAAATCGACGAATATTAGATGTAAAGGGGACCCCCATTCGGCGGATTGCTCGATGATAATTCGGAGGGTGTTGATGTGATCGCTGCAGGAGAAACCCTCACGAAAGCTTGTCTGTTCTTGGCTTAGAGTGCGAAGATTTTATAGTTGATTGGCATTAAGATGATTTTAGCCATCAATTCGGGGACTGCAATTAAAAAAAAGAAACCGCGTCACTGCTGCAATCCTTCAGGTCGCCTTTTATGAAATTCGTCACAATTGCGCCTGGTTTCCATTCATTGGAATAGGTCTTGGTTTCCCAACATTCCTGGTTTATGGGGATAAAAATATCAGCCGCAGCAATGAGATACGCCTTAACTAGTTCCACTGGTACAGTCCCTGGGACCTTACCAAGGTCAATCGTCTTAATTGCGTCAGCCAACTCCAAAATTGTCGGAGTTCTAGCGTTACTGTTGGCCGCAGCCGGCGGGTGTTCAGTATCGTGTGAAGAGGTATTAGACGGTCCGAAGGTGTTATTTAGGACTTCAACAAAATACTCTCTCCACTTACGCAGTTGGTGTTCCTCCGTGATAAGAAGGGAGGCATTAGTATCTCGTTTAGGCTGTTTGTTGTAAGAGTCCTACCTGCTAGTTTTTTTGGCAATTTTGTAAAGATCTCCACCGTTACCGTATTAGGCCGGTTCTGATGCTTTTTCTACTAGCAACTAGATGTAGTTGCGTTTGTCACGTTTTAAACTTCTTTGGACGCTTTTCCGTAGCGATCGGTATGCAGTTCTGAGATGTTGTTTAACTCCAACGTCAGTAGCAGAATTAATGCATGATCCATGGTCCTCTTCCGCTCTTTAATCTTCCCACCTGTTTTTTCCTTCAGCTAACAAAACATTCCTTCGCCCTTTCCAATTTTTAGCCTATGGAGTCGTCGGGGTTATGACGCAGTGCATCAGTTTTTTGGCGCGATTCGGTGGTTTATGCGCTGTTGTTTTAAACCTCTGCACGTTGAGCGTAGCATATTAGTTGTTGTGATGGTGATCGCTGCCAATCTGATGCTCAGTTCTGCCATCTGGAAAAACCCAAGATGTTAAGTGACAGTTGTTGTTTTTTAAATAAGGATCCACCGGTGACAAGTTGCCACGAAGCACAAAATTCATCAAACAACTCCCCATTTGTGTTCCTGTTTCTGAGTCCATACTTCCCCATTAAATGTTCCAGGGAGGTTTCAAACACAAAATTGTGTACAAGAAATGTTCCTTTGGGATCAACACAGGGAATCGACATTGAAGATGTTTTTAGACTCCCATTCGAGGAAGTGTGCCCAAAGAAACGACTGAAAATAGTATGGAAACAAAGATGGATGAATTCTTCCCTCATGGAAATGAGGAAAGGAACCAGAAAGCTATTCAATAAAGTTAATAAACACCAAAGAGAGGAAGTCTGGGAAGAATACAAAACAGCACTTAGGCAATTTCAAGTCCGAGTTCTGAAAAGCCCAAAGTAAATCATGGAAAGTTTTTACTAGCCAAATTGAAAGGACGGGTGAGGCAGTTAGATAGAGGAAAGTATTATCTAAATCGAAAAGCCAGTTAGAACTTATCGAAAACTCATTCAACATGAGGGAAACTCTTGAGAAGCTGATTACAAATAGCTTCCCGGGGAGTACCCTAGTGGAGGGGGAATTGATAAGGGAACACACTACTCCTTGGAGATGGAAGAAATAAATTCAACTATGAGAAGCAAACGAAGAAACTGTGTACTTTGAACAAGGGAAGATAGGCAATTAAATCCTTCAGCCCATATAAATCACCAGGAAGAGCTGGGATATCTCCCATGATGCTACAGAGGGATATATCCCGCGCCCTACTTTTTAAAGCGTGCCTAAAGTTCAGTTACACTCCTTAAAACTGTAAAGATATTATTTCCACTCAAACCAAACAAGACGGACTATAGCACATCCAATGCTTATAGACCAATTAGCCTTACCTCATTTCTACTGAAAAGTCTAGAAAGACTCATAGAATGGGAAGTAGAGAAAGAGATAGGCATAAACCAACTAGCAAGTTGTTAACACACATATATGAAAGGTAGATCGGCTGATTCCGCTCTACATAGCCTAGTACATCAAATAAAAAGGCATTGATGTACAAAGAAGTAGCATTAGGCTGCTTCATTGCCTTAGAAGGAGCCTTCAACAATGTCAGAATCGATAAGATTCTCTATAGGTTGAGGGAGAAGGGGACAGATCACAGTATAATCAAGTGGGCCGAATTATAATTACAAGTTTCGGAAATGAACAACTGACGGCGCGGGAAAATAGCGTAACTCCATTCTCCATTCTTTCTAAATTCCTGTGGCTGATAGTGTTGATGAACTACTTGAAACCCTGTCGGAGAAAGGTATCTATGTAACTTGTTATGTGCACGACATAGCGATAGTAGTCAGAGGTAAGTTTGAAGAAAATTTGGGATACTTACTTCAAGAAGTAATCGACATGGCAACTGCTTGGGCGCAGGATTGTGGACTGAAGATAAACCCAAATAAAACGGAACTCGGCTGCTTCACCAAAAGACATAAATTAAGAAAGATAGTATCGGAAACACGAGATTAACCTTAAAGAATGATGTCAAATTTCTGGGTGTGCTGATGGACGGGAAACTAAATTGGGCGAGGCAACTACACGAGAAGAAAAATAAAGCGGTAAGAGCTTTCTGGACGTGTATAAATGCTATAGGTAAGTTATGGGGACTATCAGCCTATATTATATTTATTAGACGTTTCGTTTGTATTATTTTTTCAGATAAGCAGGTTACAAGCCTACCTATCCTATCCCAGAAGGAGGGCAGATCCTTAGGGCGTGTTGTAAGTCACCGAGAATGTATTTGTATAGCGAAACAAAGCTGGACCTCATCTATTCTAGATTCTCTGGAATTACACTTTCCAAGCTGTTCAACAGTAGGAATAACTGAATCTACAGTAGCTTCGGAGAGCAATGGCCTAGTCCGTAAGATCTTCAGTAGAAGGAAACCCTGTTTTACTAAACCTCAAATACATTATAGATTCCTGGACAGAGGTTTAACGTGGCTTTAACGCAAACCTAAGGACTTCAGGCCAATAAGTCTCTTCTTAAAGCCGTGGAGGGACTTATTGATGTCCAAGTTTGGGAGTCACCGAGATTGTATTTTTATAGCGCGTAAGTACTCTCTAAGCCGAAGAGTTTTGACTAGCGCATGCTCTTCCCTCCTCTTTTCTCAACCGGGCTTGGGACCGGCTACGGTGGAGTTAAAAAAATCGATCAATTGCGGGTTAAAGTCCCGTGGATGTTGAAACCGTGTAGCACTTCTTGATGTCGACGTTACTGAACTATCTAAGCCAGATCTGCTCCAACACGCATTTAGCAAAGGTAAACCAGTTGAGATAGCCTTGCATAAACTGATCGATAATATGGAAAGAATTTAACCTCGCAGCTGTAAAATGCCAAAAAAAATTTCGTTTCGACTTTAGTTTAAGAAGTCGTTGGTTTCCTCAAAAATTCCCAAATTTTGGATTGTGTCGTTAACTGTTCTGAGATGCGATTTGTAAATTTCACTCAATACTTAACTATAGGTTTTCGTAAAAGTATGTCTGCAGAAACAGTAGATGCTGCGCTCTGTAACATCATAATAACTGCGTTTTCTTCTTTGATCCTGTTACTCAGGCCCGTAGAGACAAAATTCGGGCCCGGGGGGACAGGCCCCCGCGAAAGGAATTTCGGGTCCGGGACTAAACGTTTACGGGCCCATATACAATCGAATGAGTTACTTTAAATTTAAAATCTGTCTAGTATATCACACTTTTTCGATCGTGAAATTTTTTTTATATATATAATTCAAATGGAAAATATTTTCTGTTGATGACTTCGATGACGGGCCCCTTTTGAAAGCCCGGGCCCGGGGGGTTACCCCCCTGCAGTTATCTTAAATATCTGCAGTTATCTTAATCCTCTGAATCCGTGATTGTTCCCTTTTCAGAAATAAAGAGGACAACGAATTATAGACCCAGTGACCGAACTTGTCATTTTTGAAGCATTAGTTTGTACGGGTCTCTACTTTCACTGGAAGCCTTACCTTGGTCCCTTTGAGCATGGTTTTGTTAAGAGTAAGTCAACTACCAAAAACATGTTGAAATGCTCTAACTTCTACCGCTCTGAGATCGAAGCTGGGAGGCAGGTTGACTGCATCTGGGCTGGTTTCAGTAAAGTATTTAACAGAATTAGTCATAGACCTCTAATTCATAAATTAGCTGTCCTTAGGTTCGCATGCGTAATTATTCACTGGCTTCGCTTTAACTTGAGGTCTCGCACTCAGCGAGTATTCCTTTGCAGGCCCCTATCAGAAGCTATTCTCAACACGTCAAGTGCACTCCAAGGAAGTTATCTCGGTCCACTTTTGTTTATCATTTATATTAAGAAGAAGAATATTAAGAAATTAGTTATTAAGTTGAAGAATTCAAAAATGTTATATATGACGACGACAATATTTTTCGGGTTTTAATTGCCTGCGTGACTGTGCACTTTTAAACCTTGACTGAAATGCCTTTTCTAGATAGTGGGCTATAACCACCTCCCTCTTAATATTATTATGTACGGCAATAGCTTATTTCCCGGAAGAGAACACCGCTTTGTTTTAACTGTACTATCAATGCCGATGTTTTAAACAGACTTGCCAAAACAAAAGATTTAGGGGTGTGGCTAAATTGTCGCTTTACCTTTGTAGACCACGTCAACGAGATAGTATACAAGACCAATTCGACACTAGGCTATATTAAAAGGTGGGCTGCTTTATTGCACATTTGTTAGACCAATTCTCGAGCATGCCTGTAGTCTTTGGTCTAATTTTCATATTGTTCATTTTGATCGCGTCGAGGTAGTCTAATACGGCTAGGGTTTGCCCTTTCTGGTCTATCGTGTGACAACCATCTCGCTGCTTGAAAAATTCCGATTGTTTAAAGATTCCATTGTATAATATCAATGTCTTGTTGTTTTAAAAAAAAATTTCAATTTTATATAGATTTTACTTTGTCACGTATTTGTATTAAGACACGTTTATTTATGTAGTATTATAGTAGTCAGCATTAACGAATGTGTTAATAATAAATAAATACAAAAATGACTTTGTTTCCGAAATAAATTTACAATACGACAATTTGCATGTTTTTAATTTCAATAATTGCGCTATTTTAAGGCTTATTTTGGACTAGAAGAATATGTGCACCAAATTTTGAAACGACAATGATTTCACTCTTATAAAATGCATTCACAACAAGCTGTTGTTATAAAACTGATACCAAATACAGTTAGTGCAGATAAAAATTCTCCTATAAGAAAAATATGGAATCCTTTGATTGTTTCCCCCTTCTAAGGATTAAGTGCGGTCCGAGAAACACTGCTGAAAATTACTCTAAAGTAATCAAAAAACATTTAGCAAACCACAAGACCCGGAACCGCATTTATCCTTTTGACCGCCAACATACCGCCATAATCCCAAGAACGTGTGTTAAATTTCCCAGCCATCAAAACATAATTCAAATGTAAACATTGACTCGAATAAGTCACGCATGTAATTGCTTCAGAATTAAAGTGTTCACTTGGGATAATCTTTTAGAAAATCCTGAAAAACTTAACAGGTAAGGAACCATATGCCCGAGTCAATTGAGGATAAATGGCCGGTTTAATGCCTTCATTAGGAATACCACCTATTCTGATGGTAGTTAAGTCGAGTCAGATGTTTACCAGGGAAGGGATGCATAAGTGGTCTAGGCCAGCTTTCAAATGCTCAACTAACTGCTTTGCGTGGCCCATTGAAATTCGGAAATCGCGTGATTGTGAAGAAAAAAATTATGTATTGTTGCTTTTATTAACAGAAGAAAAACTTATACGCTTGAATAAACATTTTTACATATGCACATGGTTGAATAGACTCCCTTTTCAATGACTACTGTTTTAATAATGCAATTTTTGTACAATATCTTAATACCTAACAGAAGATCTACGTTTCATATCACTTCTAGTCCTTACCTGACTAACTTTACTGCTCCTCGTTTACCTCATGGAAAAGCAAAGTTTACACAATGAGAACATCTCAAACAAAAAACACCATAAATTTTGCCTCAGACCTACATCTAAAGATTAGAGAGATACGTCCGCCCACCGTCTAATTAATTTTCGCCATACCGAGATTGGCTGAAGACAACATCTTGTGTGGTAAATTAAGACATTAGAGGATCCGATATTATGGCAAACACTAAAGCACTAAAAGCATGTGTGGGCTGCTTTTGATGGCTTTTCAAGGGGTCTTGTCTTAAAGGTTCGAAAAAGTAACTTTATGGCTTTTTAAATATTTTCAAATATTAAGCCAGTCTGCTTAGCAATTGATACTAAAAAATATTTCTTTTCAAATATGTATATACGGTCAAACTTAATGGAGCACTAGATAGGTTTCCGCTTTATTCGCTTTATTCAAATTTAGGACAAAAAAATAAGTTCTGATAAATAAATAAAGAGCTTTCATTTATTATGTTTCGAGTACCGTCAGAAAAATAAAAACATGTACCTAGATAATTTCAAAAACAAAGTCAAACGAAGCATTTTTTCCAATTCATGAATTACATAAAAAAATCAATTCTATCGATTCTATATTACTTCAATAATATTCTCCTAAAACTTCCGATAGATATATTCGAAATATTTTCGATTTATGTACTATATATTTGTACACAAACGAAACGTGTGTATCGTAGATTTTTTTAATAAAATACCGCCAAAAAACCTAGTTATTAACAACACCAAAAAGCTTCAAAGACGGTTTTAAACGACAACTTGAACTGTTTTTAAATAATGTTTTAAACAAGATGATGATAACATAAAATTTACAATGGTATATGGAGGAGACAAATTAAAAGGTCGGCATTTCACTCCATGCTGGATAGACTTATTGATATTCTACTAAAATACAACAATTTCAAAAAAGAACTTGACACAATTATACAAATAGCTATAATGAATGGGTACTTGATTTATAAATTATTAAAATCGAAAAATAAAAAATACACGTTTAAATTAGCATATCCCCATGTTATTGACGACACAAATAAGTGTTGGAGAAAAATTCAATATATCAAAGGAATTTCAGAAAAAATAGGCCCAATCCTAAATAATCATAATATCCAACCGGCTTATTTTACTAATAATACTTTAAATAAACAGAAACTCAAAATTTTTGGTTAAAATTTTTCCTTTTTAACCTCCGTCCATAAAACTTTCCTTAATAAGGATAACAATGCACCCTTAAGATATTTTCAAATAAAAAAAGAACAATGTCAATATATCTTTAGTCCGTCAAAAGTTATTAACATTTTTGTGAAGTCACTGTGTTCCGAGCCGAAATTGTTTCCACTGAACCCAACCACAACATCAAACATCAGCATTTGGATGTTATTACGAGCGGTTGGTGATTTTTCTCTGTTCTTTTTAGATATTTGGATTTGTGGCTATTGACTTTTTTGGATATTTGACTTAAGACTTTCACTTTCTTGGATATTGAATTCGACTCACGGATTTTGATTTGATTGCTTTGGATTGTTTTATTTTCTTAGAATTATTAAAAGTATTTCAATATGCCTCATTTTACAAATGAATTTTATGTTGAAATGCTTCTCACCGAAATACGGCACAGCAAAGAATTAGGAGGGAGCGATTTCGTAATAGCCGCATTCCCCATAGGGACACATTTGAGAATGTTTGTCGCCGGCTAGGGAAGACGGGATCGTTTACTCCCCGTACATTTGACTCTGGGAGAGCACAAATATGGACATATTGAAGAAAATGTCCTTGATCTTGTTCCTAACGATCCATAAATTAGCACTCGCGCTATTGCCGAAAAATTGGGAAATGTATCTCTACCCACTGTCCACAGAATTCTACGGAGAAATAGGGTGCATCCATATCATTTCCAGCCTGTTCAAGAATTACTTGAAGTGACACCGTTTTGTCGCGGATTCTGTTCACCAATGAAGCAACTTTCCACACCTTAAATTTGCATAATTTGCATGTCTATGCGATTGAGAATGGTCACCAAACGTTTGAAGCCAGGCACCAGTGGAACTTTTCAATTAATATTTAGTGTGGGATGATAGAAAGCAGGATTTTGGGACCATACGTGCTTCCAAGGCTTAATGGAGATACGTATCTAGAAATTTCACGTGATACTCTTCAGGATGCCTTTGATGATTTACCTCTCGCTGTTCGTAGAAATATGTGGTTCATGCACGATAGTGCTCAACCACATTATCATGTAAGAGCCTGAAATTATTTGGAGCAAACTTACGAAGTTGGATTGGACGTAGAGGTCCAGTTTCGTTGCCGGCCCGACCCCCAGATCTGAATCCGCTTGATTTTTATTTGTGGAGTTATATTAATAATACGGTTTACTCACGTCCAATAACTCCAAGATCAGCTGTTGGATAATTTTGGCTTGCGAGACGGTGGGAGGTAGATCGATCTTAGGCAACAAAATTAGAAGGTCCTCAAGACGAAGAACGAGGCATAATTTTAACTCAATGAATTAAAATTATAAATAGAAAAAATTCAAATGTTCAGTTTTTATTATGCTAAGATAAAATTTTAATTCGGCGAAATATTATTTTACTTTAACATAATAACAATTTTATATTAAATTATTTCAAAGTACAATTAAAATTCATGGCATTCTAATTATGACAATGTTTAAAAAATATTCCCATTTATAATTATGTATGTACATAATTTAAAGTTCCCAATTAGTATTATGTACATAATTTTAAATATATTCAAATATCAAATCAAATTGTCGAATTATAATTATAACATGCCATAAATTTTAAAGACCGGGACGAATTATCATTGTTCCCTGATAAAATTTCAATTAAGATTTTCCAGTATATTATGTTAGAATGAAAATTCAATCAATTGTTATTATGTACATAATTTTAATTGGTTCGGATTAACATTATGTACATAATTTAAATTCACGAATAATAAAATTCTTGTATTTAAATTGTGTACATACATACTTACGTTTAATTATTTAATAGCACGCATTTCATATCTTAAATTAAAATTATGTACATAATTTTATTAGACAATATTTATTTATTTTAGACACGCCATGCATAGTTACAGTCAAACCGTTCAACCGATTGACTTCTTTTTTCCACTGATTAAAGATTATTGACTTTAGGGGGCCATGGAACATTTTCAACAAAAATATTAATATTTACTATTTTTTTTAACCACGATGAACAACAAAAAAGGGTAAAAAATCGGCGTTTTTCTTCAAACGGTCGCCATTTTATCAAAAATCTTTGAATTTTTCTAAAAATGGTCCATTCTCCACAAATTTATTCTACTTTGTAAATAACTTTGATTTTTGTGTTTTAGATAAAAGAGGAAGGCGAAATAATGCACGCGCTACACGGCTCCAGAAGTCCGTGGATATCTCGCAAATTTTAGAATTTAAAGAATTAAAAAACATTTTTTTGTGAGCTTAAGTAAATATACTAATAGCTGAAAAGTCGAATTATACATTATTTACCTTCTTCAGTAAGAAAAAATTCATACACTTCAGCAATTTTTCAGGCCGCTTGACTAGAGTCTACCTTTAACAGTCTTTTAATCGATGTACACAGCCGAGTACAATTCTTAATAATTTTTTAAATTGCTTCTACAGACGTTTTTTATTTTTTTCAGCCTCACGAGACTCCATATTTGCTAAGAAAACATTTATTAAAAAGTATGTTAGCACAACATACTTTAAATTACTTGACAAATAGTAATAAAAGATATCACTTTGGTAATTAAATAGTCATCTCGGGAACGTCATCATCATTTCGAGAACGCTCCGTCAAGTTCGTCCACCCGACAATCAGGACATCTCAGTCCAACCTAGCGACCACCAAGCAGAAGGAAAATACCTCATCGGTGGCCTACAGAGTGAGACGGACTAAACTCAGAATACTCCGCAGACTGAGTACCGTCTCCGAGAGAGTCTCCAAGCCAAGGCTTCTCTGCAATGGGCAAGCAAAATCATCACACCTCTACAATGCTACGGTCTCTAAAGGCCCTAAGACAACGCGTCCGCTCCGATCGCCATGGTCTTCCTTTGTCTTGTGGCTTCTCTAACCGCATTTAAATTAATTGACAAAAAGTAATAACAGATATCACTTTGGTAATTAAATAGTCATCTCGGGAACGTCATCATCAATTCGAGAACGCTCCGTCAAGTCCGGGAACGTTCCCGAAATGACCGTTCCCGAAATGACTTTTTCAAATAAACGCCCGTTTAAGACGGCAGCCGTCTTTAACGTCATGCTTAGCTTGGTTAATGTAAAATATTTGAGGTTACTAATTTGTTATTAAAACTATAAAACGTATTTTTTCAATATTCCGAGTTAATAAATGCATTACCGGTATGATGACCTATTGATGTATGCTATGTAAGTAATGAATTGAAAGCTACTTACCACCTATTTCTAATTATTTTGGCTAAAAACTCTCTTGACAGCTATTTTGTTTACATCTTCCACTACAACTGTGCCATATACATCTAAAGGTTGTGTTCAAAAACACAATATTTTCGGGCAAACAAAACTGTGTTCACTTAAATGATTCTTACATTGCTGGACATGAGTTAACATGGACTTGATTTTCGTTTCCTTTTTTAATAATGCTTATTATTTACTTGATATTAGATAACATTGAAGGCCAAAAAGTAAGAAAAACCGTTAAATTTATTATTATTTTATGGTTATTCTCGGTGTTACTTTCTAAAAATTGCTACTTGGGACGCGTTCTCGAAATGACTTTAAGTACTTATTTCTTCAAAAAATAATGATATGTCTTACTTTTGTAGTACATTATTTTATGTATAGTTAATGTGAACACAGTTAAGTATTTATAAATGTTAATTTGTTAAAAAAAAAATTAATTTAGGCATTTATTTGCTGGCAAAGCTAATTTGCCACCTTGGTGATTTTGACCCTATTATTTTAATTGAACACATATAAAACGATTTTTGGCGCACCTAAGTAGAGGGGGTAGAAAAAATTATGTTTTTCTCTTACAAAATATTTGAAGAAGACTTTTCGTACAAGGAAATATTTCTACACCAAAAGTATGATTTCTTTTTTCTTCTTTGTTTCAAAATGTGTCACTCGAAAAAATTTATTCTTTATTTGTTATTATTTTTTTTGTGATATAGCCAAAGTCCAGGGGGCTACTCTATAATACACTATATGCATGGCTATGGCTGCAAGGGAATTTAGCGTAAAGGGAATGATGGAAATATTTTTTAAACAGCCCAGGGGCGGGGTTTATTTTTATTTATTTCAAATGAGAGATATTTATAGGCAAGGTTTGAACCTGCATCTGTGGTGCACTGATCATGAAACTCAAAATACTAACGGAAAAATTGAATTAATTGTTCTGCATTGCTGCGAGCTAGACAACAGCTCAGAGAGGAAGTAGATTTTATAATTTCTTATTAAAAACTCACGGAGAAACCGAGCTCGAACCCTGGAATAATGGCGTGGTGATCTTCCCACTCAACCAATTGATCCAACCCGTAATAAAAACCATATTTTGATAACACATTATGCCATACGGAAAAATTCAAAGTCAAAAAATAATTTTCAACCCTTTCTACTTAAATTTGCCAAAAAGCCTTTTTAAATGACTTCCCAATAACGAGAATGTTCTAAGTTCACCGCGTATTTTTTTTATGTATGACCTGGCATTATTTCGTAAAGCGTAGATCGATGATTGTTCTTTTTTGGTGGGTAGAATGTGTTCCCCGATTGCTATGGGATGGGTGGATGATGAGAGGGGGAAGGGCGGGTTGTAGTGTATCTTCGTAAAGAGTGGACTGATTTTGATGATTCTTTTTGTGATGCATAAATAGAATATGGCCCGATAAAAATTTATGGTTAGTGGTGGCTGTAGGTGAGGGGTGGGACATAACTTCTTAACGCAACGATGTGAATAAATGTTCACCTAGTTTAGGGGGTATGGGGGGATAATGTAAAGCGTGGTTCAATTTGCAATTTGGGAGGTGTGGTCTAACATTTTAATGCGTTGCATATGTTACACATTAGTATTATGACAAAAATGTATAGGGTGCCGTGGGGTTGGTGGAGGATTCGAGCTTTACTTGCTCCATTTGTATCGTGACAAACATTTCGGCTTAGGATGTGAGTCCCCTTACTTTTTAATGCGTGCCGCGAAATTGATGATTCTTTCTTGCTGTATAGGGTACATCGGCGTAGTAGGGCCATGGTAAGATTTTGCATCAAAGCTGAGGGTATGACACGATGGGCGTGACTACGTTCGAATCATGTTACCGGATTTGGATATTTCTGCTTCCTAGCTATGGAGTGCCACTACCTTTGCAACAACATTGCTTTGTTCGTGCGAGCAGCATTTCTCGAGTAGCATATCTGAAGATACGAAAATGTGGAAAATAAAATAGTAAAGGTCATAAGTAGAGAGAATAAATTGATTTTTTTGCTGTTACTTTGCTTATTAATTTTCCGCTGGCTTCTGAACGTCGTAATAGATATAAAATTAAATATCATTTTATGCCTTTTAGCGCTTTTTGTGACGCCGATTTTGCTTTTTAAGAACTATTTTTCGATTTTTATCATTTTCAAGACAACTGCAGATTGGAAGAAACTCCAGGAATAGATGCGATATTTGAAAAAACGAAATTTCATTTGATGCTTTTATCGTAATCTGCTATCAGCAGAAATCAAACATTCGTCGCCGCCGGGGGTTTCAAACCTGCGACCGCGAGAGTGGATGACCGATACGTTATCACCTACTCCACCGACGACCTGCGCCATGTAATTGGTGATTAACCAGAAGGTTTGGTCTTGGAGCTCCAGCATGATTACTACGGTATCCTTATCACTAAGTTTACAAAGTATAAATGCATTAATCTGGGTTTATCTTTTCCCTATACATAAAAAAGGTTATAGCACTGTAGATTGAGTCCGTAATACGCTGTATCTGACGACTCTTACACAAAACAGAACACTCCTCCTTCCTGTTACAGGGGAAGTAGTACGTAGGTTGGTACTTAAGTTTTGAGATATGACAATACTAGTGTGAACATGTCAAATCTGACACTGTCATCGAAAAGTTTGACATTTTTAATGTTAATCGTACTCAGAACGTTTTGTCATGCGAGTGGTACTTGTGTTGTTTACAGGTGCTTGAAACATTCATCTTGGTCAAAAAATGGAATTAAATCGTGAACATTTTAGTGCGATGATTTTCTATGACTTTCGACGTGGATTAAAAAAACAATAGTATGGCAATCAACTCGCTTCGATTTTTGGTAATGAAGCACCACATCGAGCCACCGTGTTTCGCTGGTTTTCCGAATTCAATCGTGGTCGCACTTCGCTTCAGGACAAATTTCGTGAAGGTTGTCCTAAATCGATTGTTGTGCCAGGAAAATCGATGCTGTGCATGAACTGATTTTGTAAGATCGTCATGTGACATACAGTGAGATTGAGGCATGCTTGGGCATTAGTTCCACTCGCATACATTCAATATTGCATAAATATTTGGCCATCATTGTCCGAAGCTAAGCAACAATTGACTGTATGGTTCTGTCAAGGCGAGCCAAATCCAACAAAAAGCACTTCGAAGCAAATGGTCGCCCGTTTTTTCGGAATAATTAGACATGTCGCCACTAGTACAGCAAAGTAGAACGGTCAATTATGAATGGTACACTACCATTTGTTTGCCAGAAGTGTTCGGGAAAATAAGGAAAACCAATCGCGAAAGACAAATCATTCTCCGCCACGGCAATGCAAACTCTCACACATCGGCTCAAACAAGTGAATTTTTGAGCATTCAAAACATCGAATTGATGTATCATCCGCCGTAAGTCCTGATTTGGCACCCAATGATTTCTTCTTATTCCCACAGATCAAAAATTAAATGCGAGGTCAACGTTTTTTGACGCCTGAAGAAGCGGTTGATTCGTTCAAATCAGATGTTTTGGAGGTACCTCAATCGGAGTGGAAAAAGTACTTCGAAGATTGTTTCAAACGCATAAAAAAGTGAATTGATCTTCATGGAGAATATTTTGAAAACCAGTAAAGCCAATTTCGATTATAAATATTTATTTTTACTTGTCTATCTCAAAACTAAAAGTAGTAACCCTCGTAGAGCAGCTGAAGCTGCCTTTTGGTGGGGAAGGTTAATCTGCAACAGCCTCAACAGTGCTACCTCTGGGAGTGGATACCCAGATCATTGGTTCGTCGGCATCCTCCTCTTCGATGCAAACTTCCTCTTCGACAGTTCAGAATGGATGTAAAATATCTTTTAGACTGCTTGATTTAGAAAGGAGTAAGGTACGATATTTGTCCCAAAGATTAATTATTCTAAATCGCCTCCGCATGGAATAAACTCTATAACCGTGTTGAATGAGACTCAATACCAATATGGCATTTGAGGTATTTACACTTCTATTTAACTTAGAAAATAATAAATTAAATAAATTATCTACACGGTATGGATGTTGTATTTTAATTATTGGGTTGGGCCGATCTACAACTTTTGTCGGACGGCACTGGTTCCTTAGCACCAAGATGGACAGGTTGTCGGATGTCGTTGACAGGGTCGAATCCAATTCATGCGTCCTCTTGGAGAGGTCGCGCGAGATGTCCTCCCGCATTCTAGCGCTGTTGGGCTCAATGGAGGATATTCACTATACGTTCTCTGGATTCGATCCTTATCTGCTTCTTTCTACGGGTCCTTCACCTGGCATCCGCATAGTTGAGGACATCCGTCGCGGCGTCAAGCAGGTGAAGGGCGACCTTGGTAACTGGTCTGCGGCTGTCTCTACCAACTCTGAGCTACTGGGCTCTGTGGCTTCCGACTTGAAGGCCCTGTCATCACGCTTTGATGCTGCTTCCAAGCCGCCACCCTCTGTTGTAGACGTTCAGCCTGCATCTGAGACGGAAGGTAAGGTTAGTGGTGTGGTTACCAACTCCTCGCCCGAGAGGGTGAAGGACTCTAATTCGAAAGCTAAGCCTAGAGTGAGGCGTCGGCGCCGTGTGGGGTGCTCTGTGGCGGATTATGGTCATCCTGGTCCGCATGTCACTGCTGGCACGTCTAGGGGCATCAATGGGGGTAGTGCGGGGGATTTGGGCGGTGGTAATGATGTGATTCCTACCGTCATGCCCTCGAACATTGGCGAGTGTAGTGTTGATGATGTTGGACTCTCTGCCGTTCCTCGTCCAAGGTCTATCTCTATCTCTCGTCTAACGCCTGGAACCTCTTGCGACCAAATATTGCGTTTCCTTCGGTAAAGGAGTGTTGACACGGCGGAGGTGTCCTGTAGGAAAATAAGTGGGCAGTCAAAGCCCTACGCATTTTTCTTGTTGTCGACTCCTTCTCAGGTGGCTGATACTCTGCTCAGTGATAATTTCTGGCCCAGGATGTTTTCTGTAAGGTCTTCGTACCAAATTCTCGCCGTCGCACCAGGTCAGGAGTTTAGTCTCCTAGTTCAAAAAACGGGGCAAGCTCTCTCTTTACTACCAGAATCTAAGAGGACTGAGGACCAAAACAAATAATTATTATTTCTCATCTACTAACTGCGATTTTGATGTGATAGCTTTGTCTGAGACGTGGTTGCACCAGGGTATTTCGGACGCGGAACTGTTTAATGGCTCTTATCAGGTTTTACGTAGGGATAGGCATGCTGCCTCGACCGCACGCGGTGGTGGAGTTCTCATAGCTTGCAGGAATTTTCTTAATATTGATCATTTCGACACTCCCTCATTTTCTGGCCAACTGGAGCTGGAACAAATTTCAGTAAAAGTTTCATTTGATTCTAGGAACCTCTTCTTGATTTGTTGCTATATACCTCCCGATGTCTTTAATGTCGTTGATAATAATGGCCGGAGTCAGTATGATATTCTCATTAAGCATATTAACTACATCTATGATCGATTGGGTTCTAAGGATGAAATTATTCTAGTGTGGGACTTCAATTTACCCAATGTACGATGGGTAGTGGATGATGATGACGATAGCTTTCTTCCCCATGACTTGACAGAAGGAAAATCGTTATTCCTCGACACCTTGGCTAGCTTGGGGCTTTACCAAAACAGCAATGTGAGTAACAATATGGGAAGACAGCTAGATTTGGTGTTCTCTACGAACGCCACGCTCACATTTGTTGATCTCAGCCTCCTTTCCGTGACAAAGCTTGACGTGTTTCACCCCGCACTGCTTGTTGCTTTTCATTGTCTGTCGGACGTGCTTGTCGATAACCTCGATAGCTAATATCATTTTAACTTTAGAGCGGCCGATTTTGAGGCTTTGAATGATTATCTTGGTGAGATAGACTTCCAAACTTTCTTGTCTGGTGAAGATATCGACAGTAAGAATACCTTCAGAGTTTAAAGAACAGATTATTCTTTGACCCCCGTGCATTTTTCGAATATGTCAACTTGATGAAAAAGGTCGATAACTATCCATCTACTATGGAGTAAGGGGTGTTTTCTTCAGGGTAGGTCCACGGTTGCAAACTTGGTTGAGTTTGTTTCCTGCACTGTGGGTGGATTCACGGATGGTTGCCAAACTGACTGTGTTTACACTGATTTTAGTAAAGCCTTTGTTAAGCTGTTTCACTTTGTCATTGCTTTTAAATTGGCTAAGTTGGGTTTCCCGCCCTCGCTTATTGGTGGGATTAAGTCGTATTTATCTAATAGGACTTATAGGGTACGTTTTCGTGGCGCACTCTCTGATGATTTCGTGGCTCATTCTGGCGTTCCAGAGGGCAGTCATCTGGGTCCATTGCTATTCATCTTATCTATTGATGATATTTCGCATTTGCTTCAAAGATGTAAAATTCTTATATATGCTGACGATATTAAGATTTTTCTCCCAATCAAATCCAATTGAGAAACATTGAGAAATGTCAGGTTATGTCCTTCTCGAGGTCTCGCAGCTTCCGTACTTTTCAGTACATGTTTGAGGGTACTGGTATAAAACGGGTGGAAGGGGTAAGGCACTTGGGACTGTATCTTGATGTTAAATTCTCCCAGATTAATAACGTCGTTGTTAGGGCAGACTCTATCTGGGATTTATTCTTCGGTGGTCCAAGGAATTTCCAAGCCCTCAAATTAGACTCCATCTTCTTACGTCCCTGGTTAGACCCCTTGAAGATGCTAGTCAGGTTTGGTCTCCGTTTTACGGATGCCACATTAAACGTATCGAGTCCGTCCAGCGCAGGCTAGCTCAGAGAAGGGCTGGGTTATTTTTCACACAAACTTGAGATGGGCCCATATGGTTTAGAGTCGAAGGAAAACATAAACAAATGGAGTTTTTTTTATCATGGAACTAAACAAATATATTTCTTTATAAAATTGAACAAAACAAGAATAATTAAAAAAAATTGAAAAAATGTGGAACATTTATTACTAGATAAGACTAGATAAGGCCCCGCATGAAATTGTATCAAAATAAAACAAAGAAAAGCAAACGAAAAGAAATCAATGAAAGCAATCAAAAGGAAAAGAAAAAACGGTAGAACTTGCCACTTATCTTTGATGACTTCCCGCAACTTTAAGTGGCCTCTTGTATCCTTCTATAAACTCCTTATTGTCATTATTAAAAATCCAATAACTTGAAACCGCGACTTATAAACTCCTAACACAGACTGACTACCACTTACCAAGGCCAGGTTATATTGACTTCTACCCCCAATTGAAAGTAAATTAGATTCGAGATACACTTTTCAATCGGCTTTAATTTTTGGAAAATTATTTTCCTTTTTCTGCATCAAAAATGTTCCTTATGATTTAAAGAAGATGTCCAATATGGCATGTGGAAAATATAAGTCCGATGCCAATTACACATTTAATATTTCAACTGCAATTTGGGATAGGGGTGTCTCTTAGGACTAGTCGCTTCTGATCGATTGCGTAGGGAATAGGACAGTTCTCTAGGCAATACTTTGGAAGCTAGTTCAACACTGTCTAGCTTTCCCTGCAGAAGCCGATGCAAAAATACCAAATCTGCAACCCAACGACGCTTCTCGAGTGTAACAAGTTGCAGTAACCTTAAGCGCTCCTCATAAGGTGGTATAATAAGAGGGTCACTCCAAGGCAAAGAACGCAGGGCCGATCGCACAAAGCGGTAGTAACAAGTCCGGAAGCATATAGGTAAAATTAATGAAAATTCTTCAGACTTTTTAGGATTTAAAAAAAAAAATTTTACATTTACATATTAATTAATTATATAACTAAATAGTGCTTTTGCTTAAACCTAACTCGTATACCAATATATCTATGCAATTCTCCTTTTTAATTTACGTTTCGGTAATAACAAATTTCTGGTAACGAAAACCGGAAATTATGTGTTCCTAAAAAGACCAGGCACGACCTTATCTTTACTAGACTTCATTTGAGAAAGCCAATTTTGAAGTTATTGAGAAATTACAGTATATTGTTTACCTTCATAATGCCACAAACCAAAGATTCAAAAATTCTCACGATGAGAGGAAATTGAATTTTGCAAACACGTATGTGTCACTCACTGCAATATGCGATCTATAGATATTTGTAAATTGTACCAAAAAAAGACATAGTCGTACTTGACCATTATGACATCTCACTTGTTAGAGGATTTTCGTAACGTGCCGACTTCCTATCAGTACCGACTGGGAGCAAAAACACGGACCCCCCAAAATCAGACGAAGATGAATAGGTATTCGCTCCGCACCAACTGTTGTCTTTACCACTCGACTTAATTTTGAACAAGACCACTATGCCCGCCTTAAATCTAATCAAATCGCTCAACGAACGCTTTAGTTCGCTAAGAAGTGAGAGGTAATAGTTCGGGGGTCAAAGTGTCCGGTCGATTAATCATAGTTTGGCATTTAAAGTAATTTTTTTCCGTTTTTTTCAAGTCAGTCGTCGCACATCAAAATGTTAGCTTGAAAATCACCAAATTTAGCAAACCTTCCTGTCAGTCAGGTTTTGCCAACGATTTGTTAATCACACGGGTCCGGTATTGAAACAATTAGATGAGCGTCGTCCTTCACTTTCGGATTAAAAATTGAATTAAATGCCGAAAAATTGGGCCTGTCATGTTATGTTATGGAGTGATGTGTTTCTAATAGTCACACTAATTGATCATTAATCATTGGCCCATTAGTATTATACTTCTTTTGTAGAGTCAGCTAAATATTTGGGAATTATTTTATAATGGATTTACCATATTTGTTGACGATGGAAATTCATCTTTAAGATCAAATGAAAAGTAGGCAAAAAAACAGTATTTATTTATTGACTTTAAAAAAGAGGTCCGAGTAACTCTGAGCGCAAAATATGCCTTTTATTTGTCCTTGCATTTTTCGTACATTTAACAATTTTCTAAGGAAATGAAATATTATTAGAAATGAATATTAGAATTCTAATGAAGGTTAGAAGCAGCCACATTTTGTCAGTAAAGTATTTGCTAAACTAATTTGATCCAATTTATATTTGCACTACATTGAAGAAAATGTACTCAAAGAAGTTTAAACTATAGATTTGGCGATGTGACAAGAAGCTCGGTCGTATTGAAATACGAATTATTCGGTTTCTGCAACCATATCATTTACTGTATTTACACATTTTTGGGTTAATATTTGGTGGAATATTTTACGTAAAATTATGAAATAAAATTTTGTGAAAACAATTTTTAGTGATCAATTAATTGAATTTACATATATTCATTATGAATTTCTTTAATAAACCTTCCAAGAACATTACCTTCCCTTAAATATACTAACGTAAGTGCGGTTTCAACAACATATTTCGTTTTAAATTACTGTTAGGGTGTTTCAACAAGAAGTTTATTTTTGAATTGCGCCCTATTTGTCATCTTTCAAAGTTGCAGTTCTTTGACATTTTCTCTCTCTAGTTCCCTTAACCCCTTGTGGGGCATGGGGCGGGAAAAGAACTCCATCCTATTCTAAAGTGGACCTACAATTTAATTCTGATTTAATTTCTCTGCAACCCCCATGGTCTCTTTATCGTAATCTGTTATCAGCAGAAAACAGCCATGGGTCGCTGTCGGTGGCTTCGAACCTTTGACCTCCGGATTGGTAGGCCGATATGTTATCACTTACTCTACCGATGATTAAAATGTCTACTAAATATCGAAGAATGACAGCCGCACCTTTGACACATGACAAATAGCACGCACTTTAAAATAAAATTTCTTGAAACAGTTTGGTAGCAAACTGTACCGCTAATCAATTTTATAATTTCCTTCAATTCTCTGAAGTGGATCTGCCAGTACTGTTATATTGCCTGTTATCTGTTAAGTATATAAGGAGATGTAGCAATCGCTTCAAAATCACTTAGTGATTGACGTTAGCTCTGTAAAAGATATTTTTGAACTGAAAGAAAATATGATAAGATACGTACAATTGATTCGGCAAAAAATCCAAATATTTTGACATCGACATTTTGCAACTTATTTAAGAGGGGAACCAGCGCACCAGAGTAATGTCAGAATTAGTGTTCAAAATATTTGAAGTAGCTAAAAGAAAGATATGTGGTGAGCTGTATTGAATTGTACTGTGTCTAGGTGGGTTAATGAATACGTGTGGTAAAGATAAAATTATTGATTACACAGGCATACACACAAAAAAAGTTCTGCTACAGAAAGGTGAAGTACCTTCTGGTACGTTTTTCGGGGTGCTTAGAACGAATCTGAGGTCAGAACTGACCCATCACCCTTAGATTTCGCCCCAGCAGGCCCGTAGAGACAAAATTCGGGCCCGGGGGGTTCCACATACGGGCCTCCGCGAAAGGAATTTCGGTTTCAGGACTAAGCGCTTACAGGCCCATATACAATCGAATGAGTGACTTTGAATTTAAGATCTGTCTAGTATATTACACTTTTTCGATCGTGAAACATTATTTTATATATATAATCAAAATGGAAAAATTTTCTGTTGATGACTTAGATGATGAACACACCCCTGGCACCCTCCAAATGGTCAAATTTTCACATCATATAAAAATTCAAAATAAATATCTCATTCTTCGTTTTTCGGTGTGCTAAGAACGCATCTGAGGTCATAATTTACCCATCACCCTTAGATTTCGCCCCAGAACCCCCCAAAGGGTCAAAATTTTACTTTATATAAAAATTCAAAATAAATAACTCATTCTACTTTTTTGGAGTACTGAAAGCGAATATAGCAAATAAAAAGTAGTTTTAATTTTCCTATCTCCTCCGACACCGCGGCCAACCCCTTCATCACCCGCGGTTTTTAAAATTTCACTGTATTAATATCTCACTGTATTTTAAAACTATTAAATTACATTGAAAAACGTAGAATGAGATACTTATTTTGAATTTTTATATGATGTGAAAATTTTACCATTTGGGGGGGGGGGGGGAGGGTGCTAGGGGGTGCTGGGGCGATATCTAAGGGTGATGGGTCAGTTCTGACCTCAGATTCCTTTTTAGCACACCGAAAAACGTACCAGAAGGTACTTCACCTTTCTGTATCAGAATTTTTTTTTGTGTGCCTGTGTTATCTATCAGAATGGCTTGAGGTAAGGAAAAGGATTAGTCGCTAAGTGGCGGGTGCGTGATGTGTGAAGCCAAAATGATGGGCTTTGTAGCATAACGGCTGAAATAAGGCAAAAGATGAGTAGCTAAGTGACGGTGGGGGCTGAGTGGCAGAATGGTAGAGGGTAAGTAGGTGGTCGACATAGGAGGGGAGGTAGTAAAAAAATTAATTGTTTTGTATCGAGATGACAAGAGCAACGTTGACTTTGCGAAGTTGGATAAGTGGGGTCAGTGGTGGGTGGTGGACGGAGGAGAGGTGGTAGTGAAAAATGAATTGTTTTGTTTCGAAATTTCTAAAGTAACGTTGACTTATGAAATGAATGAAATGAAAAAATGAATTGTTTCATATCAGAATAGTAGAGACAGCATTGACTTTAAGTTGTTGATTGTGAGGGTGGTAGGTTGGTTGGCATCTTCCAAGTAATGTCGTAGAACTTCCCTAATATGAGAGCTAATTTCTTCTTCACTACATAAATTATAATACTACTTTTCGCCCTAACACTTTCTCTTTGCTAATAAATTTTTTAAATTTTATATTCACAGAATAGAAGTATGCATTTTTAAAATAAAAGTTTGCAGAAAAAGGAGAGCATATTTGAATTTAAAAAATGTTTTTGTCATTCCGATACAAAATAAAAAAATTTGGTTTTAGTTATTAACCCATCTGGACGCAGAAATTCACCTCCAACGTTCTGACTACTATTTTATCGTCAATGCGTCAATAGAAATAGCAGCTGTTGTCTGTTCTGTCACATTTTGTCACAATCCGACTAGTCACTATCTGTCAGTCGTGTGAATACTCCAATAGTCCACTTGTGATTGTAAAATTAAAAGTTCTCTTAAAATTATAATACATAGCGTCAAAGCTCTCAGTCAGTAATTATTTGTCATTAGTTTGCGTCGGTAAGCCATTATCCAATGACATTAAGTCATAATTATTGATAGTAGTTTGTATCAATCGGAGAGGAAATTGGATCAATTGGTTGAGCGGCACGACCACCACGCTATTGTTCCCGTGGGTTTTTAAAAAATATCCACTCCATCTCTGGGCTGTTGTCTAGCTCGCAGCAATGCAAAAACAAGACATCCAATTTTCCTTTACTCCCTTTAACCTATTTCCCTTCCAGGCAAAGCCATGCTAACGCATATAAGGATGGTCCCCTAGGCTTTGGCTTCCTTGGCAGGAAGGAATTAAGAATAAGGGAAATGGGTTAGGAGGTTGAATGAAGGAGGTGTCGATATACGCCCCGTTTGAAAGTTTCAGGCTCATAAGACGGGGGAAAAACAGAAGATGGTAAACTGTTCCACATTCGTGTTGTTCTGCTTAGAAACGATTCCTGATATTAATGTCCAAATTTGGCCTGGAGAGTATAGGGGTGGGAGCGACTAGTAGATCTTGTATCACGAAGAGTGAGAGACAACCGACATTCCGTCGATGCTCCAGGGAGTCAAGGTCCTCAGAGATTGAGGAATCGCCAAATAGCCTTACGCTGGACTTTGTCTAACGCGGACAGTGCGGTGTGTCCGGTCCCTGCCCAAATATGGGAATTATATTCAAGTCTAGACCTAATGTCGGACTTGTAGATCAGCGCTAAGTCAGGTGGGGTGAAATATTTCTTACATCTCTGTTGAAAACCCAAACATTTCATCGCACTTTAAGCGAATGCAAATATATGATCAGTGCAGCTAAGATTGCTGGATATCTCAATACCCAAGACGTTTAGAGAGGGTGAATTTGGTATATTCACTGACTGAAATGGGTTGTGGGTGAACTGGGCGTTTTTTAAGGGACATTAAACAGCATTGAGTTTTGGATGCATTAAACGTAACACGATTTGCTCTGCCCCAACCGAGGACCAGAAAAATGATCTAAACATGCGTTCCCGATTGACTTCTGAAGCATTTCTACGTGAATTCATTACAGAATCAAATGAGTACGCGAAATCAAGGGTGCTGTCGTCGGCGAAAATATGAATAGGATTGAGAGTAAGGGATAAGAGATCATTAACAAAAAGAAGCAATAAGGTTGGTGAAAGAACTGAACCCTGAGGTACATCGACATTTATTTTGCAGGAATCAGATGTAACTCCGTCAATTACTATACGGATTGAACGTCCTGACAAAAAACTCTCTATCCATTTAACGAGGGTAGGGTGCAGATCAAATGTTTGAAGTTTGGCTAAAAGGGCAGCATGGCAGACTCTATCAAAAGCCTTTGAAATATTAAGAACGTCGATTTCGGACTCACCAAAATTATGGAGACGATGATTCCAACGCTCCTTTAGAGCCGTTAGTAAGTCTCCGGTTGAGCGGCCAGCGCGGAAACCGTACTGGCAGTCGTTGATAAGATGGTAATTTTCAATATTTCAATATTTCAACAACTAAAATAGAATGAAAATTAATTAATAATAATAGATGATTTACTTACGCTTGGTTTGAATTGGTAGATAGTGTTTCGTAAAGCAAATGTTGTGAACGCGTATTTCACATTTTACTACAGTCTGCAGCCTTAATTTTTTGTTTAGTCTTGGCCGCTTGATCATTCATATTTTAACTCAATAATACTTTCACGGTTTTAAAATGTTTAAGCATTTCAAACAATGTTCTTCCGAAAACAATTATATTAGAAAGAGAGTTACTGTGTATGCCTGCTATAAGAGCGGTGAACGCGTCAAGTATACTGTAGTGGAATAGACAGGCACACGAAGTACACACACTCACACAGAGAAGATATTACGACATAAGAGAGCGTCATGCCGTCTGCCGCCACGGCATACGAGTCTACTTCATTGAAGGAACCGCGAATTCCGAAAAGCACTAAGGCATCTTAAACGCAAGTTTGCTGTCAGCAAGAGAAGAGAACTTTTTTAGACGAACAAGATTAATTTTTCAAGACGACTGTATGCCAAGTCACACAGCTAAATCGATAAGCAGTAGTTTTTCTAATAATTTGGGGATTTTTCAACAAACGAAGTGCAACACTATAAAAAATCTTCAAGATTTGGTTGCCTCCATGCCATCAAGTGTAAAGGCCGTAATTGCAGCAAGAGGAGTTTTAAATAAAAAGAAGTATGAATGATTCTTTCCATTTTCACCACTAACTGACTTAATAAATTCCGCAATAATTGCAAGGTGAAGTAGTTTAATAGGTGATCTAAGCTTCATAATATCATTCTACAACCACCAATGGCATGTTAGTGTAGTCTGTCGGCAGCAGAAAACAACCATTTGTTACACACACCACCGCCACTTAAACACTCTAAAGATAAATCCTTATGAATATTATATTCCAAACCTTTTCGCTTATACTTTTATTTGTTTGGGGTTGTTTTCTTTCCAATAACATACCGTCCATTCTCGAAAAGGATTCAGATATTCATTAGAGGCAATGACTTTGAAAAAAGATGCTCTATAATAATAAAAAGTGAGCCCTAAAATCATGTAGCCGCCAAAACATGTAAGGTAAAAATTTGTTCGATGCTGCTCTTAAAAAATTCAGAGCACCGAAAACGTGTGAGGTCCAGGGATTGCACGCCACTAATAAAAAATAATGTTGACAGTTATAGGTACCCTTCGATTACCTTTTAAGCCTTAAGAAAGCATGTAGGTAAGAGAATATGGAAAATAAACGAACAATTTATTTGAAATCCATATAAGCTGTAAAGATGTGTGGTGTGTAGTAATGGTTGTAGCACAGGTAAAAGTTTTTGTTGGACACTATGCGCGAACGTGAACAAATATTGTAAAAACGTTCAAAAGCCAAATTTTAGCTCAATTAATTTTATTAGTAATAATTTACATAAATTCCTTAAGCATAATGCAGATCTCATGTCACGACGTACGGACCGTGCAATTATAGCCATTTTAAAAATTAAAGTAACTTAATTAGCCATGTACACCTTCAATGTCACTTGTTGTAACCCAAATTGTTTGCGAATTTTACTTCGTAAGTTCAACAAACAACTTAAATGTGAACACAAACAATTGGAGGCGTTCCTGATCTAATTAGGTATTAATTAAGATTTTTCAGCTTTATTACTTTGCGCACACTTTGCACGGTATGATTTGTGTCACTGTCAACTAACATTTCGAATGGTTGAATGCTTTTGTTATGCAACGATTTTTCATTTTCAATTGTAATTCGTCGTTGAATTAAAAATTTTCTGTCGTTATCTTGTAATGTGTGAATCAGGTTCTTAGTACTATTTTGCAGAACAATAGAAATGTTTAACACTGTGGTTTACATAAGAAAGAAAGCCTCTTTGAAAATATTCTTTGACTGAGATTTTCCCAAGTAATGAAATGTTTTAGAAGTCATTTCGAAATTATTTATATACACAACATCTTCATTTTCATTTTATACCCCTTTTATTACAATAAACTAACAACTCACTAAACTTTAATCGAAATTTTGAGACGTTGGCCATATCTCCTATGGGGCATTGCCCGGTAATGACGCCGATGAGTGTTCGAATGCGCTTTCTATCGAAGGATAAGAGATTTGCAGCTCTGCTATGATTCAGGTCCGGCCAAAGACTTCATATTGTGAAGCAGTAATTGATATTTTTCCAACGTTTCGAAGTCATGTTGAAGTAATGTCTATCAATTTGACTTTTTGCTGTGTTAAAGGGAGGGTGAACCCTTTCTACCGGCATATATATGTCTGTATTTAAACCATTTTTGGCCAGTTCGGCAGCTTTTTCGTTACCCTCAATGCCGACATGTCCTGGAACCCAGCAGAGCCTAACCGTATGATGTGAAATATTTCTTAGGGCTCTGATACAGTCTTTCACGCATTCTGACTTTATAACGTTGGAGTTCAACGCCTTGAGTGACGCTTTCCTTTCACTGCCCAAAGAGAAGGTTCTGACATAAATTAGTGTCCAAAAACACCAAGCGATCTTGCAGTGGAAGGTAGCGCAGCGACTGACGCATGCGCCGACTGATGGTGATTGACGAGGCGTCAATAACAACCCCATCCGGGTTGAAGGGACGGTGTTCAGTAACGTCAAGCTGATCCTAAAGAACTCTGTCTCTATGAAGTCAGCTGCAAACTATGGGGAGCATCCCAAAGAGAGGCCATTAATAAAATGTTAAAGTCAACAATACCGACCGCTCACGGGGTGGCCGACGGTAATACTTAGAGACCAGCAGATGATGCGTCGTGTCAATGAGCGAGCTAGAAATAGTGCTGCTGCAGCAGTACCGCATGAAGCGATCACTGCTTCGACTCTCACCATGGCATGCTATCCACAGGAAAACAAACTGCGATACCTTCAGGGCTATTCTGTGATCGAAGGCTAGGTCTCCGCAATTAACTCGATTTTTGAACCCCAAAGAGCATCCCAAAGAGAGGCCATTAATAAAATGTTAAAGTCAACAATACCGACCGCTCACATATACAGAGTCCGACGCGTGTTGCCCTATTGAGGCATCCTCAGTCGATGGCAATCTCTATATTTTTTAAATAAAAATTATTACATGTGAACAAGCGTTTTAACTCAACTATGGATGAAAAACTGATAGATGCAAACGGAGTTGGATCAGTTCGTTGAGCGGCACGACTACCATGCCATGGGTCCCGGGTTCGAGACCAGATCTTCCCGTGGGTTTTTATTAAGAAATTAAAATAAACTACTACGTCTCTGGACTGTTGTCTAGCTCGCAGCAGTACAAAACAAGACATTCAAGTTTCCTCCCTTCCGGTGAAAACCATGCTAACGCATCAAAGGGTTGTCACCTAGGCTTTGGCCACGTCGTACAAAAAAAAAACAGCAGCAGTCATTTCCCCTTCACTCTACTCAGTTTGTCTACACAAAAAGTAGATCAACAGAGACTGCCTTTTACAATCCTGCTAGCAAGATCGAGTTAAACTAGCTTAGTGAGCTTGGTCGCCAGGCAGTGGTATTCGCGTTGCAATTATTATTACAGAAGTTGGACTCGACTGTTACGGTTACCAACTGATGCGCAAAGCAGGTTGTTATTTTGCCGTTCACTAGAAGGCACCATTTAGACCTTGGTCCAATTTCGATCCAATGTGCGATATTTAAATACTCCAATGAGGTGAAATATTTGGGCATTATTAATTGGAACACTTACCTTGATTTTACCCTTAACAAGGCAACTCGAGCTCTATGCGATTGTCAAAAACTCTTCGGAATTGCTTAGGATATCACCCCGAAGATGATTTCCTGGTTAGTCGTGAATTACACGAGAGGGATTTTACCCCATGAGTGACGAAAACCTGTTTTTTTCTTGGTGAGAGAAGTGAGGTAGCAAGAGGGTCATCTGTGAGTGTCAATCACGAATCGTAGGGGTTTTGCTTGAGTTTTTCCTGATTTGCTTTTGCCCATTTTCGTAACTTCCTCATTAGGGTTCGAAAAATGTTTGGTGTCAGGTTGATTTAGTATTGCTTGAGCCGGTGAATACAAATTTTCAACCCTGCAAAACTCTTATGAACCGGTTTTTTAACGTCAGTGAAAGCCCCTTTCGTAGCAACACTCCGAGGGTTTTTCTACTTTTGCACAGAAGAGAATTGCCGTGAGTTATGGGGTAAAATCCCTCTCGTGTAATTCAGGACTTATACGATACGATTGCCAACGAACTGCCATCGCCAAGCAGCGGCTTGCTGGCCTCCTCTAAAAGGAGCAATGAAGATTTTTCCAACTTCTCCAATGGAAGCAGGAATTGGACTCATTCCTTCGCCCATATCTATCACAGAATCGGTTGCAAATAGTACCCTAAGGGTAACACCTAACGTACATCAAATATGCAGACTAATGGCAATCTTTTAGCCCATTCCTGGCACCGTAACAGGCCACGTGACCAAGAAACTGCACTCTGGCATAATATATATTTTATAGGACTCTATTTCCTGAACGAGCAGACTACGATAACGGTGGCCCTAGTCTGAACCCTGATTGATGAAGATTTAATTTGGCGCTAGTGCTAGTGTCTTTGGACTTAACACTTGATTTTCGATGGCATTGGGTAGTTGGGTTTTTAAACTTATAAACGTTGAAGGAGGACTAAAAGAGGCTGGTGTAACTATCTTCTCTGATAGTCGAGCAGACATAAACTCTCTATCCTCGGAGCTTTTTCCTCAAGGCTTACGAAGGAGTTCCTCGACACCCTCCATCATCTACAACGGATAGGTCTGTCCGGTGAGACGAAGTATCGGCTCTGTCTGGAAGGCGATGAAACCACTAAGCATGCTTTTATTCTGACTTGGAATGGCTGAGAAGGAGGATCTTTAGTCAGGAATTCCTGAGCCTGATTGCCTAAATAACGGTTAATGAAGGTTTTTTATAGTAGTTGCAGTGCCCACCATATGGAAAACCTAATAATAATACGCAAAATTACAGAAAAAATCCGATGAAATATTCTCGTCTGTGGAGTATTAGTCTTCATCTTATGAAGTTTTCAGGTTTGAACCTCACTGGTACCGGCAGTAGCCCAGAGTTGTTTTCAGCTGACAATATATTACGCTTACAGTACACTGGCGATTTAAGAGCAATTTCGGTGTTTCAGAAGTCGTCTTAAATTGCCAGTCCACTTGTAATCATTATCACCCTCACAAGGAATTTTGGGAACTATAAAGATAGATAAATAGCTCGTCGCTTGCCCCAACTTTATTATTATTGCGTTCCAAAGATATTATTTGTTCAAAATTATAATAACAATCCTTTCAACGCAAATATACTAGGTCTCTTAATTAAACGTTCTATAGAACAGTCCCTAATTTTTAAAATTCACTGCATTTGGTTGGCTAAAAGTTTGTTTATTATACTCATTACTAAATGTTTTTTCTTAATAAAGCACACGTGAAATATAACATTTTAGTTTCAGTTTGACTCTTTAGATTCACGTCTTTCATCTATGTGAAATAGAAGTGGTCTTACACAACTGTAACGTAAAACATTTACTAATGGTAATCGAAAAAAGGCGATCTTTAATTTAGATAATTTTTAATAAAAAGTTATGTTACATAATTTTCAAAAGTCGCACGATATACTTGAGGTAAAGAACAATTTTATGTTCTTGACATATTTTCTCTCAGTCTGCAAGTTAATTTCTACAATGTTCAAACAATTTTTGCCTGTCACGAGGCCATAATTTATTACTAAAATGTCCTTCAGAAGAATTGGGACAAAGTACTTTATTGGAGCTATTAAATTAACCCACAAAAAATTATTTGAATTATAATAAAAAAAAAGCCATGGATTTAACCGCAGTAATTTTCCTCGACTAAGTTTCGTCCACTAAAACGCAGCCTAAAATAGCACGACAATTTCATCCACACTTACAGAACACTTTAGTTCGTTCAACTCGAAGAAATTTCCCTGTTTCTTAGTTACTATCATAATATCACCTTTACAGGGTAAACTTTACTAGCTGACAACTGTTGCTTCTTTCTGAATCGATTTTATGTCCAACTCGTGCATTTAGTGGTCATTTGCATAAGTCAGAAAACCTTTTTTAACTGCATAGTGTAAGTACTTCGTAAAACGTGCATGGACTCCAATGTTATTATAGGAAAACTTTCTTAATATTTAATCGAACAGAAAAAGCCGTTCCTTTAGAGAGGTGTTAGAGAAAGAAAGCTTTGCTCAAAAAGAAATTTGTTGGTGCCAGGTAACTAAGGGAACAACGTGGTTACCAAATGGTGATAGTATTCAAGCTCTAAAGATATTTTAGTGTATCCAACGAAAGTTTAGCCAATAATTCCGATTCAGTTAAGAGGTGACTAACAAAAGTGGTAGTTCAGAGGTTTCTCTGAAGTACAATCATAGAAATTCATTCATTAAAATGGCATAGGAAATATGAGTTACGGAAAAGGTAACTCTTTGCTTGAGTTAAAGAAACAACAATGGGCTAAGGAAAAAGGTAATAATTTAACAATTTATTTTTAGTAATAGCAAAGTTAATAAATTTTTAGAGGAATTGGCCAAAATGGGGGAAATGTTTTCCCATTCTTCGCAGAAATATGAACGCACATCGATTAGGACATATTATTCAAATTTAGATGTTAGTCAAAGAGATGGTGTTCAAAATAGACCTTATATTGATCGGGAAAGGCACAGAAAAAGTTACGAATTGATGAATGATGAAGACTATTCGACAAACACAAAATTTTATGATATACCTGACATACATAAGCAACCGTTGCGAAGCCCGAGTCTTCCAGCAATACGACACAAAAACTTTAGTGTTAGAAACCAAGTAAACAACCTTCATCAGGATGAGGACACGTCGGGGTATACAAGTGATTCAGGAAATAATCCGCACAGTCCCGATATTTGGTATTCGGGGAATAATCAAACGCGAAATGGGTTAACAAAGGACTATAAAAATTATCACAATTATGATCGGTCAGTGCGAAAGCTTCAACATCAGCAGCAAGCGAAACGTGAATTACTGTTGGATGAGAAAATCAATTCCAGTAAGATGCGAGATAAGGCCGCACGGACGTCCGTTAATGACCTTGAGGTCGTAAATGGTCACGGAATAACAAATGACTTTCAAAGGTATCAACTAACATGCGATTCTATTTGCCATTTATTAACTTGTTTATTATTTGAATTTTAGTAATTATTACCACCCTCCAAGTAGTCCATCCAATATAAGCCGGGACATATCAACTTCCAGTACATATCAAGTGCATCCAGATTCCGTTGATTATGGACAAAAAGGAAGAGATGAACGGGCTAAATGGAATAATTGGAAAAAGGAATGTGACTATTATAGCAATAATAGTGAGTACAAAATTGCAGGTCCTGGATGGTTAAGTAGAGGCCTACATGATTTAAAGGATAGCGAAGATGACAGTCATTCCGTCAATTCCGTTTCGCATTTGCGTGGACAAAATATTCCTCTAGACCCTACAGTGATAGCGGAGAGGGTTAACAAACGGAGAAAGGCCTTAGAATTTCAGAATGCCATTAAACAGCAGCTAGAGGAACGCGAAAGATTGCGACAGTGGGAATTAGAAAGACGAATGGAAGAGGAACGCTTGGAAGAGGAAAGACTTATGCGCCAGAGGCAAATAGAACAGGACCGTCTCGAGTATGAGCAGCAATTGCAACTAGAGAAAGAAGAGGCACAGAAGAAAAAACAAGAAGCAATGCTCATAGCAATAGCTAAAGCTGAAGAAGCCGCGAAATTGGAAAAAATTAAACGAAAAACAAACAAAGCTCTTACAATAGAAGCACCAATTAAAATTGAAAGGGGTCAGGAACAAAATATGCAGATAAACAAAATAGCTAACTCTGAAGAAAAGACTGCATATGATGACGTTTCAATTTCCAAAGACAAAAGTGATGAAAATTCTGAAAAAGTCGAAGAAAAGGTCCTCATAGGTACTCCAATAAATCTGAAAAAAACTGTTAAGACAACTTTTCAGGGGAATAACACCAATTTTGTAGCAAAACCAGAAATGGAAGTTGAAAGTATTGCACTAGTTTTACAACCAACAACTCTAATTCCCTTGCCAGTTACCACGGATATATTTGGTTTACAGAGCTCTATTGGAAATCTTCAGGTGGCAGCTTATATAATGCAACAACAGCAAATGCTGGCAAGACAGGACGGAAATCTAGATATTTCTAAAATACGCCCAACTGAGGATAAAGTAAATGAAACTAGTGAAAGTGAGATGAAGCGCACAGTTGAGACACAGTCATTAGTAAAGTTAACACCGATTAGTTCTTTCCCGCAATCGCCCCCGGATTCAAATGAAGATAAAGCAGATGAAATTGAGCCTATGTGTAGATTATGTGGAAATTATCACTATTCGAATTTCGCTAAACGGCCCAGTCTTATTTTAGATGACGATATTTCAAGTACTCGAATCGCGGAAATCGTGAAATCTAATCCAATATTGAATGACATTAATACCAATGAAAGTGAGGACGTCGAGAAGGACAAACAAATAGCATTGCGTGATTCAAACATGTTATTTGAGGATAGAAATGACTGCCAGGATGCATCAACGCAAACAGAGTCTCCCTCATCCTGTGAGCTTTGCCTGTTCCATAACAATTTTTACAAGGTAAGCCTTAAACGTGAGGTGTCTACCACGACAACAACTTCAAAACAAAAGCCCTTAGCAACTGAAAATCCCGTAGTAGATAAAGATAGTGAAACTACGACGACAACGACCACTACAACTACAACAATGTACCGAGCAAAAACAAAAAGTAAGAAAAGGAGTGACAAGTTGGAAGAAAGGCCCAAGTGGGGTGTAAATCGTCCTATAGTGCAGTATGTTAAAGCAAGTGAAAGGGATCCTTTTTATCTTCGAAATAAAAAACGAAAACCTTCAAAATCAACACGAAGCTTATCAGTCGACTCTAGGTCTATGTCTGAGGAGGAAGCAGTAGTCAAGGCAAGAAATGTTTGCACTGAGATTTTACCTATTAAAACCGATGAAAAGGGAAGGATTTACTTGAATTTCCGGGAAGCTAGTACCATCATGAATGAGGATGAAATGAAGGAGAAATTAAGGCAGCGATATTTAAATTTCGGAAAAATCCTGGACAAAAGGAACTGGGAAACGCCCAGCAATGGCCAGGAAATTGTTAGAAGAGCTAGCAACCCCGACATTGAAATAGATATTGGCGAAAACTAAGTGTCGACACAGGAACTGCATTTATAGATTTGCAATTAGTTTTGTTTGTCTTCATATCCCCTTGGCTTTAGAAAATTCGTTTTGTAGTACAAACAATGGGATAATATACTTATAGAGATTTGTGTTGTGCTTTAAAAGAAAACAATGTTTGACTCTTTATGATATTAACTAAGGAAACCCGCCAAAAATTATCGTATTGAAAATACTTATATTGTTTTTTATAGCTTTTTAATTTTGAAACAGTTTCTAGTACTTAAATAAAACTTAAATTGTGGTCAAATCAGTCAGGTCAGCGCATCCTTAATGAACACACTCAATAACATAATCATTATAATTGAAACTGAGCTGATTCAACCCTTTTTTCGATTGCACATTTCATTTTTATTTGAATATTTTTTGTACGTACATTTATTCGTTTTTAAAGAATTTTTCAAATAAAGATTTTATTAAATAAGTTTTTTGAAGTTTAAATTTTTAAAATACTCATTACCTTACAGATATTTAGGTTGTCTCAATAAAAGAACAATTCTTATAATAATCTTTAAATATCAGACTAAAGTACATATACCGTGAAGACAAAATTAGAGGTTCCCGACATGTGAAAGGCTTAACGTAAACCAAAGTTCCACCAAAAATTAGGTCACTTTTCAAAGTACGAAATAAAATAATCGTAAAGGAAATCCATAAAAATAGAGGACAAAATCTGATTATGCTTTATTAAGCCCTTTATAAAGTGAATCAAGCAAGATAATCATGAGAGAATATAAATAGCACTGACATAGAATTCACCTCAAGATCTTTTTTGACATTCCTCGGGAAAGGCAAACTAAAGGCAGTAGAATTTTGCATTCAATTACTTTGTAAAAAAATTCAATTTTCCTTTTAACTAATTTTTTGAAAGAAATGCATTATACAGATTTAATATTGTTAGCTGTACAAAATATAAATATTTTTACAAAAATATTATTTTTTGAGCTCATTAACAGAGAGTATTTTTTAAACCTAATGAGAAATATAGAAATTCAGTACATAAGACATGAAAGTACCTAACAACACTTAAGCTAGGTTTACACTATCATTGCCACGAACATACAATCGTATATACGCTATTATACGTGATACAATTCGTGTGAGCCAGGAACGTGTGCGTTTAGTTTCGAGTATTTACATTGCCATCCAGCACAAGTGTGTATTAGCATCATATTAACTGAGTTCACCGACTCCACACTCCTCGTGGGGCGGCTGGTACGCTCCTGAAGTTCCGACCTTTAGGAGTGTTGGCTAACTGTTGTCGGCCAAAGTTTCAGGAATCCTCTTAAATTAAGTTATCCTAATACAGGGGGTTTTGGGATTCCGTGCCTTTTGGACGGTTTGCAGCTAGAGGTAACCGAATGTATTCTAATGGAGCCTCCATGATGTTAGTCCATCCCAAGAAGTAATCTGGACTCTCCATGGCATGTGCACTACTATGTATGATATCCGTCTCCCCAACTATCTCCAGACCACGAGTTCCGTCATGTCGAGAAAGTAGTGGAGTAAAATTGCCTCGTATAAAACTTGCCACGTTCACTCAGCCAGGGAGGCAATCCAGCATCAAGGCTAACCCATTCCATGGGATACGTTGGAAACCTTCTGCAGATACCAACCGCTCTTAGGATCCACTGGCTAGGATTGGGATTCCCGATATGAAAGCTAATGCACACCCTGCTTCTGGGAAGGAGCATGCGGCACCTAAAGTCACGACCGGCAAAAAATCCTTACATATAACAAGACTTTGGTCTTATTAGGCTCACCCCTCTCACACTCAAAAGATTCTGCTCAACCAGGCAAGGTTTTCCTGATGCAATTTAAGAGTTACGCGGTCGTTTATTTATAGGGTGTAGGTAAATGCACATCTTGTATTCTCAAAAAAGAAAATTATTTTAATGCCTTTATCCTCTCTCAACTAAGACTCTAGCTTCATGGCTCACGACTCCGAAGATATCCAAAACATAACTCTAAGCAAAACGGTTGAAGAATCTACGAACCAGAAGCAGCTTCGTCTTCAAGGTAAGTCACTTTTGGATTTTATTCTTAGTACTAACCTCCAAATGTGCAATGTGGGTATCGAACCCACCTTTATTAACTCTATTAGGTGAGACGTTCCGGACATCAGAATAGTCTTTGAGCAATCCGCCCATAATATAACTCAACGAACTCTCATTTTCAGACCACGCGCATCTTGAATATTCTCATTCCGTTCTCCTTACAAAAATATAAAAAGAACAAACTAGGACATATGTAAAACTGCCCTAATATATAGTCTACCTAATTAAAATCTTCCTAGCATCGACTCTTGTCAGATCCTCAATAATGTGGTGGTCACCCTAACACTTGCTTTAAATAAACCGGCTCATATTATATAGTCTCTACGGTACGGTACGTTTCAGTTTCATGGACGGACATAGTAAACCAAAAGGCTTCAGGCCAATTACTTTCTCCTCCTTCCTTCTTTAAACGCTGGAGAGACTTATAACTGTCCGCATCAAAGATACAGTCAAGCCTTCTAAGCTGTCCATTTCCTAGCATGCATATAATAAAGGTAAGTCCGCCCAGACAGCCTTGCATGAACTAAACGTTGATATAGAGCGATCAACTTTGTACAAGGAATTTACCCCTACAGCTTTCCTTAATATTGACGCTGATAGAGGTGATAAAGGCATTCTTGCGGACGCTAGATCTGGAAAGTTCTTTCATTGAGCTTATAGATCTAATCCTCAAAAGGAGAATCGTTAACACCAGCTTAGAGGGCTCCACCATACAAGGGTACGCAACAAGCGGCACATCCCAAGGAGGGATCTTTTCACTGCTCCTGTGGAACCATGCCCTCAACGAGTTACTTCTAGAGATATAATATTCCGGAAATAAAGTTATCGCCTACACAGGAGACGACTGTACTTTTTCAAGAGCGAGCTAGGGATGCCGTCACGACGAGCAGAGAAACTCTCAGTTTCTTCAAAACCGTAGCCTCATCGAAGCTTAAATCCTTGGACTCAAGCGATGGCGGTAGGAACCTCATCAAGTCAGAAAAATCCTTAAAGCTAATATTACAGTATTCTTCCAAGAAGGCAGTTTTAAAGAAACATCCAAAGAGGTTGTGTATTGTAAAAGGATCGCTGCTACTCCTATCACCAAGAGTTAATAAAGAAGGGTAACCATCAGTTTTACGTTTATGATTTACAAATTTCCAGAACCGTGTATAGTTGTCTCGCAAAATCAAGTGCAACCGAGCAATATACGCATGGTATAAGGACGCTGAAGTGGTAAGAAATTGGTGACGTAGGCAAGAATAATTCAAATAATCTGCGTCGTTCTTGTATTAGCGGAACCTTATCTAAGCCTTGTTTTTTAAATTTCTTAAATATTTTAGGAAAGTATCAAGTCGAGGTAAGTAGGACCGCGAGTTGCAAGACTTAGAATACGCAACACATTGAGCAAAGCATATAGCCATGACATAATAGAATAACTTAGTAGCATTGTCGATGTTACGCTTCCCATGAACACCACTGCTATGACAAGTTGATGGCCAATCGTTAAGTATAGAGAGATTGGCTTTTTTAAAGTTGTAACAAAGATCGTTATATGGGGATTTCGGTAAAACAGCAGATTCAAAATATAACACAGTGCAAAGAGCAGGATGCTGACCAGACTGGGGAACCAGAGGCGCCGAGCTACGCCTTACAACTACACCACCAGGATCTGTAGAAAACACAAGGTTGGGAAATTTTTCGTGGTCGTGAGCAACTCCACAGATTTGTGATAACCCAGAGGACATGATACTGTCGACGAAGGACTCATTCACGCTGATAGATAAATAAAAAAAAGACAACAGGCAATAGACTGTCCTCAGCGCTAGAGACCTCACATGAAACACCAGGCAGATTGAAGTCAGATTGAAGTTCATCAGATGGCGGTAGGTCGTCGAAAAAATCACAAATGCAACGAACGGTTCTTTCTTGGAGTTGAGGAGGTGAATGTGGAGGATTATAGACGGTGATGACGTGGGTATTTTGTTAAGCAACCAGAGAACAGCACACAGAAGCTTAAGATCGTCAGGAATAGCAAGAATGACAGGGAATGTCACCATGATGTTAGTGAAGAAGATTTTCGTTTTAGAGCAAAGTTGTTGACACGCTTTTTGGAACGATTGGAGATCCTGGCCGATTCTTGGGAATGAGCTCACGGACAATCGAACTACACGCGCCATATTGAGACTCAATTCTTCTGCAAGCGATAACAGCGGGTACGGCTCCAATGCGGGCGAGAGCTGTTGAGAAATGAGATTCGTGTTGAACGTAGTGAATAGACGAAATAGTACCACGTGACCTAATGTCAAGAAGTTGAGACATCAAGAGGGTGACCATTGGACGCAGGCGATGACTAATCCCTCACAATCGATGGACGGAAATAAGAAGTGGAGAGATCGAAGGTAGGAGTAGCATCGGCTCGCGCGGTAAAGGAAGGCCTTCTAAACAGATGCTCTTCAAAGCTGCAAGGAAGGACTCAGTGAAGTTAGTCCATTTTTTCTAAAAGTTAAGTTAATTTTCATGTGAAAACAAATTTGATTCAGCAGTATTCGATCTCAGATGTATGAGCAGGGCAAATTTGTCTATGATATAAATTAAACATTTTATGCAAATCAGGAAATTATCATATACCGGTCATTGACCCGCTTTTATACCGACCCCTTAAATTCAAATATATTTATTTTATCTATCGCTCTTTAGCGCTATTTCTCAATATCTAAGGCGAAAGGTCCTTTGAAATTTGTATCAGTACCTTTCGAAGAATTGCCAAGTTGAAGTCTTTTTATATTGCTAAGAGTGCGTTTGAATTTTAACAGCCGAATACCTCATTAAAGTATCATCAACTTTTAGCCGTGATGATGACACAGAAATTTAATTTTGCCTATTTTTGGCTCTTGTTCCATTTCCATTTTCTGGGTAATATTTCATTCTAGCTTGGTGAATTTTTCACTTGGACAATATTTTAAATAGCATTTACATAAACTGGATACCTTTTTCTAAATTCTGCAACAAATTAATTATTCAAAAATAGTTGCAATCGAACGTGGTTTTGAAGCGATAAAATCACTGTGTCTATTCACGATATCCGTCATACAAAAAAAAAATCATAAATGATCTCCCGCAGCATGAATCGGCCGCTATCGGTAAATATGATTATATACAAGGCAGCTGAGATATTTTAGCAAAGATTACGCCATATAAAAACTCATTTGGTCAAGAAATTCTTCAATCTGTTTCAAATCGATGATCTCATTTTCTGGAAACATCAGCGCGCAAACAGTGTTATTTCACACGAATTTAAGTGCGATTAGATTTTCAATGTTTCCTGTCATATTGTCCAATTGATTGAACCTTTTCTCCCTTGTTAAGTAAGAAGTACGCTTAGTTTTGATTAATTATAATCACGAACTAATCAATCATCAGAGTTTTAGATGAACGAACTGATCCTAAATGAGCACAACATGAAAATTGTTTCGATATCGAAAGGAATTCAGAAAAATTGCTCCGAGACAAATTCTCGACAAAAAGAATCAGGGAAGAAACAATGATCGAACGATCTGGAGGGCTCGGGGATTGTTACAATTTGCTTTTTGATAAATATTATCGATCATCAGTCGATCATATTTACACCCAATTTATGTTGAAGGCAGTGATTAATCGTTTCTCGGGATCGATTGAACCCGTTCTGGCTTTAATTTTGACTTGGCAAGCGTTCAGTGACTCCAAATAACAAATGGGAAGACACATATATGGCAAGGATCGAACCACTTTCACTTTCCTTACTTATATAGGTAGTATTAATGAATTAAATTTCTAGGGCTAAGAGATATTTACGTGTCGAATCAATTTAACATTTCCTAAGCCATAGATCTCCAAGCACACTCATCAATTATCCCTAATTAGCTACGTCAGCATAATGTAAACACCGGGAGATTTGTTAGACTTATGGATGGAATGCATTGGAAGTGATAATTTCACATCAGCGCTTGTCATTGCTCACCTTTAGCGCACGTAGGGTCTGAACTGATCCATCATCGATATGTCAGACGTGTTTCCCGGGTCACTAAATAGTGAAAACTATTCGACTACATAGATGACTATAGGTACCACCATTTGTCATTTTGAGGTCATTCATGTAATGGTCAAATCATAGAGCAAATGTGTCAGTTACAACGTCGCAGTAAATATTTGCCAATTCTAACCACGCTATTAACATGTTATTAAGAACGATAATTTTCTAATAAACTGACAAAGATTGCAACATACGGTAAAAACAATTTTCGTTAATAACAATTAACCATATAATTGTTCACTTCATAAATTGGCGATATTAATCTACCTGGCCCGGTTTGGCAGCCCCTCTAAATTTCCAAGATGCGGGGTGTTTTGCAACATCAAATATAAGGCTTCATCTAATCTGGACTCACCTTGCTTTCAACTACTTTACCGCAAGTGGATACTTCCACCGACAATGTCAGGTGTGATGAACGTGTTTGTCACAATTTTGTAGAAATCTCACAGATGCGAGACCATTAAGCAACGTAATGAGCGGCTCTCTATGTCGCCGATATGTCAGGGGTCATTCGTTGTGTAAAATTTAACTTATCCGCGTCCACGAGATTGCCAAGCCGAAGGAGTGCTGAAGACCTCAATCGCGTTATTTATGGGAACGATAAATTGCTGCTGCCTTCTTTTAAGCCGTCTCCGAGCGGTTAGTTAGTGACTGCAAACTAATTAAAGTTATGATGCGGCCAGGCCACTGACCATAATTCACTTTGGCATCTTACTCACATTCTGGTGTGAGATAATTCAAGAGTTCCTGAATGCTATGCACCCGTTTTTAGGATTCCCTTGATTGATTTGCACTAAACGCGATGAGTTTGATTGATTACCAAAGAGCTCTGTAGCGCATGTACGTTTTTTAAAAACTAGTCTAGATATTTTCTTAATCCTTTCTTAAATATGTGGCTTTAATTTAAAGTCAGCCTTTCTACTTTGTGAACACGGAGCAAAATAAGAAGTTGCAAGTTACTTCTGAACAGCATTAGTGGTTGTACATATTTTAGAATCACAACAAAATTTATACTTTTTAATATTCATAAAGATATCAACTTCTAAGCTATTTTGCGGATGAAAACTGGACCATGAAAAGGAAAGAATAAGTAATAGGCTACTCTCTGTACATAAATTGAAATAACTGAAACATTTGTCTTTTCTGAGTCTTGTCACGTTTTCGGGATTTAAGGAGTTTAATTAGAAACTTATTCATAGTCACAAACTCAGAAAGCTTTTTACTTGTTGCATGGTAAAAATTATTTAAAAAGTTCAACCCCATGAAAACCAAACGAAAACGTCAATTCACAATCATACAAAAAGAATGTTTGCTATGTTGGTGAAACGGAATCCAGAGTACATTCAATTCCATCACGTGAGGTTTTGACATAACCTCAAATAACCCTATATCTAAGCCTAAAAGCCACATTAAACGCAAATAACTCCCCAATCGAAGCTGTTAACCTACGATAACCACAAAAATAATTAAATCTAACGCCTTAGTCCCATAACCGGTGAACTCAGCTCCATAACCCATTAACCCCAGAACCTCTTATTCCAAGCCCGTTTGAGAAAGGTGGAGAGAAGGAAACCCACGCGCCATCCAAAACACCTCGGCGCTTTAAGAAGCAGCCCTCCTTTTGGGATAGGATAGGTAGGCTTGTAATCCGCTTATGAAGAAAAAAAAATACACACGAAAAGTCTTGACGCCTTATGCCCCACCCATAAGTGGTTAAAGGTACCAGAGAGAGAGAGAGAGAAACATGGTCTGACCCTCAGGTCAAAAAAATAATTTTTTTGTGACTGTGTTATTTATCCGAGAACATTTGCTTTAGTCAGGATGTTTGCTGCTGAGAGCAGCAATTCCACTCGGAAGCCAAGGATGCCCATTGTGAATGTCCTCTAAATGAAGACCAATACACTTTTCATTCTGTTAGAGCTAGGTATTCGCAGAGCAGGCTTTAGGTTAGGTTACGGTGGCCCAAAAAAGCCTCGCATAGACCACATCGGTCCATAGCGCTATCACGAATCAGAAGTCCTGGAGGTTTCTTTTTTATTAGTATCAAAGGTACCCGTCTCCATTGCGAACTTCAGAACTTCTTTTCATATTAATTGTCGAGGCTTCCTTTAAGCCTTAAAAAAACTGGTTGCCCAGTACCTCCTGCCTTTTTCTGGCAAGCGCAGTACAGCGACATAGGAGGAGCTCAACAATTTCTTTTGTATTGGGTTGCTAAAAGTGTTTGCACAAATCAGAGTCGGAAACACCCATCGTTGAAAGATTTGGGAAAACCGTATATTGGGGGAAGTATGTGTTCCGTTTCCTGGCAGCTCCTTTCTTAGGGATACTGCCTGCTGCTTCATTTCCGGTGACGCCGCTGTGCCCGGTTACCCAGCATTCTATTCTTTCTTACACTTTATGTAGCAATCAAATAGGAATTTAAATTCGTTGGATCTAAGAGCTTTTAGTGCCGCTTGGCTGTCCACATACATAGATACTAGATACCTATTGCCAGCTAACTGTGAGCTAATTCAGCCGCCTTGTGTATAGCCACAACCTCGGCTTGAAAGACGCTACAGTCATTGGGAGATATTGAGCTCTTGCCAGAATACTAATGTTTCTGCTCCGGAGCTCATTTTAGAGTATATTTAGGGTATCTGCAGGTTCTTCCGTTCTTCTTTCCCAGAACTGCCTGTCCGGAATTGTTACCTCGCACTCCCTGTTAAAGTCCATAATCAGTAGCATAAATAGTGGCTATGTTGAGACTCTCATATAAGATACTATGGCCGTCTTGAGGTACTTTGACTCTTTAATGCGCAACATTGCCCTCAATTGCGTACAGGTCCATAGGTGAAGAGCACGGATGGAGTGGTTTTGAATGCATCAGTAACCCCCATTTCCGCTATTATTTTTATGTGCTTCAATCTGGAGAGATAAGTTTTCTTGTCAACAGCTGCCCACCAAACCATGACGCCGTACAGTAGGATTGGCCGCACTATTGCTGCGTATAACAACTGCGTGATACTGGGTTTCAGCCCCCACTTTGCACCGAAGAGGCTTTTGCATGTATAGAAAATGTTGTTTGCCCTGGTAATCTTTCTTTTACATTTAGTTTCCAGGTCAGTTGGCTGTCTAAAATGAGATATTCAGATATTTCAAGCACTTTCCTGACACTAAAATTTCAACATCATCTGTGTAAGCGACCGTTTTTACACCCCTATTCTGAAGTGTTAGAGCAGGTGTACTATGGACTCAATTTCTTCTTCATCATTCATCACTCATTTGATGGCACACCGAGCCTATGTAGCTGGCAATGGGGCAATGTGCAGTGATGGCACCGACGACAGTTCAAATGCGTTTTCGATTTTCAGTTGTCTTGAAAGTTCGAATACCACTGGCGACGACCCATGTTTGTTTTTTACTGGCAACAGATAACGATAAAAAGACCATGGGGTTGCAGAGAAAAGCCAGCGGTTAGGAATCCATTTTAAATTGTTGGTTTACTTGCAGTCGTTGTATCTCCCCCCATACACCACAAGGGGTCACGTGAACTAGAGAGATAGTTCTTTTATAGTTTATATTTGGTCATAGACTTCGTAGACACCGTTCCAAAGTAAAAATGGAATAGTAGGTACCTTTCAATTTGGATTCTTGCTGAGTTACCATAAACCATTAGTAAATAGCAGAAATAATACGATCAAACTTCTTTTAGGTTTCCCTGACAACTAATAAGCATTAAAGTTTCGGGCTGTCCGTATGTCATATGCCCTCCCACCCTCTCATTTATAAACCTATTAGGCTGAAATTTTGTATACGAACGTTAAATAACGACCCAAATATAGATTTGATGACGATTTTAGAAAAATTATTGTTGAACTTTCCTTTCATAGAGTGAAAAGTGCCCTGAAAAAAGCATCTTTTACTTACCTCAATGTCTTTGGAAAGGTATCATAGAATGCAAAATCACGAGATATTTGCTAGCAAAGTTGTTACCAAACAAAAGCACTCCTCCCCTCTAATTTATAAACTATCGATGCAAAAGATCTTAAAAAATTACTGAATATATCCTATATGGGAATTATATTTCAGTCTAACCCTGATGTGGGACTTGTAGATCAGAGCCCATCAGGTGAAGTTTAGTATTTCTTACATCTGTAGAAACCCAAGTATTTCAAAGTACATTGAGTCCTCTCTTCGTCCTCACTTTCATATTCTGTTCCAATTTTGTTTGGAGTCGAATATAACGACCGGAGAAATTTTGAATACTGCCTTTAAGTTTTGGTACTTTTGAAATAGGAAATTTTTATTTTTCTGTAAACAGTACTAGTTTTGTCTTCTGGGTGTAGCCTACAATGGGTGTACCATCTCGATATATGTATTCTTTAACACAGAAACACGTATTCTTTAACACTAAACGTTTGTAGGAATTTTTCTTCCGTCAATAGGGTTATGTCATTTTCATATCCTGTAATTTTGATATTTTTGCTAAAACGAAAGCCACACGCATCTCTCCCCATCTTTCTGGTAGGCATAATATGACGAGTATGTTTCAACGACTGCTTTAAGCCAAGTATGCTATACTTTCCAAAGTATATCTGGACTGATTTCGTACGGGCCGTTAGATTTGTAGTTGAAAGGGTTTTACAGCTCACGTCAACTTGTGCTCGCTTTTGCAGTCTCTGCTGGCCGCTAGGTTTTCCAAGGAAAGCGAAATTCCGGAAAAACCTTGTTGTTGGCGCTACATACTCAGTCGCCTGCACCCAGATAAATGAGTGTAGGCCAGCTGTTCAAGTTGTTTTTATAGAGGTGCTAGGATCTTACTACATTCTACATTTGAACTGTAATTTGTCCAAGATGCTCCTTTGGCAGTTATTTTTAAATTCATTGAAGCTGGAAGCTGGTATAAACTCCAGTCTATTTTTATTGTTCTTCGCTTGACCTTATTGAAGAGTGTTCTACTTTTATCCCTAAGAAGTTGAAGTCCCACTGTCCACCAAGGTGCGTGCGTCCTTTTTCGTGGTCGACTTATACGTTCTTAGCGTATCTGTGATGAGATTGATTAATTTTTTGATTGTTTTGTTCGAAATATCGCCCTTAGGAGAGTGTTTTAAACCAATTTCGGCAAAATCAGAAAATTTTATATTTCCAGTATTGACGAGATTTCAAAAGGGTTGACCTAACACTGTGTGAAACCACGATTGCGTCAACTTAGGCAGAGGTAGGCTTACAAGGATCGCTTCTATCCTAGCTAATCCTAGCGGTCTTCTAAATTGCGGATGTTGTTCAACAGAAAGTCTTCGGCCATCTCGTCGTCAACCGAGCGTCTTTTACTGTGGCTTCCTATTGAGTTGTCGCTTAGATCTTGGGTTACCTTGGAAATATAGTGGGCTTCAGTTGTCTTATCCGGACGTTTCTTACTCTTCTCCGTCTATTTGGCTTTTCTTTTAATTACTTTTAATGCAGAAGTGGAAGAGGCTCTCTGTGGCCTGGTGAGACGCTTCTCCCCTCTTTTCGTTTCCTTGGTTTCGTGATATGTAGTTTTTAAGAATACACTTATTGTTGACCTGTTGTTGCCTTTTTATAATTTACTGGCCATACGTCCCCGGCTTCGCACGGGTGCAATTTACTAATGAAGAAAATGAGAAGTGCACTTAGCAAATAAATATTAAGCATGTTCATTTTATAATTTGTCTCTATCTCCAGTGCTTAAGGCTGTGCGTTGTCTGTCAGTCAGTCAGTCTGTTCATCGAGAAGCGATTCATCCAACCTAATCTTTCCTTGAATTTTTCTGAATTGAAACAAAGCAATTTCAGTACGATCATGAATTTATTGAAAATGAAATAAATTTGAATTCATTGCTTCGAAATAATATGTTGGTGTTTTTAACGCGTTCATCGCAACGCTTGGTGATGAACGATAGCTTTTGGCTATCCGTTTGGAGAAAAAACGAATAGCGCTGATGGTTTACCGACTCACGTATAATTGCCCATGGGAAAACACCTCAATTAGAGGTTTATCCCACACACTTCCAACGATTGGCCCAGCGATTTATTAATCGAACAGGAAACTGGGCACGCTTAAATTGAAACAGCAAGTGGGGTGGAATCAGTGGTATTCTTAGAATCACGTTGTTCATCAGTTTCTTAACAGCGAGTCTTGTTCCATTGCATAGTTTCAGTTGATTCAGATTACGTAACATGATTGTCACCGAGCCCACCTTGACCTGCAAATTGTGCGGCGGCATTTTGGCAAATCCAATGAATTTAGGAATTAAATTGTATAATTGACGACTTTATCTGGATCGGTAATGGGACCGATCGATTTAAATAAATGTAATTGGCCAGCAATTTTACTTTGAATTTTTATGTTTAAATCGTCTACGTCCTTACTTTTCGCTGCCAAACATGGTTTTTGTAACTTACGCTAATGTTCGCGGACACTTTCATGATCAATTATTTTTCGACGTTGTGATTTGCCAAAAATTAGGTGGAAACAAAATGAGGGCAGTGGAAGTGTCAACCGGAATTTTTCCATTGCCAATGTCTAATAATTGCTTGGAAAACACTTACGCTGATTCGTCATTTTGTAACGCGACTCGCATATTCGTTGTTAACTTGAGATTTTTCACGTGTCTCCACAAATTCGATGTCTTCAAGCAAGCGTTTACTTCATCAGCCGTTCTCGTTCAAATTCTCGATTGAATGCATTGTGCACGGGGCGATTCGGTGCTGGCATTACCAATTCGTTCAACAATTTGCCGGACATCGTCAGCCACAAATCTTCTATAGAAATCAACGCCTAGTTGTGTATCTCCCCGTTAAATTAAAGTTCGGGGTTCACTGTTGTTGTACGCACTCGGTGGAAAATGTCTTCAGCCATATTGTCTTTGGATTTGTTCCACAAATGAAATTTGGTCGATGGAAAATACGTTGAAATGATGATAACAAAAAGTGATCAAATTTGATGTGCAGTTGACGAAATAACAGCATAAGCGATTGTGCGATCCCAATAAATGTCATCCTCGAGCAAGTGTAAATACTGACAGGCTTCTCGATATGTTGCGCACAACTCACCATTGACAGTTCGTTGAAATTCAAATGAAATCGGTCCACGAACATTAACCAATAACAAACGCAGGTAAAAACATTCGTCATTGCTTGAATGAACTGTGTAAATACGCCCCAATGCATACATTTACGTTTCCGAGACAGGCGTTGAATTTTTTTGATGATGGATTGCAGTACTCAACATTGCAATGCGCTTTCAATGTTTTGGAAAGCAGTGGCGAATACGGAACAATCCATATGTTGTCGACTACAATGTCCTTATTTTTGACTTTCAGCGTTATCGTTCTGCCGTTATCCTCTGCAGAGCGACGACGATACAGGAGGTAACTGTCATTGCCTGTGATTGTGTCAGCCAACAAAGCACACGGATAACGTTTGGAGCATTTGTTTTCGATCATGCACGATGATTTCCAGTTGTGATCACCACACGGTCAATGAATCATATTCGTCGTCACTACTTCATACAGGATCTGTTTCGAGATCAGGAATTTCTGAAATTCTGATGGCGTCAGTTTCATCCGGTCATATTTTCGCAACCATCCACAGGAGAATATGCGCATGAGGCAGTCCTCTTTTCTGCCACTCCACAGAGTACGTCCAACATCGCACGTCGCCGAAGACATGATACTTCACAATGAGTGCTTTGAGTTTCTGCTTCAATACTCGTGCTCTAATATCATTCTGGTGGCAACAATGCTCCTGCACGATGATGAATTTGTCCTTTAATCTGTAAAATAGATTCTTGATTTATGAGTCTCAGTAAATCGTTGATGTTTCTTGTGATGTGTGTTGAAGTAGAAAAGGAATTTACCTTAAAAGTTAGCTTAAAACCTCGTTCTTCGATAATATTCACTCCAAATGATGTCGTTTGGAAGGAACTATTGTATGTACTTTTGTATATTCTGCAAGAAATGCTTCGATCAAGGTTGTAGGACAAAAAGCACTGATGTCAGTGGCTCTGGTGGCGGTGCCAATGGTGTTAATTTTACCTTTCCGCCCGCACAGGATTATGTTGTGTTATGAGTGTGAAACCTCAAAGCATTGCAATGTTGACAAACAGTGCTTATTGTTCCGAAGTCGACTGATGCATCCGCGGCGTAATCGGCAATTGATAAATTTTGCGGTTTTGAATACATCAAGGATAAGATCATAACTATCAAACTGAACATAGCTTTAATAATTGAGTTCTAACCCCTGGAACGCTAACCATGAGTAAAATTTACTCACTTGCTACTTTTTGTGCGCATGCTTTTCAGGACGTATGACCAGAGCTTCTATGGATCGCAAGTAAATTGTCTGCTGCGTGCTTATTAGATCTCGATGTGCTCGGCGAAGTGTACACTTTACGGCTTGAAATTGTGTGCGGTGTATTTAAACTCCTGTGAGTTAAAACGGGTTAGTATTCCAGGGTTAATACAAAAATACCATCCAAATTTCCGAACATTTTCTTTCATACAAACCTTGTCCTGACAATTGTGAACACAACAAAATAAATCAGTCAAATCGGTCGAGCCATTCCCAAGTGATGATCTTTAATACATGCGGCAATTGATTTTTATTTATATAAATAGATTATCATTATATATTATTATTATTATTATCTGTCTGTTACTGTTACCGCGTCCATGCAAATCGGCCAAGAAAGTAACCAGATATGAAAGCCCATTTCTTCTTTTTGGATTTGTTTAGCTCTAATAAAAAGCTTATTTCTGTCTGCGTGGCCCCATTTTTAAATCATTGCTGCCCTCACAAAGTAGGGCTTTCTTATTATCGTTGTTGCTGTTGTTATCGTCGTCGTGGTTGTTACGATTGCCGTCCGAATTGCTGATACCAATGTTGATGTCTTTTTCTGCATAGGTATCTCATAGAAGAACCCCCCTCCCCCCCTCTACTAGGCAATATTAGTTGGGAGGATTAAGATTATAAGAATGTTTAAAAAAACTGCATTCCTTTTGAAGCGCAAGTTTCATTCACAGAACTTATTTCTTATTATTAACATATTACTAAGGGGGACCAACAGCTTTTACTGACATAAATACATACACTATCAAAAAATATTTCTCTCAAATAAAATAAATTTTAATTTAAATGGGTTCTTTTGTTCTCTTTTTTATCAAAATGAAATACAATTTCCAATTGAAATAAAATTTCGTTTTTTATTGAAAAAATCAGACATTTTTCTTGCTTTATCTCTGAATATCTTAACTGAAACTACTCTAATGAGCAACCTTTTCATTAAATTTCAAGTTGATTCATTGTAAACTGACTGAGTTACACCAAGAACCGATAAACAAAATGATGTTTTGGGGAAATCGCGTTAAATTTGAAGTGAAAACTGAATTCACTTAACTTGTCAATCACTACTTAAATAAGTAAATTCTTTATTATCATTGTCTGGACAAAGGAAAATATTATCATTGCTACATCTGGCAACGTCATGGGACTCTTACATTTGACTCTCACTCGAACTATCAATCCAGAGTCAGTCTGCTCACATGTGTCGGCCGGCCAATATCGCGAATTATATTAGTAATAAGTAATTAATGTTATATTAGTAATAAACGTATATTGAATACTGCGTTCACTCATTTTTTATTAATGCTCATCATACATAGCAATTGGCGACGAGGATATTTCGATGGAACAACTAATTCAGCAAGTTTTTGAGCAGCAACAAACATTCTTTAAGCAGCTACTGGAGCAACAAAGCAAAGATGCAAAGACGAAAACGGAAGCAGCTAATATTTCTATGAAATCAGTGCCACCATTCTCTTCTTTTGATAAGGGTAAGCATAACTGGGAATCATATCTATCGCAAATTAGCCAGCATTTCGAAGCATATGAAGTGGCCGATGAAAGTCGGAAAAAGGCATTTTTTCTATCCTGGATAGGTACGGAACTTTTCGAGAAGATTCAGGAGAAGAGTTATAAAGAAATAACAGAAAAATTAACGGAACATTTCAAATCGAATGTTCATGTTCTTGCAGCCAGATATGAATTCCTGAAAACACATAAGAAACCAACACAATCATATGCTGAGTGGGTAGCCGAGCTTCGTGGTATTGCCCGTAATTGTAAGTATACATGCGCTAGTAATTCGTGTAACACCAGTTTCACAGATGAGCTTATTCGTGATGTTATTATATTTAATACACCACACGAAGCTGTTCGAACAGCGGCACTCCAAAAAAACAACGCTTCCCTTGCTGAAGTGTTAGCTATAGCAGAAGCGTATGCAGCCACACAAGCTACAGTCAGTGTCATAAAAAATTTAGAGCAAAACAATAATTCGGCTGAATCTACAATAGATCAAGTGAAACAACTTCAACATCAATCGAAGCGGTATAATTCTGCCAGCCATGGTAAGCGTAATGCACGAAAGAATAAAAAACTGCCGCAGTCGTGTTCTGGATGTGGTAGTCATCATAGTAGAGGACAATGTAAATTTGCTATATGCAGAAAATGCAACCGTATTGGCCATATAGCCCCAGTATGCTTAACAGTGAGCAAGAAAGCATCTTCAACTTCCGTAAATTTTCGCACACGACCTAATTATACCGTAAATTATAAGGAACGGGAGTACATTCAATCCATAGAGCAAGTGTTTTCTCTTATTAGTGTATGTGGTAAAAGGCTTATTACAACGGTAACAGTAAATGGAACGCCACTACAATTTCAAGTCGATACAGGTGCGTCGTGTTCGATAATAAGCGTGGACACATATAAAGATTTGGATTGTCCGCCAATTTCATCAACCCAGTGTGCGCTGAAAACTTACGACAATAATTTCATTCCGGTACTTGGGAAAATGCGTGTTGAAGTAAACTTCAATGATCGCATTTTAGAGCTCCCACTGTTAGTAGTAGATATTCAGCAAGTAAATAATATTTTTGGATTGGATTGGATAAACGCTTTTGGAATAATATTAAACACCGTAAATATGATAAAGCAGCCGGAATTGACAGATCGTGTAAACAAATTGTGTGATGAATTTGCACCAATCTTCGATAATTCCCTGGGTCGTTGCACTTCGTTTAAAGCATCCTTGCATTTACAAGAAAGTAGTGTTCCTAAATATTTTAAAGCACGCCCAATTCCGTTTTCTCAAATTGAAGCATTTAAAAAGGAAGCCGATCGTCTTGTTGGGTTAGGAATTTGGAAAACCATAAATTTTAGTTCATGGGCCGCACCAATTGTAGTTGTGGCGAAGAAAGACAATCGCGTTCGTATCTGCGGTGATTTCAAAGCTGTAAACGCGCAGCTTAATACAGAGCATTATCCCATTCCGCGTTTTGAGGAACTCTTACAAAAGTTGCGTGGTGGTATTCGGTTCTCAAAGATTGACCTGTCAGACGCATATTTGCAAATAGAGCTTGATGAACCAGCGAAAAAGTTAATGGTCGTTAATACTCCACTTGGTTTATACCAATACCAGCGGTTGCCTTTTGGTGTATCCAGTGCACCAGCTATATTTCAGCGTATGTTGGAACAATTAATAGGTGATATTCCTGGACGCGCTCTCACGCTTGCCCGCGGGACCTGATGCTCAATTTGATAAAGAATTTGATTTTTGTTTTGTGAACGAGTATGCTGAAACTATTGAAAATTTCCCAGTTAAGGCGGAGTGCATTGAGCAAAATAGTAAACAGGACCCGGTATTAAAAAAAGTGTCGTATTACATTGCCACGGGATGGCCACAAAAACTTAGCAAAAACGAAATAATATTGCAACCGTATTTCGAGCGTCGCTTATCACTCAACGTAGAAGATGGAATTATACTCTTGCAAACAGATTTTACTCGCGTAGTTGTTCCTACTTCATTGCGAAAAGCAGTCCTGTCTATGCTTCATGAGGGACATTGGGGAGTAGTGCACATGAAGCAAATGGCCCAGCGTTATTGCTGGTGGCCTGGACTAGATAAAGCTATATAGGGGAAAGCAGCTACATGTCAAATTTGTCAGCAATATAATGATAACAGCCCAGCAGCGAAATTTTCCAGTTGGTCAACCGCACAGCAGCCATGGCAACGAATTCATGTTGACTTCGCTGGACCGTTCTTGGAGAACATGTGGATGATCTGCGTGGATGCCTACTCTAAGTATCCTTTTGTTATTAAAATGGTTAATACAACGACAGCCGCAACTATCGATGCTTTAAAAGCCATTTTTGCAGGTGAAGGTCTTCCCGATATAGTAGTGACGGACAATGGCCCGCAATTTACATCCGGAGATTTTAAACAATTTTGCTTGAAAAATTGCATCCAACATGTCACCACGGCACCCTTTCATCCGTCCTCGAATGGTGAAGCCGAACGTGCAGTTCGTACCTTCAAAATAGCCTTGAAGAAGGCAGTGTCGGAGGGAAGGAATAAAGCAGAAGCCCTACTTAGTTTTTTAACCACTTTTAGAGCGACGCCAAATCCAGTCTCAAAAAAATCGCCAGCAGAATTACTTCATGGTCGTCAACCTAAGGTTATGTTATCCTTAATGCAGCCAAAAACATCGCTTCAAGTTCCAGTTAATCACACTACTAATAAGAACCACGGAGTAATTCTCAAAGAAGGAACCGCCGTGTACGTAAAAAATTACGCTCGAGGCCCGCCATGGATTGCAGGCAACATTATTAAGAGAATTGGTAATGTTATGTTTCAAGTTCAAACCCGAGACGGTATTCTCCGAAGACATCGCAATCAAGTTAAGCCCCGAAACGTTGTACCTTTTACCACAGACCAGTACCTACAAGCCAGGGATCTCGCTGATGTCGATTGTAAGCCAGACTTTAGGAAGCAACGCTCGGAAGAAGATAGTGTAAACAAGAAATCGCCAGGACTACAAAGACAACAATGTTTATCACAATTCCAACAGTCACCAAGAGCATCACAGTCCATTAAATATGAGCAAAGCCCACAAAGGAGATCAAACCGCATACGTAAACCAGTGGTGAGGTACCAGCCCTCTTTGTTTTAATTGTTCTGAAATAGGCGGGGAGGTATTGCTACATCTGGCAACGTCATGGGACTCTTACAGTTGACTCTCACTCGAACTATCAATCCAGAGTCAGTCTGCTCACATGTGTCGGCCGGCCAATATCGCGAATTATATTAGTAATAAGTAATTAATGTTATATTAGTAATAAACGTATATTGAATACTGCGTTCACTCGGTTTTTATTAATGCTCATCATATATAGCAATCATAACCTGGAAAAACGTTAACAAATGATCATAAAATTACACGTGCCTACTTTACCAGTTACAATTAAAAATAGTTCCTAGAGAAGGATAAGAAAGGATCATAGATTTTCAGACGACTGCAGACACATGTACAGGTTCATTGAAGTCACCATAGCAAATTTTTGAACTTCAACTTAATATTTATGAGCGCATTTTAGGCATCTTATGTTACGAAAACATGCAAATAAAAAATTATTAGTTTTTGTGAACCGTCACCCTGTTGGTCTAAGAAAAATTGTGGATTTTGTTCACAAAGCAAGCAAAGACGTTTCATCCAGCCTCCTTCTTGAAATTCGTAGTGGTTCTAGTAAGAACCTGTTGTGTTAGATAGTGGATTATTTTAATTTCTTAATAAAAGCTCACGGGGAGATCTGGTATCGAACCCGGGGCCCATGGCATGGTGGTCGTGCGGCTCAACAAATTGATCCAACTCCGTCTCCGACCCTTTAGTATGTGGTCGAATTAAATATATTTTCAGTCTTGTTGATGCTGCTTGTCTATACATTAGCTATAGATTCGCCAACTGCTACAACTATGTTTCCCAGATAACAAAAGATATTGACACAAATTTCATCCCATCAACTGAGCCTAAGCTCATAAATTTGGTTTCAATAGTATAAGTTTTGTTCTGTGATCTAATGTACAAAACGCTTCGCACAACTGAATGTTATAATTTTATTTATTATACAGGGTGTGTCCCATAAAGTGTGTCAAAATATGTTTGGTGATAGATCTCACATAGTCAAACAAAAAATTGTATGGCAATCGTCTGGGGACACAACCCTTTGGGTGTTACAGGATGATCCATAAATTCCAAAATATCACTCTTTTATTTTTATATTTTGACCTCCTTAACATAGCGACGTCAAACATACGCTAAAAAACTACTATCCCAATGACCTTTCCAAAATTGTCAAGTATGTTGATATACCACCTACCATTGCAGCTACAGTCACTTCCAAAAAATATGAAAAAAAAATTTGATTTACCGAAAAATTAGCACTTCCCCAAGTTTTCTCCGAAATTCATGTAAATAATACTCATCATTCTTATTTTTATTACTTTTTCAAATAGGTAGATACTATTTATTCAGGTAGAGAAATGATTAGAAAAACCTCACCCTTACAAATCCCTGGCTACCTAATTATTTTTGTGCACTTTATGTAGGAAATTCTTTAAATAAAAAAAGCTTTTTAAGACAAAGGGCCAGAAATGTTTATTTAGGGTACACAGGTAATTAATTTTAATTCTTGCTGCAAAAAATTTATAAATGTTAGGGTAATTTTGTTATATTACCGATATTAGCTTGTATTAGTCAAAGTACACGCTCTAGTATTCTGACGTTCTGTTAGTAATATCTGATGGAAGTTTTTCTATAAAAGAGGATCAGTCAGTAAGAATATCTATCGTAGTTGAAAAGCAAATTGATAACTGCGGGTGTTCTTTAGGTAAAGTTTACTTTTAAGGAATAAGCGGATAGGTATAATTTACATTTATTGTGTAGTACCTACACTGAAACGAAAAACCGTGCTGGAATATGAAAGAAGATTCCTTAATCGATGTGCACACCAAAGAGGGGTCTTTTCGCGAACTTTCCGAAGATTAAGAGAAACCGGAAGTATGATTTCAAACAGAACGGAATTACGATTTGCAACATCGAGACGAGTCGCAAGACGATTAGGGGTGTCTTCAGTTACAATTTCGAGGGTTACTCATCCAGGATGGTGAAGTTCATGTTATCATATGCATCCCAAGGAGATTCCAAGAGAAGTTTCAACGACGTTGAGATCGGGGCGTTTCTAGGCCGAATTCTATGGACGGATAAATCCAAGTTCACCAGGAATGAAATCACAAACTTCCACAACCTAAATAGTGCTCGGATACTAACCCAAATAGGACAAGTGGACCTCCTTTCAGCCATCGGCACCCATTTAATAGGACCATTCATTTTGTCGGAAGTGCTTAAAAGCCAAATTTATGCGGAATTTTTGGGAAATACACTATTAAATCTACTGGGTGACATCGCTCTGTATAACCGTAGGGTAATGTTTCACCAACAAGACGGAGCCCCAGTGCATACTGCCAACATTGTGAGGCAATATTAAATGAAAAATTTCCTGACCGCTGGATAGGACAATGTACACCGAATCCTTTACTAGAGCTCCATATCTTACTCCATAGAACTTTATTTTTATGGAAAACAATGAACGATGAAGTTATTCAAGGTCTGTTAACGAAATTGGTTAGCAGAATTGAGACTGTAGTGACGAAAATACTGGAGAGGTTGGCTACTATACACTTTAAACAGGAAATTAGAAGCAGGTTATTGGCATACATTGAGATAGTAGTTTGTTTGATGTCGCTGCGTTTAGTAGATCAGCAGATACAAATAAAAGAGTGATGTGCATATCATGAAAAATTGGAATTTATGAATTACCCTGTAACTCCCAACCGATTCAAATACCCCTCACCATGCAATTTTTTTGTTTGCTAGGTAAGATCTTTTACCCCACTTACTTTGACACACCTTACGCGAAACACTCTACATAAAGGAAGCACTGTTTTTCTTTCCGCAGGTATTTGAAAGATTTGCATATTATCTGACTTCGTTTAAGATTTCCAAGAGCTCCGACTGTTTTCCTTCGTACATGGATCGTTTAAAACATTAGTCGACAATTAGCAAAATGTGTTCAGCATAAGATAAATGTGGACTGGCTACTAATTGGTTATTGAACTCTAACACTTTTACTAAACCACTTTCAAAGTCCTCTACTTCTGTTTAAACGACTTATTAAGGCAGAAAAATATGTGAGGATGATTAATGATGCCAACCTTGACTTGATTCACATCTACCCTTGACTCTCCTTAACTGACAAAGTTGAACAAAAGAGCAGAATAAATAACGAAAATTAGTTTACCCTCAGTACCTTACCTTCTGCAACGTGCAACACTGATTCTCAGAACAGAGCTGGAATCTCCCCTAGGTAAAAGAGAATAATTACCAAAGACAGCCCTCACAATACCGTCTGGATAAATATTTATTTCGGTTTTGACTTGTCTTCCATTATTCTGGATGCTTTATTTTGTGCGAATATATCGATTATGATGTGAGACGTTCAGTTTACGGATGATAAATTATCGATGGCAGCAGCGGTCCTGTCTCCACAAAATTCTCAATTCATAAAGGTGCGCTCATGTTTGGAATCATCTTGAACTTCTAGGGGTTGAGTGGTTTTGTGTGAATATTGTCAATGGGAGACTAACGTCAACCCCACGATTAACAAAAGCTGAATAAATGATCCTTTTGTCATATTTTGTTACATGTGGTAGCACAAAATTTGTTCGTTTCTTGAAAAGTGTTTGATTATGAGATGAGAGGTGATCTCATCTTGAAAGACGGGTGTTCAGTAAAGAAGCTAAACAGGCGAAAATCATTTTTATAGTAAATAATACAGCGGGTTACTGTTTAGGTATTTGATATTCTTTGGAAATGTACAATTAAGCTAAAAAAAACTAAACAAACATGAAACTGCCGAACGTATAGCATTGTAATGAATTTAAAATTCAAAACAAGAACACTGTCGCGTTAAGATCAGGCCACCAAGCATGTGGCAGAACCATTTAAACTTTCCTAGAGGCGCCATGGCCTGTTAAATCTACGTTTGATGAATTAAGTAAAATCGCTTTTCAGATATTATTACCATCGTTACCTTGCTCTCAAGTTATATGATTTCTTGCTTTTAATACGATTTCATTAGGTAATGGCTCTTTTGGAGATCAATTTCGGCGTATTCGTAATTCAGGCGGCGAACTTGGGAGCATTCCAATGTCTGATATGCATCCGGTGGAGGCCCTTCTAAAAGACATTTCTTGAAATTAAGAAATTAAATTTATGCGTGATGTATTCACTTATGATATTTAACGTTATTTCACTCTGAATAATGTTTTCCAAATGGAATTGAAAAGAAGACGTTAAGACAATGTCTACCGCAACAAACAAAAACGGACTTTGATGACTTTATTAGCGTACGCAGGATGAATAAATATTAGGAGAAGAAAGGAAATAAGAGCAAAACAAAATATATTTTGTTTTAAAATATATTACATTTTTACAGAAAAAGGAGTAAAAATATGGATTTTGAAGGCTATTCGGGCCAAAATGAGTGGGTTGATAGATATCATCTAATGGGGGGTGGGGGTAAATCTCAACCATTTGGTAATTACAGGGTGATTGATGATAAATTTCAGTTTTTCATGGTATGCAAATTACTATTTTATATTTAGCTTTTAATCTACCCAACTCAGCGACATCAAACGAACGCTAAACAACTACTATCCCAATGGCCTTTCCAAAATTGTCAACAATATTGATCTAACCCCTATAATTGCAGGTACAGTCACTTCCAAAAGTGAAAAAATGGTTTGAGATTAAATAAAATTCAGCATTTTCTCAATTTTTCTCCGCAATTCATGTAATCAGGACACACCATTTTTATTTTTATTGGATTTTCATCTTATTACTTTTCCAAAAAGGTACAGCAAGCCAAGGTAGAGAAAGGGTGTAGAAATTTATAAGTAGAAAACTTGTTTAGAAAATATTTGAAAATCTGGAATTTAAAGAAAATAAATTCATATTAACTCTAAAATCATATTTATTCAAGTCAGAACGTATTATAATTAAACTTACTAAGTTACAAAAGTTGGTCAAAATGTCCACCGCCATTTTGGATGCATGCCAACGATGTCCTTCTCTCTCCCTTTTTAAGGCGTACTGCAGTCAGCCTCTCCCGTATTTTAATCGCTGCATTCCCAATTCTGCTAACTAAATCCTCCCTAGTGTTAACATGGCTTGAATAAACTTCATCCTTCATTGTTGCCTATAAGAGAAAGTCCAATGGGGTAAGGTCTGGGGATCTAGCAGGCCAAGGAATCGATGCACTTCGTCCAATCTAGCGGCAATTTTTCACTTATTATTTCCTTCACAATGTTAGCATTATGCGCTGGTGTTCCATCGTGTTGGTAAAACATGTCCATTCGATTATGCACAGGGATCTCCTCAATTAGATCTGGCAGTATATTTTCCAAAAAGTCCGCTTAAATTTCACTATTAAGCACTTGAGGCAAAATGAATGGCCCTACCAAATGGTTGCCGATGATACCAGCCCAAACATTGACACTGAATCTCTGCTGGAATGAGGTCCTGGTCATGCCCTGGTGAACTGAGATTCATCCGTCCACAGAATTCGCTCCAGAAACGTCCTGTCATCAATATCGCGTTCTGAATCTCCTTGCAGTAGGCCTTGGACTGGGTGATGGTGATATGGACGTAATCTCCCTCGATGAACAACCCTCCAAAACTTAGATGAAGACACTCCTAATAGTCTTGCGACTCGTCTCGTGCTCTTCTCAGGGTCTTGCCTCACGATGGTGATTATTTGCTGCTCGATGTCGGCAGAAGTTCCCGAAGTTTCGGATTGCGTCTCCCTGTCGTGTGAAGTTACACTTCATGTTCAATGTTTCAAACATTTTCGATCCTTTGTCTTAAAAATTTTGTTTATTTAAAGAATTTCCTACCTAAAGTGCAATAAAATAATTAGGTAGTCACGAATTTCTACGGATGCCGTTTTTCTAATCCTTTGTCTACCTTGCCATGTCGCACAAGGTAAAAGGATGGGCAATCCAATAAAAATAAGAAAGAGGTGTACTAATTACATGAATTTCAGAGAAAATTTGGGAAATTGCTGAATTTTAGGGAATCGCAAACATTTTTTCACTTTTGGAAGTGACTGTACCTGCAATTGTAGGGGTAGGTCAATATTGTTAACAATTTTTTTGGGATAGTAGTTATTTGGCAGATCAAAAGATAAAAATAAACGAGTAATGTGCATACCATGAAAAACTGAAATTTTTAAATTACGGTTCCAAGCGGTTTACATCGCCCCCCCCCCCCCCCCCCCCCCCTTCAGTCATACAATTTTTTGTTTTTCTCCGTGAGATCTATCACTCCACTTATTTAGGCACGTCAGATCTGAAACACCCTGTGTAGTTTACATTAATGCATAGTATAGTCGCTGTATATTTTAAATATATGAAGAACACCTAGCTCCACATTAGCCCCGATTCTTCTACTAAGCCCTCGCGCAAGCAGGAGCATCTAAATATCAGTCAAAATTATCGTCACCAGGTTCCGGAACATTCCACCATATTGCGCGAAAAAAATTGAGGCACTGCGTTATTACGAATTCATTGATCAGAAATGAGAAAGGACGATGGAATCAGTGACGGCTGTGGATCAATGACGTGACATGGTCTTAAATATAAAAAGGGAAGAAAATTATATACAGCACAGTTTCTGCTAAAGATATTGCATTCAAACAACATCTTAGAATTGCATACAGTTCCATACGAAAAGACGTCCAAACAAATGAAGATATGACAAAATTTAAAACAACACTTTTTAAACTCGAGAAAAAAAAAGGGAAAGATATTAAAATTTATTTACACGACTGGCGTTACTGATTGAGTTAAACTCATTATCTCTCTTTCTACAAAAGCACCAAAGGGTTACATTTTCTTTAGCTGCTGGACGACTTTACGAGAAACCGAAAACTAGATGTAAATCCAACTGAATTAAACACCGATCCTGACAGCTGTATTATATTCTTGTCACAAACTCTGTCGCACTAACCTTTCGGTAAAATATATTATTTCAAATTTACGATTTTTTCTCAAGTTTAACAAATGTTGTTTTCATTTTTTATGTGAATATCACTCGAGTCAAGTAAATGTCTATTACAGGTTTTGTAAATTTGAACTGAAGACATGATAACAGCAATTGTATCAAAGCTCGTGCGGCAGAAGAAGTGGCCTATCGCGGTAAAGGGATCTTTTATTAAAGCATTGATATATGATACTATTTAAACAACCGTGTATGCTGCGTAGCATGTGTGAGTATCAGCAAAAGCATTTTCTCAGGCGATAGTGCGTTATTCTCTGGTTCTTTTAACCCCTTGTGCGACATAGGGCGTCTACTACGCCGACTCTCCACTTGTCCGGTTCTACGTCAACGCCTTCAACTGTGGCAACAATTTGTTGACCTGAGTACATCCCTTCTCTCTGGGTCTTCTCATGTGTTGCGAGCTCGTCCAATTCGGCGTCTTCCTTGAGTTCCGTGCGGACTCCAATTTATAGCCTGCTGTGCGATGTTGTGTCTATCTCGTCTCGGCCTGTGAATCTGTTTTATTAATGACCTCCGGCCAAGGCATGTTAACGATTCTTCGGAGACACCGATTGACAAAGGCTTGTACCTTAGATGTTATTTGACTTTTCATGTTGAACAGCCATACAACTAAACATATCTGAGAGATCTTGTTATTGCACCAGATCTTATCAAGAGTATTAAATGCAACTCAGCCCTATTGATGCCGGCTGGTACATCAGCTTCAGCTGCGCCATCTGCTGTAAATATCCTTCCGAGATAATAAAATTTATCCACTCGCTCTATTTGTTGCTCTTCCAGATAAATTTCATGTTGTCTCCTGGAGTTCAAGCTCACAAATTCGGTTTTGTGACAGTATATGCATCCTTGTCGTTCAGCACTTGGAAGGGATCCGACAGTTTTCCCTTGTGTGGGACGTTGCAGTGCGTTCCTGAGTAGTACTCCTTTTTGATGGTGATAATTCTTTTTTGTATGCCTCTCCTACGTAAAGCTGCCCATATATACTCGCGATTAACGCTGTCAAACGCATTCTCAAAATCGACGAACATTAGATAGGGGACCTCAGCGGATTGCTCGAAGGTAATTCGGGGGGTGTTGATGTGATCGCTGCAGGAGGAACCCTGACGAAAGCCTGCCTGTTAAGATGATTTTTGCCATAAATTTGGAGACTGCAGTTAAAAGACAGATACCACAGCAATTGCTCACAATTCCTCAGGTTGCATTTTTGGGAATCTTCACGATTACGCCTGTTTTCCATTTACTGGGATAAGTCTCGGTTCCGCAACATTCCTGGATTATGGGGAGAAGAATATCAGCCGCAACAATGGGATCCGTGAGTAGTTCCACTGGTATTCCATCAATCCGTGGGACCTTATCTAGGTCCATCGACTTAATTGGGTCAGCCAACTCCAATCTTGTCAGAGTTCTAGCATGTTGAGAGGTATTCGACGGTCCAAAGATGTTGTTTACGACTTCAAGAATATATTCTTTCCACCTTCGCATTTGATGTTCCTCCGTGACAAGAAAGGATCCATTAGTATTTCTTACAGGCTGTTGTTTATTAACAGTCTTTCATTCTAGTTTTTTGGCAATCTTATATAGATCTGTACCGTCACTACGGTGGGCCGCATTTTCTGCCTTTTCTGCTAGCGCGTTGATGTAGTTGCGCTTATCTTACACCTCTTTGGATGCCTTTCTGTAGAGGTCAGTATGCAGTTCTCAGATGTTGTTTAACTACAACGTCGGTAGCAGAATTAATGTGGTCTTTTATATTCTTTGTTTGCTTCTAGCAGTGTGGGTGGATTTCTGGATGGCTGCCAAACGGATTGCATTTATACTGATTTCAGTAAGGCATTTGGTAAGCTGTCTCACTCTGTTATCGTTTTCAAATTGGCCAGGATGGGTTTCCCGCCTCCACTCATTGCATGGATTAAGTCGTATTTATCTAATAGGACTTATAGTGTGCGTTTTCGGGGCGTGCTCTCCGATGCCTTTGTAGCTCCTTCAGGCGTTCCCCAGGGTAGTCATCTTGGTCCTTTGCTATTCATCTTATCTATTGATGATATTACTTATTTGCTTCAAAGAAGTAAAATTCTTATTTATGCGGACTATATCAAGATTTTTCTCCCAATTGAATCTTTTGGCGATTGCGAGATCTTGCAGTCGGATCTACACATATTTTATAGCTGGTGTGGCAATAATAATTAAACATTGAGAAATGTCAGGTTATGACCTTCTCGAGATCCCGCAACTACTGTACTTTTGAGTACAAGTTTGATGGTACTTGTATTCAACGGGTGGAAGGAGTGAAGGACTTGGGCGTGTACCTTGATAGACAACTTAACTTCATCCCCCACATTAGCTGGGAGCTGGGATTTATCCTTCGTTGGTCCATGGAGTTTCCTGGCCCTCACATAAGACTTCATCTGTATACATCCCTTGTTAGACCATTGCTGGAGTATGCTAGTCCGGTTTGGTCTCCATTTTACAGATCTCACATTAAAAGTATTGAATCCGTTCAGCGTAGATTTGTGAGAGCGGCTCTTCGTGCTTTGCCCTGGAGTGACCCTCTTATTCTACCTCCATATGAAGAGCGATTAGGTCTGCTACAACTTACTACTCTCGAGAAGCGCTGTTGGGTTGCTGATATAATTTTTCTACACCAGCTTCTTCAGGGGAAGATTGACAGTGAGGAACTTTCGTCCAAAATTATACCTAGAGAACTGTCCTATTCCCTTCGAAACAGTTCTAACTTGCGGATAGCTTATTCGCGCACTAGGTACGGTATGTTTGAGCCGATTAACCGCATGTATAGGTTTGCTAATGATGTTGGTGATGTTTTCAGTACTAATGTGGACAAGGTTACATTAAAGAGTAGCCTCTACAACTTGTAGCCATCCTGTTGCACTCACTCGTTTTTGTACGGCTTTTCAATTTTTTTTTTTTTATATATTAGTTTGTGTAAGTATTGCATTGGCTTGGCTCAAGGATCTCTATGCCTGTTACACTCCTAATTTTGTGCTTCTGGGTACTAATATTAGTTCTTGCATGCTGGTGTGGGAGCCTCATTCACCTCAATATTTTGTTATATTCGGGTGGATGGGTTAATTTTCCGGGCATCTGCCCGTGAAGTGCGCCTTCTGGGTTAGAAGGGTTAATTCTAGGTTAGGTTTAATCGTCCCACGTGTTCTGTACCACAGATCACAAAACACTTCTTCGCCGTCTCCATTTTTGGTCGACGGAGTCGTCGGTGTTATAACGCAGTGCATCAACTTTTTGGGCCAATGCGGTGGTATATGCGCTGCGTATGTTCGGCGTTTTAAGCCTCTGTCCATTGAGCTTTGGCACATTAGATGTTGTGTTAGGTTTGCGTACTGCTGCCGTGCATAAGCGAAACTTATCTGTTACAAGATAGCGATCACTGATACTATCAGCGCCGCGCTTAGACCTTATATTTAGAAGACACTTTCTCCATGACTATTTTTATATCACCTTTAGGAGCCTTATAAAAGGTATCGCCAAGGAGCTTGTTCGGTCGGCGCATAGCATTGAATTACTAAGATGTTACGTACTCTGGCCCGGCGATGATTTCGGTGACCAGTCCAGTAGTGATTAGCGAGCAAGCTAGGTTAACAACAAGGCCACATTGAGGGCGTAGAGTGTACAGAGAGTGTATTTATGTAGCGCATACATTCCCTCTAAGTTGAGGTATTCTGACTGGCGCATGGGTTTCCATCCTCCTTTCACAACCGGCTTTGTAATACCTACTTAAGCTTACCAATCAGTTTTATGCTTAACTATAGCTGGTTGTGTCCGGCGTTGCTCGGATTTTTTGCAAGTGAATGTCGTTTTCAATTATTTTTACATGTTATTCCCACTCCTCCTTCGACATAATATCGGTTGTTTTTGATTATTTGTACACGTCCCTCTCTTCCTACCACTGAGCGCAGCGGGAGTATGATTATTCATCTTACTGATTCTGAAAAATATAGATTTGACACCAATATCGTCCGTTTTCGATTTTTTTACATGTCCCCACTAACCACAAGTAGCCTTACCGTATCCCATCGAAATTGGGTATGTAGGACTATTAACTCAAGAACTGAACTTATTTGAAAGTTTATTATGAAATTCTTCTCATCCTACTTATTAAAATGATTTGTCTAATCTCTTATTGTCCTTTGCCGTCTGCTTGTTATGGTCAACATTATTAATATTCCTTCATTACTAATATTTTGTTAGTCTGAAATCATTGTAATATTAAACGATTTTTTTCAAATCAAACTAACTAAATCCGAAATGACAGTTGAGTGACATGTAAATGAACTAAATTTAAGCACTCAATCTTGGAGTTAAACTAAGTTTAAATTACATCCTGAGTTTAAGCTTGATCTGTGAAGTCGGCCCTAAATTTTTGCCACTCTGTTTCAAAATTATTTTATAGATTTTAACGTTGGTATACTAATTTTTGACTGTTATATAATTTTTTTTTTCAGAAATTGCATTGAATTTATTAACAAGACTATGCATATAGTGGGTTTAACTGTATTGTACCACGCTAAAAAAAGTTAAGAAGTAGATAATGTCAAGTTTGACAGAATATATTTTTGACTTTTGCTATTTATAACAGCACTTTTATTTTAATATGCTATCGCCAGCACGAATTTCTTGCTCAATATTTCTAATACTCTGAATACTCCCTTAAAAGCAGCAGGCATTCAATAAAACAATATCGCTCGAATGACGCAAGTAATCATAATAACTCTCCGTCAGGTATTTTCTGTTTATAGACAGACCAAGTTTAGAATTCCAATAAAAAGCAACAACAATGCGATCATATAATAACTCCTTGATGACAGTATCGCTAGATCAGTTTTTCCATTGTTTCAAGAGCATGTGAAAACTGCAAAGAAAACGTTGGATGGAAAAATGCGAAAAGCTAAATACTAATGCTACGTGCTGACCTTTACTTGCGGCCCAGTCACTGGGGCCTAATTTGTGATCTCAAAATGTGCGGAAAAATAAAATAAATTCACTTGCGGTCCATAAATTCAATTAATGTTTGAATTTTATGCGGTTCTGCGGTGACCGCATTATGCAATTTTGACGATTGCTAGTGATATGCAAAGTGGGAAGAACATGGAGTGTTTGTCAGGTCTCGTTACTTCACTTTAATTATTCAGATTAGTCACATGATTGACTGGCTCATTTAATTTACTGGAGCACCTTTTTGCAAAAAGTGCATTAAATTTTCAGCCCATGGCAGACAGGTAAAAGTAAATTAAGTGTTTTTGGCACGATGTGATTTCTCAGAAGATGAATGAAATCATTTCCATCGGTTCGGGCTACAAAGTCGTAATAAGTTGGAAAACATTTATGTGGCATGTGTATCTCTGTACTAATCTGAACTAATTTTTCTAAGAACAAAAATTTCAAGAAATACCTATGTGGTAAGAATTTACTGGATCCGGGTCACGAAGTGCGACCTTATTGTACTGATATATCTTAATGACTCGATGGTTAGAAAGCGCGGGAATTTACAGATTAGTGACTTAATGGACTAGACACCTTTGGGAATTACTACTACACAAACTCATACGTTATTTATATAAATCAATTTTCACAGAACCGATTAACTAGGCATCTATGTATCACTTTAATGTTTATTCAATATAACTACGTAATAATAAAATAATGCAGCAAAATCTAAGATAAAAAGTAGTTTTGATTTTAACTTTCAAAAAATATCTATATTTTCCGCAACTTCCTTTAAGTACTATAAGAAAGCCATTGGTGCGTCCTTTTATACTGGAGGAAACATTCTTATAGCAATCTGCCTACAAAGGTAAAATACGGTATACATAACTAAAATCTCCATTTTGGGTGAAATGAGCGAAAAATTCACGGTCTCGGTAAGATCTTGCCTAGCTAGTCAGTTCTATCCGAGTCTGGTCAAGTAGTGAAAATTCTCGCTAGCCCATTCGCTTTGCAGTTACCCGGAATATCCCCTAGCATATTAGGACTAACACATAGACAGTAAGGTATGTCACTCAAAGCTGAGCGACACTCCAATGAGAGATTTAATAGTAGTTTTACAACCTGTAAAGATACAGCTACTACTCTAATTTTACCTGTATAGCCTGTATATAGGTTATGTAGCACCGCGATGTTTTTCTTTTTCAAAAAACTGTGTATGGGATCTTATAGCACAAGTTTTCCTCTTTCAAATGCCGTTGAGTGTGCTCAAATATGAAATTCATGAATATGAAAATTTCCAAATTCGTTATTTCGGCGATAAAAAGAAGATATTTTAACAAACTCAACGGCATTTGAAAGAGGAGGATTTGTACTAAGAGGTCCCATACATAGTTTTTTGAAAAAAAAAACATCGCGGTGCTACATAACCTCAAATATGACAAAAAACAGTGGGTTTGCACTTTTAGCTTAGAATATCTCAAAATCCTGACGTGGTAGAGCAATTCTGAGCAGCCCGGATTCGGTTTCAGCGAGAGAAATTTCTTCGGAAACAACTATTCATTGTCCAGGGGGAAAAATTTTTCAAAATTTCGCAGGCCTCTGTAATTCGTTTGTTCATTCATAAATTTGTTTCAATCACTTCCCCGCTCCTCCGTTACTACCCTTTATGTCTCACTCCCTTTCACCAAATCTGCCAGTCTCTCTCTAACCCTCTTTTGATTTATTTCTCTTGCCGGTGAAAAATAAGTTCAGAACGCGTCTTGTTTTGAATATCAATGGATATATTATAAAACTTCAAGACTTAGAGGACTGAAGTTCAAATCTTGAAAATGTAAAAATTTATTGATGGCAGCTTATTATTGTCTCCCTCTCTCGCTCTCTTTAGTTGCCCTAATCCCTTGTAGGGCATTGGTTGCGAGAAGAACTTCGCCCGATTGGAGACAACGATTGCAAGTGGACCTACAATTTAAAGTGGATTCCAAACCGCTGAAATTTTTACTGCAACCCTCATTGTCTTTTCATCGTAATCTGTTGTCAGCAGAAAAGAACCATGGGTCGCCGCCGATGGAATTTGAACTTGGGACCTCCGGGTTGGTAGCACGGCACGTCATAACTTACTACACGGACGACTTTATTTAAAAAATACAAGGATATCCGCTCATGTTGATGTTACCTTTATGTAGTCAGATGAGGCAGCGTGTGGATTATTTGCCAGGAAACCATTTTTCTTTAGTCCTGGTAAAGGCCGTTCTATACCCTACCCCCCTCAACGTTACATAACACTCAGATGATTATTTTTACCTAAAAATGTCAATTATGTTGCGAAAAATTCATGAATAATGTGTGTGCGTGAAACTCTGGACTCTTATAGTCCAAACTATGGACTCATGGTACACGGCTTATTGTAGTTATTTGCAATATATATATGTATATAATTCTGCCACTCTTTTCGTATGTATAAAAAATATGTGTAGTGTAGATATACCATATAAACTGAGCCGTGAGTCACGAGTTAAGAGTTAGTACTTTTAATTTTAACAAAAACTTAATGTTACGTAACAGGTTGCGTGACCCACCCCTCCCCCTATTTCGCGCCGTAAAGTTTCACAAGACCCCCCCCCCCTAACTGCATAACGTACTACTTGAACGGCCCCCAAGCTGCTAGTATCACTTTCTGACACCCCTGTTTTGGTTGATTTTTTCCCAATTTTAGAATTTGCCAAAATGACTGGGATCAACCTGGGGACTCAGAATTAGAGTTTTAACCCTCTAGCTAAAACGATTTTCTTTCTAAAAATTGCAGTCACTTTCTTAGTGTGGCTGGAAGCTAAAATGACTAATTTGCAGAAAACAATTTTCTTGTACTTTTGAGATACACCTGAGCATGCTGGCATGTACCATTTTCTGCCTCACACACATTTTTTTTACCTATTTACTCCGAACAAAGGTTGACGATTTTTTGTCGGAAAATGTGTTTTTTGAGCTCAGAACCACTTATCTATTAACTGAGATGGAAATCGGCTTTCTAATATTCATAGATTACGGAAAGAAAATTCTTCACCAGGCCAATGTGCCCCGCCGTAAGCAATTTTACTAGTGAAGGAAATGGTGGTCTAATCCCCCCCAGGCTATAGTTGTTAGAAATTTTTGAACAAGAAATTAACCAGTTTTACATTTTAGCGCCTATTTTCTACATTTGTCATGGTATAGACTTTATTAATATCTCAGTTAAGTAACCTTTTTTTATTTTCGAGTTTAAAATAGTGGCCAATATGTTCGTTTTTCACTTGTGGTAGGATCAGCTCTGCTTGCCTCAAGAATTCTGTCCTCCATTTCCACAACATTGACCTGCACTTAAGTCGACAGCGTATGTACAACCCCAATTTCTCGGAGCCTTTAAGACGCCTCTAAATGGTTGCCTTCTTTTTGGGAATCACCGGTGGAGGTTGACACCCCCAACGCCAAAGTTTTTTCGTCGTACGCTTAGATCTAGAAATTCCCTCATTTTCGCTCACGACCTAAGAATACTCTGTATAAAGTAATTTATTTACAAAATTATTTATATGTAGAGTAATAATCTTAGCACCGATTTATAAATACATTAACTATAACCTGAACTGAGATTAAAAAATTAGTATTTCTAAACATCTAAAAATAATGTACACATGCCTTATCATATAAGTGCTCTAGCATTGAATTACCTGGTTTTAAGAGTTATTACGAATATATGCATGTATGCATGCAAATACTTTCAGTAGCGACATTGTTTGCTCCATCCTGACCATCGCACCGAAATATAAGCAATTTACGTTCAGTTCAGTACCACAAGACAAATAAAACTACCCAAATTTTTCTTTGTGGTAAGAAAACACAGAGGCGAGCCCAAATCTACTGTCTTAAGATTAATTGCTTGAGCAAATAAGATGAGTACACATGAAGCACTCACGGCTGTTAAGTCACTCAATGGTTTCTGGACGAGTTTATTGCACCGAAATGTGTGAAATATTTCATGCAATATCGGGCTGAGAGCTATGTTTTACTTTAAAATTCTATTTGATATTTGGGAGTGTTTTGGTGATCGATCGCTTTAATAAATGGCAGCAGTTGCTTCATATCGCTAAATGCTGTTTGAATGGTTATAAGGAATTGATGTTTACCTCTTGGATAAGATAATTATTATGAAAATTTCGCCTTACTTGTGCAGTACTGACTATCAATACGTCAATAGCTCGGATTTAATAAGTCGACTGAAATGCAGTCAACATAAAATAGTTAAAAAAAAAAAGAAATTTAACCGACTTCATAAAAAGCGCTAAAAATCATAAAATAATTTTTAAATTTATATGTATTACGACATTTTGAAGTTGGTGCAAATTAAACAAACAAAACAACAAAAACAAAAGCATTTAATTATGATGTCGTTAGCTGAAATGTTTAGGTAGTTATGTTTATGTCGTAGGTAATAGATATATAATTAAATATTATTTTATGATTTTTAGCGCTTTTTGTGTAATCGGTTCAACTTTTTTTTAGAAACTATTTTATTTTCCACGTTTTAGTGTCTTCATATATAGGACTCGAAGAATGCTGCTCGCACGAAAAAAGCAATTTCAACAGTTCCACTCTATAAAAACAGAATTATCCAAATCCGGTAACACGTTACGAAATTAGTCACGGCAACCTTTTCATACCCTCACCTTAGATACAAAATTCTTACCATGGCGTAACTCCGCCAACGTAACACCTATACAACAAGATAAAATCATTAAGCCCATCACAACAGAAGGGGACTGCACCCTCCTCTTCCCGCAGGTGCAACATTTTTTATAATTTATCAATGAGAAAACGTATTCTGTACAGCAGATACAAAATCATAAAAATCGAACTAAAGTGGGCCATACGCCACAATTTTTATTATACGAGGGTGGTTTGATAAGTCCGTGACTTTTAAAGGAAAACATCAGTTTTTCAGCAAAAAATCATTTTATTTTTCTACATAATCCCCTTTTAGCTCGATACATTTAAGATTTCTCAAGGCCCTCAAAATAAGCGTTTGTTTCCACGATGATCTCTTCATTCGACCCAAATCTTTTACCGCCCAGCCATTTCTTCAGATTTGGAAACAGGAAATATTCGCAGGGGGCTAAATTTGCAGAATATGCTAGATGGGGTAGCAGTTCGTAACACAGACCATAAAATTACTGGGACCGTGACTTCGTTGGCGAACAGACCCATCTTGGCCTTCTTTGGTCCATTTTCGTGAAAATTCATTAGGTTGTCTGTTTCAAACATAAACTAAACGTGGCAGCTTGCCATTACAGTTACTGCGCGGGAAATTCAAAAAGTCACGGACTTATCAAACCACCCTCGCAATACAAATCATCTAAACCGTTCCACGTGTTACAACGTTAGACTATCCCTACACCCACCTTTACCTAAAGATCAATTTTATTGTCATAATAGCAATGAAGGATCATACCCTTTACAACAATAAAAAAGCATCCAAATCGGTCTACGCGTTACGAAATTGGATTCCAACCCACTACAATCCCACCCAGGGCCGCCGAGGGGAAGGCGAAGGGGGTAAACCTCCCGGGCCCGGGCTTTCAAAAGGGGCCCCGTCATCTAAGTCATAAACAGAAAATTTTTCCCATTTCAATTATATATAAAAAAAAATTTTCACGATCGAAAAAGTGTAATATACTAGACAGATTTTAAATTGAAAGTCTCTCATTCGATTGTATATGGGCCTGTGAGTGCTTAGTCCCGGTCTCGAAATTCCTTTCGCGCGGGCCCGTATGTGGTACCCCCTGGGCCCAAATGTTGTTTCTACGAGCCCGATCCCACCCAATACATTTTTGGCATTGAACTAATGATTAACACACTACACGTCAAAGAAAGAATTATCCAATCTATTCACGCATTTATAAATTAGTCCCCCCCCCCCTCACCCACCAATCCCCCTATACACACTCACTCTAGGTAAACATTTATCCTCGCCGTAGTAAGCTCTGTCTACGCGTTAAGACGGTAATTCCCGCCCAATCACCCACCCCAACACAAATCCATAAATTATATACCAATGGGGGACCATACTCTACATAATATGTATAATCGCAAAAATAATCACCAGTCGGTAAACTCGTTACGAAGTTAGACAACACCAGTCACCGCCAACAAATTTTTTCCATTAAGATCACTGGGGGATCATACTCTCGACAAAAACAAAGAGCCCCCCCCCCCCCAAATTTTGTACATGATACCAATCGGGGAACTTACTCTAGGAAAAAAAGCAATCAAAATAGGTCCACGCGATGAGAAATTATGTTCGGTCATATTGATTGTTGGTATTGATGTTTACACCACCTCAAGTATCTCAAAATCCTGACGTGAATGTTCAATTCTGACCTCGGATTCGGATCCTACAAAGCAAATTAATTCGGAAATGACCCCCAGCTGCACAACGACAGAATCTTCTAGACCTGTGTTATTACTGCGAAAAATTATTGGCTATGACGAGAAATAACCAACACCAAATTTGTAAAATATATGACGGGCTGAGAGTAAAAGTGACCTATTTATAAGGTTCATGCAAAAGTGGCTTAGAAAATGTTCCGTACAAAAACGAATCGCGTGAGATTCCGGGCAAAAACGAATCGTAGAAAATTTCCGGGCAAAAACGATTTAACTTAAAAAAGTAATGCAAAGTTAATGCAGTTAAGTCGTTTTTGCCCGGAAATTTTCTACGATTCCTTTTTGCCCGGAATCTCACGCAATTCGCTTTTGCGCGGAAAATTTTCTAAGCCACTTTTGCCCGAACCTTATAAATAGGTCACCTTTACTCTCAGCCCGTCATATATGAATGCCTTTTGTTACGACTAGGCCACAACCACTGAGATATATTAAAATGGAGTGATTTATACGCTATCTCATATGGGTACAATTTTACTTTCAGTGGAGGAAAACCATTTTTAATTTCCAATGTTTACTGTGAATTTGCAGCTGTTGCAAGCAGAATAAAATAACCATATATATAGGAAATGGCATACTTAATTTTAATCTTTTATATTGTTGTAAGGAAAATGTAAAAATCATTGGAATTACTGATATAAAAATTACAAAACAAGGTTGTTTTAATCTGCAAAATGCTTACCCAGAAGGAGATATAAAATAATTGTGAATATTGTCATCTATTTCTATCGCCAGTATTTAATAGGCGACATGTCGTTGACAATTAAGAAAACCATGTTGAAAAAAAAGATGCTTACCCAGAAAGGGACAACTAGCGAAAAGTGATACCATTTTCTTGAAGAAATTTCAGAGCACCAATCACTCCAGTATTATATATCTCAGTGGCCACAACGAATTAGTTAGGCAGACAGACATGCATAAAGTACTTGCATCTGATTAAATAATCCGGGCGTGTTCCAAATTTTTAGCATTTTTATATTCTTAGTATAAACCCGGCCCCTAATAACTTATTCCAAGTAACAAATGAATGCAGTTTTCGAGTTGAAGATTTAAAAGGTCTCTTCATCACAATTTAGATAAAACAAGAAGTTTCATATTTTTTAAAGGTTACTTACCAAATCTCTGATGGAGAAAAACAATTTTAGTAATTACTTCGTACCTGCTCATGTCGCAAAATTGTACCTGCTCCCGCACCTATAAAAATTGCTTGACATAAACTTAAATTACACTAAGCAAAAGGTGCTTACGGAAATGTTATAATGGGTTCACAGCAATATTATTATTAAATGCCACAACAAATTAGAACTCCTTCAAGTTTTACTAATACTAATAATATGCAAGCTGTAATTATCATTTACGTTAAACATTTCAGATTGTCACAGCCTGATAGCTCACATCTCAAATAAAGTCAGACGATGGCAACGCACTGACTTGAAAATAATCTTATATTATGAGAGAGAGCGAGACACAAATATTATATTAAACCAAAAAAGGAACCACGCATGTAGATTTGGAAAACTTAAGATAAATCTAAAAGAGTTAATTTTTTAAGGTTTAACAAATTATTCTAAGGACGCAAGTCATGTAGCTTTTAAAGTTTATTAAAATTACTCTGCATAAGGAAATTTCCATAATTCCTTTCCAGTCAAGTTGCAAATTTTTACTTCCTCCCGTATAAAAACTCCTTGAAACAAACTTAAATAAAACTAAACACAAAGTACTTACATAAATGTTCCAGTAATAATAAAATGCACCCTGTAATTATATTAACTTACGTTTCACTAGCGCAACAGGTCATCATTTATAATAAAAACAATGGACGACCAACGCAGAGCACTGACTTTAAGGTATCCTTTAGTATGAGAGAGAGAAAGACACAAACAGAATTAAATTACCCCAGTAAAGTAAAGCGTCGCAATTCCAAGGGTTGATGGTGAAGTGAACGAACTACGCATGCACTTCGAATAAATTCGAAAACAATCTCTTCTGTAGGAGAGAGTGAAACAAAAATACTATTTAACGGGAACTTCATTTGATATCGCGTTGCGTTATCTAGGGACGACGGAAGGTAATATCGTCTGCCGGCCGTCAGCTCACCTGTTAATAAATTAAATTGTTAAATTTTTTTTTAAATTTTGTGTTGCAATTACTTTAACGTAGCTACAAATTGTATGTTAAGGAACTTTTGAACAATTTCAACTCTGCTGTGAATATAAATTTTATACTAAAGAGTGTTAAGTGCAAGATGGCAATTTATCTTTACCTTGGAACTAGAACTTTTACTGGGGTAAGTGAAAAGCTGAATTTTAAATGTTTTGCATTTATTACCACAATTCTATTATTTAATGCAGAAATTTTATATATTTTGTGAAAATTTAATTAAAATATGCAAAAATATTATTTCCAATAAATTAAGTCGCAAAAGCAAAATCGCAAATTTTCATTTGGAAATGTCATTGTGTAGTTGGATTGCAATTTTTACTAAAGGCAGATTAGAGGATTCTATAATTGCATTGTAAATCGATAATCAATTTTTCTTCCCTTCGATCAGAGTTGAAAAATATTTATATCTTACACTTTATGTGTTTAATTTTGCTTAAATAAATTATTTAAAAAAATGTGTGTTAATTTTAATTGTTTCTAATTCTAAAATGGAAAGTTGTCGTACAAGTAAATGATGTGATTTTAGGAAATTGTGCCCAAAATTTATTTTCTCTAGTAAAATGAACTTTGTGAAGGCAGCATACTTTTCAGAAAATAATACCAAGAGTATTTAGTAAATTTTTGATTTTTATTTAAAGTTTTATTTGAGAACTTGATTTCTTATAACATTCTTACGCAAGTACTAAACAATTTATTTAAAAACTTAAAACGAAATAAGTGGTGCCGAATTAAATATTACTCCTGACTTTTTGGTTGTTTGTTTTATATTAAAAATATTTAATTATTATTTCCTTGCAAATGTAGAAAAAATCAAACAACTTTAGCGAAAATAATGTACAAAGATTATTCAAAATTATTCATTCAAAATGTTTTTCGGTCCTATTCCATTCTATTGAAATAGGTAATACTGGTAAGGCTATTATTGCTTATTTTTATTAAGAATTCTATTAATTTTAAAATATGGTACCATAAAATGGGATGTTAAGCGCCACTAAACAAATTAAAATTTAAATATGTTCTAGTTCATGAAAATTCAAACGGAAAGCTGCCAATTACAATTGTAAGTCTCTATTTCACCGACTTCCCAAAAAGGTTCTAAGTTCGACGCGTACTTTTTTTTATATATTTTAATTTTTTTTTAAGTCTGACCGGGCATAACTTCGTAACACGTCTACCGATTTTGATGATTCTTTTTTTGTTGGGTAGAGTATGTTCACCGATTGGTACCAGGTCAAAAAAAATTTTGGTGGGATGGGGGCGGGGGGTGGGGGTGGAACCTAACTTTGTAACGCGTGGTCCGATTGTTCTTTTTCTGTTGTAAAGAGTATGATCCTTCATTGCTAATAGGAGAATAATTTGGTCCTAGGGTGAAAGGTGGGGGGAAGGGTAGTCTAACTTCTATTGAAATACATGGTTGGTTGGTTGGCTAGCCGGGCCGTTTGTTGCTAAGAAGCACCAAGTTCACTCGGAGGAAATGAAGGCCCATGCCCTTAAAAAGATGAAGCATGGTCAGAACTTAAAACCACCTAGATCTCTGTATGAATCTATTTAGGTCCACCAGTACTATCTCAGCTAGGTCATCCAGATTTTCAGAGAACCTCGCTTCCTAACAGGCGAGTCGTCGTTCTTTTAGAGCCGGATATTCGCGGAGCAGGCGCACTATGGACTCAGTTTCTTCTTCATCTCTGCAGCTTCTACAGAACTCATTCGATGGCCATTAGGCATGTCCGAAAAGTACCTACTCGTTACTTCAATACTCGTTACTGGGTGAAGTCCAAAGTAACGATACCCAGTTTTCAGAAGTACTCGTTACTTTACCCTTTAAGAATGGTACAGAATAAAACTCAACTGGCACTTCTGTACCGCTACATTTTGTTCTCTTTACTTGAGAATGAGAATTTAAAGCAAACTGATTAGTGGCTGTTCTCTACTTTTGAACAGTGGCCGATGGATGCATGAAACGCAGACACTGTGGGTGCTGATTTTTCTTTCTCTCCGAAATCAGATTCATATGAGAGGATGAATGCATATATTTTCGGGCAAATAAATACAGATACAATTTAAAATAGATGATGATGATAAGTTAGTTTTCCATAGAATATGAAATATCTAAATGTGTAGAATCTGTATATGTTTAAAATTACCGTTAAAAAGTTTCGTTGCCATTTTACGACGTGGGATGTGCTAAAGTATTTTATATGAAGTTTAGTATTGTATCTCAATCTGTATCTAGCTAAATGGTTGCAGAGATAGTGTATTCAGATTTTTTAATTGGTAAGTGCTTAACGTGTAATTCTTGGCTTTTTACATATGTCACACAATTACAGGTGCTTGAAATTGGAAGAAATCTTTTCTGTTAAGGAATTCAAAGGAAATAACGAGGATTATAGATAATAAATTTTTAAAAATAACTTCTTTATGCTAAAATGGCAGAAAGAAAAAGAAGCGATTTATGGTTACATTTTAGTCTAACCGAACAAGAAAATAAAGCCAGATGTGATATCTGTAAATGTTTATTTTCTTACAAGGGCGGTGCAAGCTCGAATTTGAGAAAACATTTATTAAAAAAGCATCCAACAATAACATTGAGTGACGGAAGTAATAGTTGCATACCTGTTACGGAAGTTCCCGTCGAAACCGCAGAAAATAATAGCGTTCCTGTTAATATCGCCACTTCGTCAGCTGTAGAGCTAACAAGAACAGAACCGAAGAAGAGAAAAACTCAAGCTACTCTAACTTCATTTGTTACACGGCCAATATCAATTTCAAGGCAAAAGAAAATGGACTTATTAGTTTTGAAAATGATCGTTAAGGATTTACAGCCATTTTCTATAGTAGACGATGAGGGTTTTAAAGAGCTTTGTGAAGGCTTTGACGGTTCTTACAAGTTACCATCACGTACAACTTTAAGTCGCGATTATTTGCCACGATTTTATGCAGACATTAAAAATAATGTAAAATGTAAGCTCAATGAAGCAGAATTTATAACCCTTACTACCGACCCGTGGACATCACGTGCAACAGAAAGTTATATGTGTGTAACAGCTCATTTTGTTGACAGTAATTGGAGTATGAATAGCATCTTACTTGATTGTTTTAAAATGGAGGAAATGCATACTGCACAAAATCTACGGGATGAAATAATAACGGTTGTTAATGAGTGGGATATATATGTAAAAGTGCTTACCATTGTAACAGATAATGCTGCCAATATTGTAGCAGCTGTCCGTTTGACGGGTTGGTACCACTGGCCTTGTGCAGCTCATTCATTAAACCTTGTAGTGCAAAATTCTATAGCTGTTATTTCGGTTATTCAAAAAAAAGTTAAAGCTATTGTAGAATATTTTCATAGAAGCACAGCTGCAACAGAAAAATTGATTTATTTTCAAACACGAGCTGACACGAGTAACACATCGGTTAAACTTATAAATGACGTTGTGACCCGTTGGAATTCCACATACGAAATGTTTCAAAGGTTTGAAAGACTTCAGGAACATGTAGAAGCAGCACTTGGTGTCCTTCACAATCCTGTTGAAAGCCTTAGCGAAGAAGAATGGGACACTTTGCGAGAAGTTTGTGCTTTATTAAAGCCATTTCAGCAAATTTCAGTTGAACTATCATCTGAACAAACCGTATCAATTTCGAAAATTATTGTCTTGCTACAAGGATTGAGGCATTACCTTGAGGAGACTTCGTCTAATTTTAAAATTGAATTGACGAGAAAAATGTTTCATACACTTATAAAAGGCCTAAGTAATAGATTTCCAAGACCAGAATATAATAATGTTTTATCCAGGCCAACATTTTTGGATCCGAGGTTTAAAAGTAAAGGTTTTGAAAATGCTGATGCCTTACTAGCTGTAAGAGAAAGTGTAACCAGAACAGTTTCATCAATTGCAAGGGATAACGAGAATCAAACAGAAATTGCAACGCCATCAGCATCTACACATCCAGAAGACAGTGATATATTATGGTCTCAATTCGAGAAGAAGATTTCAACTTCGAAAGGAACACCTCTTTCTACAGGTATAATTGAGGTAAGGCAATTCACTGAAGAGATAGTACTACACAGAAAGGAGGATCCTTTGAAGTGGTGGAAGACCAGGGAATTAGTATACCCGGGTTTGGCGAGGCAGGCGAAACGTCACCTTGGTGTTGTTGCCACTTCCGTTCCCAGCGAGAGAGTATTTTCACTGGCTGGGGATATTGTTTCTGAAAAACGTTCACGTTTAACGAGCACAAATGTTAAAATGCTTACATTTTTAAATTGTAATAAGAAATATTTTAAATAGCTTCAAAGTTTATTCAAGTTAAATCTAACAATGTGAAAAAAAGTTGTGTTTTGTTTGTTTTCTTTATGAATAATTTTGTTTTATTGTTTAATTAATTCTTTTATTTCTTCTCAAATAAAAGTTAATGTTACTAAATCTTTGTTTTCTTACCGTATCTACTATTTGCCTTAATCAAATTTAAACTTTAGGGGTGATTTAAAAAAAGACAACATAAAGTATGTGCATATATGAAGTAGATTTATTAACGTATTTGCGGTTACCTTAATTTTTATGAAAAGTAATCAGTAACGAGTATTTAGTAACGAGTACCTGTTTTAAAAGTAACGAGTATTTCTAGTTACTCTAAAGTAACGAATATGCACATCCCTAATGGCCATTGCTCCTATGGGACAGTGCCCGGTGATGACGCCGACTAGTGTTCGAATGCGCTTTATATTGAAGGATAAGAGATTTGAAGTTCTGCTATGATTAAGCTCCGGCCAAAGACTTCGTGTTGTGAAGCAGTAATTGATATTTTTCCACCGTTCCGAAGTCATGTTAGAGTAATGTCTATCAATTTGACTTTTTGCTGTGTTAAGGGGAAGGTGTACCCTATCTATATGTGTCTGTATTTGGACCAGTTTTGGCCAGTTCGTCGGCTTATTCGTTACCCTCTATGCCGGCATGTCCTGGAACCCAGCAGATCCTAACCATATGATATGAAATAGTTCTTAGGGCTCTGATACAGTCTTTCACACATTCTGATTTTTTTCACGTTGGAGTTCAGCGCTTTGAGTTATGCTTGACTGTCCACACAAATAGTGATCTCAGTTGCTGACATCTGTTTTTCTTGGGCAGTAAGTGCATCTTTCATTATAGCGTATATTTCCGCTTGAAAGATGCTGCGTTGGTGAGTTTATATGACTTACTTATTTGCAGTGCTTCCGAGAAAACTCCAGCTCCAATCCCCTTTTCTGTTTTCGATCCATCTGTGTTAATTATGTTATCAAGATCCTTCCAATCTTCTCTCTTAGATATGATAACGGAAAAGGGTTTTCTAAAGTCATATTGTGGCTTCATATAATTCGTTGAGGGGTGCAACCAATTTTGATTAAAGAAGTTCAGTATGACTGCAGGTCCAAACCTCTGTGGTGTCATTGACTTGGCTTCCGAGCAGAGTTTGAGGACACTACGTTAAGTTTTGGTGGTCAAATAAGTAGTTTATATTTCCTTGTGAACATGACCAATTCTATCTTACGAAGGTTTACCGTAAGACCGTTGTCCTCTGCCCATTTTGATATATGTATCTGTCAAAGCAGAGCTCATGACATCACTTTCTTTGTTGGAACTTTCCTTTTGTCAGCAAGACTATGTTGTCTGCGTACTCCACCGTTTTAATATTTTTGTTGACGAGGGATTTGAGGAACTGTTTTCCTGATGGAAAAGTCCCCTAAACTGGCATTGATGACCCTGATGTTTAGCATTGTCTGTATCCAGTTCGTCAGCAATATCTCATTGCCAGATTCCCCTAAAGAGGAAGTAATGGATCCTGTTTTTAGGTTGTTGAAGGCTCCTTCAATGTCAAGAAAGGCAGCCAAAGTATGTTCTTTGTCATTGAGAGATTTCTCAACCGTTTTCGTAACCTCATGTAATGCTGAGTCCACAGATTTGCCTTTAATGTACGCGTGTTTTGCATTACATAAGTACTTGGTTGACTCGAGATGTTACCTGAGATGTAGATCTAGTAGCCTCTCTAGTGTCTTCAATAGAAACAATGAGAGGCTGATTGGTCTATAATCTTTGGCTGTTGTGTGGCTTGGTTTTTCTGCTTTAAGTGAGGGAGTTTTGTAGCATAGGGGGGATGATTCCAGCCGGCCCTGCAAATTTGTAGGGGTGGAAGGATTTCATTGCCAACACCACTTTGTCCTTGCTTATTCAGTCCTTGATGGCAACCAAGTCTTCTATGGGAAGTGGAAATGCCGAAACATCTTGTTGTTGACCTTCCAAACTTCCATCAGTGCACCCAGGGAAATAGGTGGAAACAAGCTATTCAAGCATTTCCTGACTGTCCTCGGTCCAGGAGCCATCGTCTTTACAGATGTGCCCCAGAGGTGTAGGGGCTTTGGCTACGATCCTGCGGAGTCTAGCCGCTTCTGTCGTTAACTCTATGTTCGAACAGTAGTTAGTCCAGGATGTTCTTTCTGCAATTCTTGTTTATTGAAGCTGGAATGACATAAGTTCCAGTCTTCTTCTGCTCTAGTTTGCTTGGTATTATTGAAGAGTTTCCTGGTCTGTGTCCCGAGTAGTCGAAGTTCCCCTGTCCACCATGTTGCATGGCTTCTTTTAGGTGGTCGACTAATAGGAGAGGATCTCTTGAAAGCGACCGTTAGCGTACCGGATGAGGCTAACTGATTCATCGATTTGTGTTTTGTTCGAAATATTGCCCTCTGGTGAGGACTTTAAGCGAATTGCTACAAAATCAAAGAATTTAGCCCAGTCAGTCTTAACAAGGTTTCGAAAAAGTTTACTTATCCGCATTTCAAGGTTGATGCTGAAGGTTATCCTAAAATGATCCGAAAAGGAAAATTTGGGTGAAACTCTCCAGTCATCAACCCTAAAATTATCTGTAATTTGAGCTAGTGTTAAATCTATTACCTCCTGTCTGATCTGTTTGAAAGGTAGGGTGCATTCCTAGAATAAATTCAAAAATAGACTCACCTCTAGTGTTTGTGTCACTGCTCCCCCATTGAGTATGATGGGCGTTGGCGTCCATTCCAATGGCCAGATTTGCTCCGGTAGTGCTGGTGTAGCTAACCAGGCGCTTCAGGTCACTCGATGTAGGGTTCTCTTCTTCGTATGGTAGGAACGCGGTTGCGAGAGTGAGTTATGGTTCATTCCTGCGGTCGCATACTGTTACTGTTAGGTCGCATTTACTGAAACGATAAGAAACTAAGAAATTTAGTTTTTTGCTTACCAGGATGTAACTTCTCAATTTACCTTCCTCATTTGTGTGTAGGAGCTCATAGTGAATTGTCCCTAATCCTGGAATTACAGCTTCGGAGAGCCACGGTTTTTGGATTAGGGCAACATCTATTTTCTCCTCCGCCATGAAGAGCAGCAGGTTGTCGGTGGCTGCTTGGGAGTGGTGCAGATAAATTTGCACCACCCTTAGCTTTCCAACTTCCCTCATTTGAGGAGATGATGTATTTGAGTCGGCCCAACCCAAACTTCCCACCCCTGTAGCTGCTCTTAGAACTAGTTTTAGGTCTTGTCCCTCTGCTTTTATTCCGGGTTTAGTGGACAGGACCTACCAGCCGCTAGGTCTCCTAGATTACGGATGCACGTAGTCAGAGAGTCGTAGAACTCCTTATTATTGCATCCAATAATCTTAACACCCTTCCGCTAGCCAGCCCCGTCGAATTTGCAGATGTTTTCAGCATCCCTTGTTTCTCCGGCGGCTAGAACGGTCTTCACCTTAAGCCAGTTCTCCTTCGATAGTTTCCCATCCGGATTTCTCCGATCGGCTGGCTTTAGCCTTCTTCTTTAAGTTACCAGTAGTTCCAGGTAGGTGGCTTTACCTTACCCGTTAAGTTGTCACCCAGCTTTACAGTCACCTTGGATGTGGAGGGGGCTTGAGTTGTGCTATCAAGACGTTTCTCGCACTTTTCCTTCTCCTTGGCAGGTTTGTTTTTTTCAGGAGCGTTGGCAGCGGATGTGGTGGGGGCTTGAGTTGTCTCGATAAAACGTTTCTTGCCCTTCCTCGTCTCGCTAGGTTTCTCTTCCTCTTTGTTGTCTGTGGCTATTAAAGGTGCACATGTCGTAAGGTGCTTCTTCACTGTAGCGTTTTTCGAATGCCGAATGACTGTTTTCCTGTGCTTCTTTACTATCCTCTCTATCCGTCCACGTCTCAGCGGCCTTTGCATCCATCTTTCGGAGGAATTTAGCTGAGCTTTTGTATCCAGTTCTGGCTACTTGCTTAGCTGATCTCCTTCTTTTTGGTGCTTCTGGTTCCTTGGATGCCTGGTCGGTTTCCTTCAGGAGATGTTGCTCTGTCTCCGTGTCTATTCTGAATCATCACTGCCCTGAGAGGGCAGAGAGATCCATCAAGGGTCCCGTCGACAGCTGTGTGTCTCGAAAGTGACAAGCATCCTGACGTGTAAGTCCATTTGTCGTCGTTGCTGTTGTCTTTGTTGCTGCTACACTTGTTGTTGCTGTTACGGTTACAGTTGTCGTCGTTCTTGTTGTCGTTGTAGCAGCTGTCGTTGAGACACACGCGGCGTGCAGAGGGGACCTTTTGTCCATAACCTGCTGATTGACCACAACCTCCAGATTGACCTGTTCGGCATTGGTGACCCTGCCAGTAGTCTAAAGAGCTAAAGCCGACATAGCTCAATCTATATTAGATGCGCGTGGGGTGAGGGGAGGGGGGCCACGGTAAGGTGTAGATGCAAGAAAGGGGGCCGTGTACATACTTATGTTAATATCAATTATCAACAAATTTAACATGAAAAAAAATTCACCCCCTTCCGTTTCGAGTCGCCAAAAACCTTTTTATTTACTGTCATCTAGTGTATAGTAGAGTGTCTGCTAAAAATTTGAAGCCAATCAGAGGGTTCCCACTTTCCGAACTCCGGCCGGGTGGGCACATTTTGCCTATCATTCCTTTTCCATTCTAACAGTATGTCTCTACACTTGCTTTTAAATGTAGCGAAAACGGAAACATCAAGGGATTGCAACAAATGAGTGGAATTTGGTGGCAACGAAATAAAGTAAATGCCATGAATTCCGCACATTTCGATTGCTTCCAATGAAATGTGGGAAGCTACAGTGATAAATTTTGTTCCTTTAAAAAAGAGGAGAGCAATATTCATTGTGACGTTCTTCAAATTCAGAATGAAATAAAAAAGACCTTCCAGACGTCGAAGATGGGGCACAATAATCCTTTCGAGCCAATCCAGAAACGAATCTCTGTCGCACCAGCCGGTTTTCGAACGGTTGAAACGGGTTCCAGTGGAGCCACCTTCGAGCCATGTCTTGTTTCAAAACCGGTTGAATTTACTGCGAACATAACTGAAGAGGAACCTTTTTTCGAATTTAAAATACGTTCCACATATTTAAAACTTCGTCCGCATACGACTTTTTTCATGACGGGATCATCGGGGAAATTTGTTTGACATAGTTGAAAATGTTTTCGGACGGAATATTTGCAAGTTCGGCGGAAATGTTTTCAAAAGAAAACAACTTTACAAAATTGTAATTAACAGCCGCTCTGGTACGTTTTATATTACTCGCGAATCGGCGCGACAGCTCTGGGTGACGCTTAATGAAACATAATTTATGGCAGGAATATTGTTCTTAAATCTTTTATTTGAATAATATTCAATTCAAGGTAATTGGCCGTCAATGTATGAATTTTTTTCATTTTGAAAGGATAGCCCCAATCGGCTCAAATTCCCAAACGATTCGCGATTGTTTTCTCAAGCGAGGGTAAAATAGCTGAAATTGGACCTGGATGCAAGCTTTCGTTTTTAACCGACCTCCCAGAAACAAAGAGGTTCTAAGTTGGACATGTATTTTTTGTATTTTATTTTTTTTATGTTTTTTTTTTATGGTTAGAGTATGTTTACCGATTGGTACCATATCAAGAAAATTTTGGTCGGGTGCGGGCGACCTAACTTTGTAGCGCGTAGACCGATTTGGACGGTTGTTTTTTTGCTGCGCAGAGTATGATCCCCCATTGCTAATAGGAGAAAAAAATTTGACCTAGGGTGGGGAGGGGGAAGTCTAACTTTGTAACACGTGCACCGATTTGGATAATTTTTTTTCTGTTGGTTACAGTATGTTCCCTGGTTTATACCACGAGGAAAAAGTTTGTTGGGTTGGGGGTGGGGGTGAAACCAAACTTTCTAACGCGTGGACCAATTTCCATGGTTTTTTTTGCTGTTGTATAGAGTGTGATCTTCCATTGCTAATAGAAGAATAATTTGGTCCTTTATTAGGGGGTGGGGGTGATGGTGGAGGAGTACTCTAACTTCGTAACGCGTGGACCGATTTGGATAATTCTTTCTCTGTTGGGCAAAGTATGCTCCCTGGTCAATACCGCGGGAAAAAAATGTTGGTGTGGTGGGGGGTGGGAGTGGAAGCTAACTTTGTAACGCGTGGACCGATTTGTATGGTTCTGTTTTCGTTGTATAGAGTAGAAGACACTAAAAAGTGAAAAATAAAATAGTTTTTAAAAAAAAAGTTGAACCGACTTCACAAAAAGCACTAAAAAGCATTAAATAATTTTTAATTTTATATCTATTACGACATTTTGAAGTCGGTGCAAAATAACCAAATAAAACAACTACAGAACCATGATTGAAAATAATACATAATACTACCTGAACGTGTCAGCTCACGAGATCATAAGAAAGGACGATTAAATACTTTTGTTGTAGTTGTTTGGCCTTTATCTCGCCGAGATAAAGGCTCGACTACTTTTCTTCTTATCCAAGAGACAGGACATTGCGAGTGTCGGTCCGTAGTTCTATCTCTAGAATTTTTATCTGGTGTTCCGCAAGGCAGCCATCTCGGCCCTCTACTATTCTACTCTACTCTACTCTAATGTCTGATCTATGCTAACGATATGAAGATTTTCTTCCATGTAAGGGCTAGGATTTAGGACTTAGACACGTTCTTGGATTGTTGTGAGCAGAATGGTTTACATCTCAATTTTAGGAAACGTGAGGCTATGTCCTTTTCCTAGAGCCTTAATCCACAAGTTCTTGATTACAAACTTGCGAAGAATGGCTTCCGTCGCGTGCTGATAAAACTTGACTTTACTTGAACTGTTTATTTCAATCGTATAGATCGGTGCAGCGTAATTTTGTTAGATTTTCTCTAAGAAAGCTCCCTTGGGACGAACTGGACTCCTGCCTTCACCGACCGACCCCCCCTCGTTTAACCGTCTTGCCATCACTCAAGAAAAGGCGCAAAGTTGCTGACTTGGTCTGTATCTACCAATTGAATTCAAATATTGACTCAGGTTAGCAAGGTTTCCTTTAGGCAATCCTCCAGATCAAATTATGGCAGGCAATTACAGCGCAGTAACCTCCTAAAATTTTGTTTCATTTTGGAACGGCAGCGAGACAATAAATGGCCTTCGGCAAACGTAACACAGTTTTTAGTTTATTATCGCAATTGTATGTTTGAATAACGTTTAAGTTATTCAAAACTTAACAAAAATGTATATTAAATGTAAATGTATGTATATAAAATGTATATTGTAAATGTATGTATATAAAATGTATATTGACTTAAGACAGTATTAGCTTGATCGTTATTTTAAACGTCTCCGGTTCGTAATTTGTTTCGGGGAAATCATAGCGAAGACCGGGATATAAGGGAAAACCAGGTAAAACAACCTTTAGTTATTAAAAGTCGGAGAATTTTCACAATTGCATGAAAATAAAATCAACAGGTTATAATAGTATAAGTATAGGATAAATATTAGATAGAATAAATAGCAACTTTCTAAAAATAGAAAATGAACATTTTTAGTATTATTATAGGAAGGCTAAAAATTTCTCACATGTTTCTTTAAGTGTTGTTACCCCTGAATTTTACATTTACTTTTTTTACATTTTACATTTTTTTACTTATGTAACCTAACTAGTTCCTTGGGATATATGTTTTAAAAAAAAATACCAACCTGTAAAAAACTTAACTTATTAGTCTGGGTCTCTCTCTCTCTCTGTTGTTCCAGTAACCCCTTGTGGGGTATGGGGCGAGAGAAGAATTTCACCCGATACGAGACAACTATTGCATGTGGACCTAAAGTGAATTCCAAACCACTGATATTTTCTTTGCAACCCTCATGTCCTTGTTATCGTAATCTGTTTCCGGCAGAAAAAAACCATGGGTCGTCATCGCATCGGTGAGAATCGAACCTGGGCCCTCCGGATTGGTAGGCCGACACGTTATCACTTCCTCCACCGACGCCTTACATATTATACTGCTCTCCTGAATTTAGAGCAAAGCGACTTAAACGAAAGTGACTCTTTTCAGGGGTGCTGGCATTAGTTCAGTTTCGTACTCAAAAGTTGATTTAACAGTATACTCAAATAATAAAATGCTATTGTAAATATTTGCTACACTTCTTCTAAGTAATTACACGAACCACAATATGGTCATTACCCACTCTTAGGATATTGCTTCGGCTCACAAGGGTAAGACCCATTACAGTTGTTTTTTTATCACAATAACATGACGCTCACCCTTAATTTGAGCCATGAATCCAAGCTTAAGATAGGATTAAAGGGCAAAATTAGAGCTAAACAATCATTTAGAATATTAGCTGCAATAATCTTAGCTACAAATTTTGCATTTTTCATAATTTCTGCGACAAAATAGCGTCTCACTTGTGCTTAATGGTGACTGAGTGCCGACGACATTCAATAATATATGGTCGGTTGTACCTCTGGGACAAGGCATTAATAAACAACACGTGAAACCTTAAATGACCATCAATATTCTTCAGATTAAAATGTTATGCAAAGTAAGATGAAAGGTCATTTAGTGCGAAGAGAAACTGACAAATTGGGGTAACTGGAGATATAAATCTTATCAGCTTCAAAGAATAAAAGATGAATTTTCACCTCTAGCGAAATACTTGCTTCCTGCTTTGCATCCTTCGGGTGTCTTATTTGTTTATTTGGTTGCACCTTATTAACGCAATTTTTCTTTTGAAACAACAACTCCGAATCCAAAGAAATCAAGGCGGAAATCGCAATGCTCCGACCTACTTTATTAAAGTTCCCCAGTTTAAGCAATACGAAATAATCAGAGACCTTGACCTTAGAGTCAACAGTTTCTTTTCGTTCTCAGCATTGCACTAGTTCTAATGTTTTCGTTTCGTCAGTGGAGCATGAAGAAAACATGGATTTCCACAGTTTGTTCAAGATTTTGTAACATTCTCATTCAACCATGTGCTGTTAAACAATTTTTGCACGATTGCGCCGTGCACCAACTACTTATTTCCCCTTTTTCTTTAATATTTCCAAGTTCATTACGTGACAGCGATTTTCCACTTCAAATTAAATTCACTTGATGTAATATCGAGCTAAGGTACCAGAGACTTTGCGCTATGGTAATTATGATTACCACAAGTTCAATGTCGATAAAATTGAGTTTACTGTCAAATCTCAGAGGTAATATACGTGTGAATTTCAGTATATCGTAGGGTTTGTTTTTTGCCTTGGAATCAGAAGTAAAACATTCAATAATTTTAAGCTGTTATAAACTTGTTATCTGTGTGTCAATAATCTGGTTGAAGTCCAATATCCGAACAGAGATCTTTTTGTTTCCAAGTGTTACGTAATAGGTTGCTTTCTTAAGAAATACGTGTAGGGCAGTCATATTAATATTTAGTTGTTCATTCACTCTTTTGTTAGTTATTGTCTTTAGTTGTCTACCTTAATTGTTAATTTTAATTTTTTGTATGGAGCAAAAGTCGCCGAGCCGTGGCGCTGAAGTCGCCCAAAGTCGCCGCGCCATTATTTGAAATCGCCCAAAAATCGCCTTTTGATTTTTTAATCAATCAAGTTTTTCAAATTGTTGTTTGTTCAACTTTAATGTAATATTTATTACAGTAATCACAGCAACAGATACAAGTAACACAAATTTAAAATTGTTGTAGAGGCGTCGTGAAAAACCAAAAATATATAAAAAGTATTTAATAATGGAAGTGACTATTTGCACTTACGTGTATTTAAGTGTACTTTTGAATTCGGGAAAGTTCCGCTCTTACGTACTTTATGTACTACTTTACAAATATATTCCCTGACGGGGGCGGTAACCCCCCCCCCATTTAATAAAGCAATTAAAAGCCTGATTAATACACCTCTTCCTCTCAGAAAGTTTAATAAATTTGTGACGTACATAAATACACGTAAATACACGTAAGTGCAAATAGTCACAACCTTTAATAATTCACCCAGTCGCTTCCAACTATTTATTACGCACATTTTAATCCTTTAGGAATTAATATATATACAAAGCATAGCAAAGGGACGAGAGAAAAACAATTTTGTTATCGGCTATATCAGAATCAGATATCGACAGCGTAACGACGGCATTAAGCATACTTTTATGTTTGAGCGAAAAATTTCCATTGCCATAAACTCCAGTTTGGACTCGTTCGGAGTTCAGTAAAAAGTTATTCGGAGTTAAAAGTAAAAAGTTAATCGTGCTGCCCGCGAGATGGCACCACAAAATCAGGATTAGAGATGACTTAGCAGCAAAAATTTTTCTGCTGACCGGTCGGGTCACGTGATTCGGATTAACTAATAAGAACACTTTGCTGCTGCTGACGGCAGTATTGCAATCTGATACGGCCTTTATGAAATATGAACTTATGCATTCTGATTTAGCCTATAGCCCAAAGCAACCATCAAGAATTAAGAAATCTCCCAAAAACGACCAGCACGAATTAAAAAATCGCCCAAAAAGTGCCTAGAGGAAAAAGTGTCGCAGGGAGGAAAATTTTGTCGCCCAACTGACTGCTCAAGTAGCCCACTTGGCAACTCTGGTGGTACTTCGTAAACCGCCAATTTAAAAGAAGGTTCAGATCCGTAATTTTTTTTTAATCTCGCACCTTCTGGATGGAACGATATAACTTAAAAATTATCTCCGCCTTTCGTCCTCTTACCTTTTTCGTAGAATAAATATTTTTCGATTATATTTCGGTTATATTTTGAAATTGCATTTATATAACAATTTTGGTCAATTTTCTATAACATAAATTAAGGTCATATAATAAAGTCATCTTCACGTATCAATACGCAACCCAAGTTTTTTAATATTTTATATTATTGGTGGGTACAAAACAGTGACGACATCTCTAGGTATACATATATACCAGGAAGATGTCGTTTTCGTAAATGACTTTAAATACAAAAATTCTTACCTTGAACTTTAAATAAAGAGTACCAGATGTTGGGTGGAAGTGTGAAATAACGTCTCACAAAAAACATGTCGTTTTATTTTTCTAGAGATCTTAGAAAATAAAGTAGTCTGATTTTTAATTGAAGAGGGGTGTGTTTGGATAAATGAGTGTCTTAAACTTTTTAAATGCTAAGCTGCCACCACTAGGTATCAAAACACCGAAATTTTTTTTTTTTGCGGGAGAGGTAAAAATCTTTCAAAAGACACCAGACAGCCCGTGCCCTCCGGTAGTGTGAGATTCTTACTCACTAAACACACCTCTCTGGGGATTAGCCGAAACAGACCACATAACCGGGTCCCTCGTCCCCTCCCGACTACGCCATTGAAGGGTTCGAGGCCGTAACGCTTTAGTCCTAAGCCAGGACAAGGAACCCCCTCCGGATTAACCGCAGCTAACCCTACGGAAGGCAGATCTGCATAAATCCATGTTTTCCCACCGTTTCCAGTGTTCCTTCTTGGTCCATACGTTAATTACAACCTTCATCCCTTCTCTGCCTATGGCATTGAAGGGTTCCAGGCCGTAACGCTTTAGTCCTGAGCCAGGACAAGAAACCCCCTCCGGATTAACCGCAGCTAACCCTTTGGAAGGCAGATCTGCATCGTCTACTGGTGTACGTATCGCGGAGATAGCCAACTCGTTAGAGTCTCCCGTCTCTGCACCGCCGCACCTGAGGAAGTGCTAGTTATTATTATGCCAATGGCACCCTCTTCCAGGACTGCTACAGGAGTTTCAGCCGGTGGAAGCGAGCCAGCCTCCATAGCCGCCACAGTTCCTTCGAAAGGTAATTCTCCCAAAGCTGCTTCTGTTGTGTTGTGGGTACCTTGGGTATAGCCAACAGAAGCGCCCGAGGAAAACGCCATTGGCGACCCAATTACCCCTGGGTCCTGCAGAGGGGACCACGACACTCCAGACTCCCTTGGAGTTAGGGGGATTTTTCAAGAGGTTATCTACTCCCGCATTAGTTACTTGGCTACATTCAAGGATGCATTGCCCGGTTGCTACCACTTGGAGGTGTAACTAACACTTGAAAATATCAAGATGAGGATCACCGTATCCTAGAAGACTTCAACTCGTCCGTCCATTCTTCAGCAACCAAACACCGACATTACTCTGCAACCTATAATGGAGTTTTACCTTAATCTGTTGTTAGTATAAAACACAATAATGGGTCGCCGCCGGTAGGATTCGTACCCGTAACCCCTTTATGGTAACCCTTACTACATCAGCGGCAAAATCTTTTTAAAGTAGATGTAGGCTGCTCTTTTCTGCGCACGATTTAAAGCAAATCAATAGAATGCGTGTCTGAAAGACATAGACCTTTATTTGAGCCTTTAATGTACACTTTGTCAAAAGTCTTTCATCATACAATACATTTAATCTGCAAAAATGTAGTTATCAACAGCTAATAGAACGGGGAGTAAGATCCTCTAGGATTGCAATATGCACGGATATCCAGGCGTCCATCAAATCTCTAACTAACGCCGAGGTAAGACAAAACGATAGAGGGATGTAAACAGACCTTAACGCAGCTAGGGAGACAAAATGATGTCACCCTAATATACGTACCGGGGAACTGTGGCATCCCAGGAAATGAAAAAGCAAATGATCTGGCGCGGAGAGGCGCAAACTAGTCTATGCAGGGGTTGTGGGGAAGAAGACGATACCGTATTACACGTTCTCGGCCAATGCTCAGCCCTTACTCAAAAAAGATTTAGAATCTTAGAAACATACTACTGCGAAGATTTACCAGAAGTTAAGAAATCAGGTTTAAATCAAATTATCCAATTCGTTACGGGGATCAGTTGGCTCGACAGTGGAATTTAGGGTACATTGCCGAGCAGGGGGCGTACAACGGGCCAGCAAATATGTACAAAAATAGACCAAAACAATGAGAAATGCCGAATATTTACGTTGAAACGTTAAAAAGTCTCAGCACATTTGGTGTCATCAGAAGAGGTTCAAAATCACAGTGTCGCAGAAAAAAAATCAGTCACTAGTAAGGTATTCGAAAACACCAGATTTGGTGACAAAGTCCCTAAATTGGCATCACTGCATCAAAAGTCACCAGAAGTCACCGCGGTGGAAGTTAAAAAACACCCTTAGAATAAAGAACCAGAGGAAAGGACATCACTTGGAAAAATGTAAGCATTTTGCTATATGTAGTAGAACCCAAGCGATGTGTGCGTTTCGACATGAAAGTAGTAAAATTATGCTTGTATACAGGAGGGGCCAACTCATTTTGATAATATTTTAAATAAGTGTTTTTAAAATATATTCTTATAACACTTTTAATATAATATAACTTTGCCCGAACATATTTTATTAATTTACTTAATTTTACTATTTAAAAACACTTTGCTTATGCCCCAAATATTTCAGTATTACGGAGACGACTTTGATTTCAAGGCGACATTCGGTACAATTTGACATTTCAGGCGTCATTCCCCCTTAACGCACTCATCACTTGGCCATGAAGCAAAAATGCTTATCACACGTACAGGGTTTTTACTTAAGATAGCCTTTCCTCTCGTTCTATATTCTAAGAAAATACCAGCTTTTAGACGTGTCTGAGAAAAAAAATTCTGTCACTAGGGAGGTGTTCGGAAACACCAGATTTGGTGACAAAATCACTGAATTGGCATCACTGCATGGAAGACACACATCTTTCCCCCCTCGAAAACCAACCAACCAACCAACAGTTATCGATTCTGATTATGGATATTTATTAATATTTTCGGATTAGCCGGGTTAATAATTTTTACTTATATGAGTGGTGATACTAGTACTCACCCCGAACGTTTCGCTTCAAGTTACATTGAGCGTTGTCACCGCTGTAGTACTAGTAGTGAGTCCTGCTAAGTAAAAATTATTAACGCAGCTAATCCGTAAAATATTAATAAATATCTTTTAGCAACCGCGAAAGAACTAAAAGTTATACTGATTATGGATATCTGTCCTCTCCTTTCCTTCCTTAATATTTATTACAATATGTGGGTATGATCCCTTCACGTAGTGGTTATCTAGCTGCGCTCCAACCCACAGGAAAGGTCTGAATCTGCCCATGCTTCCCCACAAAGAGAGATTTTGCAGCGATGTCAACAGGAACCGAGAGACATATTGCATGATGAGGCAGCTGTCAACCGAGTACAATAGAAAGACTCCAGAAATCTGATAGGCGTCATAGCATATAATGTTATGATGCTAGTTCAATTCTAATCTGTAAGGACTGCAATCATCTGGGAAATGTGGAAACAATTTGTCATAAGCCTAACGAGTATCCTGCACTGGGTATCACGGCACTTTTTTAATGAATCCTTAGTAAAACAAATTAGATTACCATTTTTTTTTTATGAAACGTACAAAACGGTTGGATATTTTCCATTTTTCTCCTCTTTACGAGGGTGTGGGTAATTATATAAACTGGGCTTGTAAAACATTGCCCGTATCTCATGGTTTTCAAGAACACTATTCGAGAGCTCCCTTGTCACATGTGACCGTTACCCTGTGAAATGGGGGAATCTCTAAAAGAAAGGTACTCGTATAATGGAAAAACGTGCTCATTCAATAAGTACGTGGTCTCTTTGCAAAGAAACATTTTCGAAAGCCTCATATAAAACATTAATGTTTCATGAATTTTCATCTACTTAAATTAAAGAAAAAACATTTATTGATGTGAATGAGTCTGGTTTTAAATTTTATTCAACTAAATATAATGTTTCTGCTTCGCGATGCATCTGTAATAAAGTTGGAAAATTTAGATTTTTTTTATACGATGTGGCCAAATCTTAGGGGACAACCCTTTGAGTGCATTATTTTTATTCGTTAATAAAAGCGCACGGGGAGATCTGGTCTCCAACCCGGGAACCATGGCATGGTGGTAGTGCGGCTCAACGCATTGATCCAACTCCGTCTTACTTCAAATTTTTCCCCTACCACTATTTATTTAAAAAAATTTGTTTAAATAATCTTACCAGAAATATATGGAACTCTAAAAGTGAAAAAAATTACGGGCCAAGTGCGGGTCGGACTCGCAAAACGAGTTTTATGTTTTAACCGACTTCCCAAAAACAACGAGGTTCTAAGTTCGATACGTATTTATTTTTTAATTTTGTAACGCGTGGACCGATTTTGAGGATTCTTTTTTTGTTAGGTAGAGTATGTTCACCGATTGGTGCCATGTCAACTTCTGAACACGTAGACTGATTTGGATGAGTCTTCTTTTGATGTGTAGAATATGTTGCCCCATTGGTACCACCACAAAAATGTATGGGGTGGGGTGGGTAGAGGTCGCATAGACCTTTTTAGATGATTCTTTTTTATTACATACATTTAAACTATAAGGAAAAATGATGACCAAGGGTTGTGGGGAATAGTCTAACTTTGTAACGCGTGGATTGATTTAGATCATTCTGGATGCATAGAGTATCTATTTGTGTCATGACAAAATTTTGGCTCAGGGTAAGGTTCGATGATTTTGATGCTGTTGTACAGAACACGCCTCTACTTGGTAAATGATAAACAATTTGACTACGATGATTATCTGACTACTATGATTCTTTCTTGATATATAGAGTACGGTGGCGCACTAGGGTCATGGTAAAAATTTTGTATATAAGGAAAGGAGTAAAAATTATTTTATGCTTTTTAGCGCTTTTTGTGAAGTCGGTTTAAATTTGTTTGTAAAAACTATTTGATCCTGTAATGTTTACAAAAACCTCTTTAATTATTTCAGGGAGCGGGGATCGGGGAGGGATCAATGGTATTTTTTAGAAATTTCTAATCATAAGGCATAAAAGGGAATGAAAATAAATTTTGTAATGTGCAAATGAAGCTCTTTCAGATGATACCGTACGTAATCTAGTAACTGCACGTGACCTAAGTACAATTTAGACCCCCACTTCATTTCGGCCTCTTTTGCAATAAAAATAATAATATTTTTGAAATTTTTTCAATTGCAATAAAGGTGGACATACATTATTTAAAACTATTCCAAATTTCAAGTTGATGATTAGTAGTTGCTGAAATAAGCAGTCGTGACAGACAGCCGAAGTCTCACCATAAGTGTTCCTTCTTTATAAATTGGTACGAAAAAAGCAGTTCTCACTCTCAGCATAGAAAAATGCGCTCAGCTTTCGTTAAACGTTGGGCATGAGTGATGAGTTCGAAGAGACGAAAACTAAATAATTCTGTTCGGACGGGAGGCAGGAGGGGTTGTGTAAAGGGATAAGGTGAAATTGAATATCTCATTTCTGGCGCTGCTGCGAGCTATGCAATAGCCCAGAGACGAAGTGGATCTTTTCTTTATTGCAATTGCGAATTAAAAACTCATGATACGCCGAGGTAGTTCGGAATCCAGCTGAAACTCCAGATATACTTGCAATAGTGGTCATCTTTCAAAGAACACTACAAAAGTTATTTATTATTAAAAACTCATTTGTGTATATACTATACGAGCAACTTATTAATAACATTAAACGTAGATTTAGGAATGATGTTATTCACTACAGTCTTTAAGGATTTCGCAATTTAAAATGTAACAGTAAAATATAGCATAGGAGAAGATGAAGAGTCTATATCAAATTTCTGAAAGGACGGACCATTACCAATACTTCTATGTTATGAAAATTATCACGGAACGTCAGTTTTGGAAATGTACTATTAAATTGTGTGTTCTAGCAGGACAACGTCTAGGGAATCCAGACAATTTTTTTCAGTTAAGGAGACTTGAGAGTCGGTATCGCAAAATTGTTGTAAGTAAGTAAAACCATGGTGTAGTCCATCCGCTTTTGTTATTTCTTATTACTCTACAGAATCTAATCTACGGAACTTTTTCATTACGCGACTTATTACATCCAAACCATTTTATTTTAACTGTCGAATTACCTTCTACTGTGATCTGAATAATTTCATCAGAGCACTGAAACGAACTTGACAAACAGTGAAACAAATTTGTCCAAGTAATCAAATCACTGAGGCTGCGGTAATACGATTATCATCACTTTTAATAGCAATTAAAAATGGTTTGAATTGGCAGGCATAGCATGACACAGCGCGATCCTCAGGTGCTAATTCAATTTGACAACATTCCAATTGGGGAGCGGCACTTTACTCCTCTTTGACTATCACTTCATTATTTCAGAAAATTTCGTAAGACCGGAGGAGATCTCCTGGCCTGATCTACGGCAAGTTTGCATTGTTGTGAAGAGATTTGCATGCCAACTCAATCCATAGGAGGTGTATAGTGAGAAAATAACTAAATTGGCAAGTGCAATACTAGCTATACTACCAGTGAATGCGCGAGCAAACTAAAGCTGATTTTCGTGAGACGAGATATTCGATTAAAGTTTAACGCTGTGCTTCCAAAAGTGTTTTGTAATTGCGGATATCAATTCCAGACCCATTATCGAAAGGGAGAATTTTGTAAGATCTGAGATTTATTGGCATATTCTGTAGGCGGCAGCTGAACATTTTATTCCTATTTAAATTATTGCTTAAGAATATTTAAAATAGAAATACAAAATTGTTTAGATAATTACTACAATACATCGAGCAATTATTTTATCGCTGCGCTTAATCTATAAAGATAGGCATTTTGATAATTTAAAATGTTTAACGTCTTGTCTTGGGTGATATTCAATCGCACCAAAGCCTGAGAATATATTTTTAGACTTTTTGAATATGCATATAAAAATTACAGGGGCAGAACAAGCTAACATTTAGGTCGTCCTATAAAAAATGAGAAACTTCTTGTTAAGTAAGATTGGACATTTAATTTAAATCATTCTGATGATTGAGTAATTAGCATTGGAACTTTTATGTTTCTTATTCTTCACATGTCCTCTCCATATGATTATCTCTCTAAATGAATACTTCTCTTCCGTAGATAATTGTAAACAACCCGATTTCGGTAAAATTTGGTTCAAGCATTAAGAATAGCAATTTTTTTACCACAGTCATGATTAAAATATTACATTCTTGCGGATTTATACCTCCAGTTGTGTTAAAATTTGGTTAAAAATAGTAGTTAAAATTCTTAAAAGTATCATATTTTTTAATATTTAAATGCGGAAGAGCGGAATTCTTTAAAATCTGCCGGCATATTTTTAATATTTTGCAGTAGAACAAGTTGAAATATCATCATGCGCTTTACTATAAATATAATGAAGTACGTACTTCCATGACAAAATAGTTGTAACTATGGAAGTGGTGGCATCTGCCTTCGTAAACCGTGTACCGATTTGAATAATGATATGCATAGATTTGATCTTTGATTGGAACCATGATAAGCAATTTGTAAAAAGTATTGAGTTAGGGTAGGCGTAACATTAGTCACATATTTTGATAGCTACTCGTGTATCAAAGCTAGCCTACGCACTCTCCCAGACGCCATGTCCACTTAATCTACTTTTGGGCCATAAAATATGTCTGTCAACTCTCTCAAACAAGCTGTATCAAATAACCTCTGCTATTTAAATTGACTTACATAGCGATTCACGATTTCTAAGAAATTTTCCTCGTTGCGCGATTTTTTGACGCTTCTAAAGAATGGAAATGCTCAGGTTACTGTTTACAAACAGCTCTGCATTGAGACCACTAAGTTTTAAGTCGTGTTGCTGTTAATGATTTCCCACTCTTGCTGAATAACGTATCCAAGTTGGACCTATTGTGTCTCCTTAAGCCTTTTCCGGGATCAGTACACAAATCCGTAAAAATTAATACCTAACCCTTAATCCCTAACTCGAAGCACCGAAAACTAAATCCCTAAAAATAAAATCTTTAACGACAAAATAACTAAAACAAAAAATCCCTAATGACGAAATCTCTAAGAAAAAAACGACGAAATCCCTAAAAAAATCCTCAAAATCCATAAATTATAAGAAATCGAGATAAAATACAAATTTCAAAATAACTTTATTCAAGTGACCATACAGTTTTCGTATACCGAGAAATTCATGAAAATTTCAAAATGCGATAACTCGGCGAAAAAAAAGACATTTGAGCAACCTCAACGGCATCTGAGGAGAAGATCCCACACATACTTTTTTTTAAATATGGTGGTGCCACATAACCTCAAATATGTCAGAAACAATGTTTTTGCACTGTTATGTTAGAAAATCTCAAAAACCTGACGTGATAGAACAATTCTGAGCCCGGATTCAGTTCAGCGGGAACAACTATTCATTGCCCAGGGGAAAACAATTTTCAAAATTGCGCAGGCCTGTGTAATTGTTATCTCATTATTCAATTTATGAATATTATAAAAAGAAAGATTTATGTTGATTAGAAATTTTTTGAATTATGAATTTTTATTCTTAGAGATATTATCATCATGGTTTTCTTTTTTAGATATTTTGTCATTAGGGATTTTATTTTTAGAGATTTTGACATTAGGGATTTTTAATTAGGGATTATATTTCTAGTTCACATAAACTAGACCCGCCTTTTCCAAGTTCACTCCTTTAATTCTTCTTCTTTAATTGCATTGAGACCTAGCGATTGCGGTAAGGTAGCTAGAGTGTGAAGTGGATTCAAAGCAATCGATTGCTTTGGAATATACCCTGTTGATATTAAATATTAGTACTACATAGACAAAACCTACGTTTTGTGCACTTTTTTTTAAATATTTCTGCAAAATAATAAAGTATCCGAACCTATCCATGGTACCTACCAACTTGCTTGACAAAGATTTTTCGGCAAAATTATTCATCAGGATCCAAAGATGTTGAGTTTTGACTCATCCCGGAATATTACTTTATGCAATAAAAGAGTTTTTACAAAAAAAGTTGAACCAACTTAACAAAACGGCCTAAAAAGCATAAAATATTTTTTAATTTTATATATATTACGACATTTTGAAGTCGGTGCAAATTAAATAAACCAAACAACTACAACAAAAGTACCTATAAAATCGTGAGCTGAAACGTTCAGGTAGTTTTCAAAATTATCTTCAATTATGGTTGGGTAGTTATTTTGTTTGTTTAATTTGCTTTTTGTGAAGTAGGTTAAATTTTTTTTAAACTATTTTATTTTTCACTTCTTAGTGTCTTAATATATACGACACGAAGAATGTTGTTTGAACGAACAAAGAAATTTCAAAAGTTGCAGAGGTAATGCATTCTAAAGAATGAAAACAGAATTATCCAAATCCGTACTCTGTACAACAGAATCAAAATCATCAGAATGGGTCTATGCCTTATGAAGCTAGGCGCCGCCCCGCCTCCAACTCTCACTACACTCCCTCCCCCCCTTCACCCCAACCCTAGGTCAAAATTTTTCCGTATAGTAGCAATGGGGATTCATACTGTATACAACAAAAAAGAATCTTCCAAATTAGTGTGCGAATTAAGAAATTGGGTAACCCTACCTTCGCATACCACCTCACCTCATAAGTTTTTATCGTCGTATCAGTGGGGCAACATATTCTACACATCAAAGGAAGAATCATTCAAATCGGCCCACACGTTACGAACAAATCGCGGAACTACCTAACAATGAAAAAATCATCTAAATCGGTCCACGCGTTACAAAATTATACTACGCCCCCCCCCCTATCCACCCTGTGCAGATTTTTTCATTATTAGCAATAGGGAATCATACTCTATACAACAGAAGAAGAATCATCCAAATCGGTCCACGTGTTACGAAGTTAAGTTTCACGCCCACCCCACATTTTAACATGGTACCAATCTATGAACATACTCTACAAAAAAAAAATTATCAAAATCGGGCCACACGTCACAAAATTATGCCCGCTCATACATAAAAAAAATTAAAAAAAATAAAAATACGTGTCGAACTCAGAACTCGTTGTAATAGATAACTTTTCCAAATGCTTTTTAATTTTCCTTCTAAGGTTAGAAATGCTTATTAAACTGATCCTTCCTTCCGTGATGTTAGTGCTTTAGGGCTTCCCCTTCTTCGTCCACAAATCGTTTTATTACATTTCTTGGTAGTGAAATTGAAACCCCCCAGCTCCGATTTTCTTGAAATTTTAGTATGTTGTGGAGGTAATTATTCCGAACAAGAGTATGTATGAATGTTGGGTGTGGTAAGCAAATTTTCGCATAGTTTTCGAGATTCCAAAAATTTACAAATTGATGAAATATTCAATGCTCGTGCCTTGGATTGAAATTGGACCAAGGCAGACAAGAACGCTCTTAGCGGGCTTAATAGTGAGGCCCTCTTTACCTCACTAAGCTAATTTAAGAGGTCGTCTACTACTATTGACCAGAGCAGCGGCGACAGTACACTGCCTTTAGAGCACCCCTTAGGTGCCGTAATGCACACAGAGGTGGAGGCAATTTCTGCCTGCTTCAGCATAGCATCCATTCACTTGAGAGTATGAAAATCCGGACCCGTCGGTGTGGAGCTCTACATATGGACCCATACTATGTGTTATCGAAAACTGCTTCTATTTCCAGAAAAGCACATAATTGCGGCGAAAAGTTTTTTCAATCTTATTAAGTGTAGAAAAACTGAATAAAGTGCATGGGAGATAATTGGTTTGTTCACACCTAATATGAAGGTCTAGCAGTTTTTCTATCATCTTAAGTAGAAATGATGTGAGACTGATTGGTCTAAAGGATTTAGCAATCTCCACAGGCCTATTTCCTTGTTTGGGGATGAATAATACAACTACTTTCCTCCATGAGAGTGGTATGTAGCCCCAGGTAAAGCTGGCTCTTAACAAATTGACCAAAGGGAGAAGGATAGCATTTAAGAAGTTTTTGAGGAGGGCTAGGAAGATACCATCGCCTACAGGGGATTTAAAGATTTGAAAGGAGGTCACTGTCACCTAACCTTGTCAATGTCAAAAATGACGCCACACAAGCCCTCGAGGTGGACTGCTCTTCACCAGCCACGCTGTGAACTGAGTCTGGTCCTATAGATGATCCAGGGAAGCGCACCTGCAACATGTATTCCAGTAATCAGAATCCAAAGGCAATCGCCTTTGGCTTCTATGTAGGAACCAACCTGCCTTTTGAGAATTAGGTTGATTGCACTATTTTGTCACTTTGCAGTTATTTCATTAATACTTAATAATAAGTACACCTAAGTTGCATTAAATGCACTGCTTGTCTAAGTGGCCAGTAGCTGGAGTGGTGTAGCAAATCGCTATTTCTTGAAGAACTAATTAATGGATAAATTAAATTAACCGTTCATAATGTCTCTCTCTAGTTCCAGTAACCCCTTGTTGGTCACGAAGCGGGAGAAGAACTAACTTAACCCGAAACAACGATTGTAAGTGGATCTACAATTTAAAGTGGATTCCCAACCAGTGGCATCGTAATCTGTTGTCAGCAGAAAACAACCATGGGTCGTAACCGGTCGGACTTGAACCTTCAACATTATTACTTACTCCACCGACGACTTAGAAAATGCTCTAGTCTTATTTTAATGTTATACTTCTAAACTTCTATACACCATTGTTTTTCTTTTTAATTATACATTTTGATTCTGAAGGTTAAGGCGAACTTTATTTTAACTCAAACTAAGCCCAAATTTTGATTTGGCAGACATGATTTAACTAAAATAATAAAGTGAAATTGAGTTGATCAACTCTGTTTTAACTTAATACATTTTTTCTAAGAATTAATAGGCAACTAGGCTGCTTTCAAAATAAAAGAAAACTAATGGGTTATTAGAAGGAATTTTTTAATCCTAACATGCACTTCTAACTTAAAGAATTCTAAAATTTAAAGAATTATTGAAGCAGTTTTGTAGGGAATTAAATTAGAAAATTTCATTAAATTATCTCTAAATGGAAAATTTTCAGTTAAGTAGTTATTTCGTAAATCGACCGATATTTTTTAAACATCCCTACTATTAGAACCATACACCTTGTTTAATTGACGCAACTTTCGTAATATCTCTCGCGTACCTACCTCCGCAATAACTTATATCAGCGAGTTACCTTATTTCATATAATAATGAGCTTAAGTGGCGCATTACCATATCAACGTCGTTAGCTTCGGCGCAGTAATCGTATTGGAGGCAGCAAACACGTTCACGTTGTCAAGAACAAAAAAGTAAAATTCTCGACAATAATTTTCTCTACGGTGATTATGCTGTTCTGATTCTCACACCCACGTTCCCTTTCGTTCGTGCCATTTGCTCTGCATTCATTTTTAGTCTTACTAGTTACCTACCACTGTGCTATTTGCCAAAGCCAGAACAGAACGAGTCGATGCCAAAGCTAATGCATCCAAAGCTGAAGGTAACCAAAGAGGAGGAGATCTGATTTGAATGGATGGAAAATCGCAAACTAAGCCAAACTGATAACGAAGAAGACCTCGCAGAATCCCATTGTTTTCTATGGTATATAGCTCCGCAAAAGGTTAAGGACGTCCGTCTTATGCAACAAGGTGGATCGTATTGTGTCATTGATTTTATGCTTCACGGTGCCCCCGTCATCTGCAAGAACATTGTTTCGCACTGCTGAAGAAAAGGTTTTGCAACATCTGCCAGCTGCGAAGATCTTCAAGAATTTTCGGTGTATGAATTCAATTGAATTACTTGTAATAATATGAATTACGGTTCCGTTACTGTAACATACAATTATCATTATTCGATGAATGATTTGAGTGGAATGTATGAGGCTAGATGTTCACTCCCACAATTCAATAAGCTGGGTCAAGGCTGTTGCACTTGTTCCGATTAAGTCAATTGTGCTGCGTTGTCATTGTAGTTGTAATAATAATAATTATTGTTTAATAATTTAGAACGTAATTAGGCTCCGCTATTCATGGTCGGATGGCTGTTTTATAATGATAGGATAAGAACGATGGAATTCTCAAGAGTGTATTTATAAAATTCAAAGTTATGTCAAAATACTTACAACTTCTCCATAATTTTTTTCACTACGATATCGTCACTGTATTAAAACTTTATAGTTTAATTCTTAAAAGACTTAGGCTAACATAGAACTTGGATCAAATCCTAAACGCTACTGCAACTGATTATTGCATCAGTTAAACTTTAATCCGACAGCAGCTACTTTGTAACAGACAGCTGTAGACAAATTTACCGGAAAGAGCCGTTATATCAGGAATTTACAATGGAAAACAAAAACAATTAAAAGGGAGGAAATCACAGTAGCACACAAAAAATAGGCATATTTTCGGGAATTAATTTTGGCTGAATAAAAGTATCAATCGAAATCGTAGGTTTTATAGCAATACTAAAAAAGTACAAAATGTAATTTTTTCAATAAAAAATATTGAAAAATGGCGGCTGCGCAGCATATGCCCCAAGGCGCCTATTTTTGAAAGCGTGTCGTTGGCCGAAGACGTAGACTCCTTAATTTTTGACCTGGAAGAAAAAACCAAAATTTTTTAGTTTTCATATAACAACAGCTAGCGAGCTACGTAGGATTTTTTCGATATATTGATTTTTCACAAAATGGTGCATGTATGAAAATAAAGTTAAATTTTTAACAAAAAAAAAAACGCCATCAAATCTTCGATAAAAAAAACTAAGCAATTTAAAATAAAAAAATCCTACGTAGCTCCGTGGAGAAAGATATTTCCAAGCTACTGTCAAAATTTCAAATCGATCGGTAAAGATTTGCTCGAGTTATGTCTTCGGCGAGCTCAAAAAAAGTGGTTTGGAGAAAAACGCGTTTAAAGTTTTAAATACTGAGAAACCATATGAAAATTTCATATACCTTTAATTTGCAATGCCTGCACCGTACAGTTGACCTTCTAAATCTACCTCCAACTCTTCTTTTTCTTTCCGCATACTTTTCAAGTCGAGTCGGGCCTGTTTTGTGCCATCACTAATAGATTTTTCCGCCTTCTTGATACGCTTTTCGTCGACCTCCACGCATAGGTTGTAGCTGTTCGGGCCGATTTTCATCCCCATGACTTCGATGATGTGTAAAACTGATATCAATCCGTCATTGAAAACGGATGTTGCGATGTTCGTACCGATGTCAATTATTTTTTTTCCAGAATTCTAGCCTTTTGGTACCATAGCCCAAACAGTATCGTTGAAACTTTCATTGTTGTTTTGCGTATATCCCCCGATGCAGCGAGTAAGAAGATCATCCGTGACCAGTTTTTCGTAGACAGGTTTTATCGCTTCGAAAACTTCTTCACGCATTGGTGGTTTATGCGTATAGCCAGCCAGAATGTTTTCGCATTTTGCCCTTTGCCACGAACAGGTATTTTCTCCAGTTGGGCAATGGTCGTGTTGCGGATTTTCGTCTGTTGACATTTTATGGAACAGTGTGGCCCATATCGCGCTCTTTATTTTTTCAATCGAATGACAATTTCGACGAATGGCTAATCCAAAGTAAATTGACAGTTCGTCGATCAGCTTACCTGTCAATTTGCCTTTACCTCCTAACCCTTTGCTGTTTTTCTTCAAATTGCGAAGATGGGTGCCTATGCGTTTCTGTACATGGTCGATGCATTCTATTTTTGTTATCGTGATGTTTTCATACGGTTGAGCATCCGGTTGAAGGTTTTGGAGTCGCCATCGCCGATATAACTCACATACTTGACATTATGTAGATCTTCAGAGCGCTGAAACATTTCAATTGCTGCATCGACCTCCATTTTTCCCGCTGATCCGTCATGGTTTGCTTGGCATTCGGCGGCGTGATTTTCTGCCCACTCTTTGTATTCGTCGGTGTCATATTTCTTCTGCCAATACTCGCACGCTTTGCAATATTTACATTTAACTAAAACATCGACAAGTTTACCAGTGTACCAGCCAATCAGGGAAACTAAACCATATAGAGATGAGAAGCCCCTTTTTCGCCACGATCCGTCAGCCGATACCGTGATACCGTTTTTTTCTCCTTTCTCGTTACTGATTCCTTTTTCTTCATTCGCTGCATTGGACATGCTATTTTTGGAAACAACATCTGATGCAGCCAAAATATTTTCAATGATTGTGTCGTAAACCGATTGGAAGACCGGGCGAGGCAATTCCATGAACGCACAAAATTGTCTGATGCCTTGCAGTCCAATCCCCAGCAATCTCATGGCGAGAATAATTCTGCGATTAATTTCGTAAGCATTCTTAATAAATGGGCTGTTCGGTATTTCTTTTTTATCACAGTTATCGCAGGATATAACGATTGTAAAACCTAAGCCTCGTTTACTGCTTTCTGTAAAACGCACATTAGAGTGGCATTCTTTGCACACCACGACGTTAGAAATGGCGGCAAAAACTGTAACGAAGTTCACGAGATGATATCCAAACGTAGGATCCACTTCAATGTCATTACTATCTTTCTCTTTCAACTTCCTTGCCGATGCGCTGACATTTAAATCTTCCGGCTTTTCGATTTCGTGGCGATTTAACGGTCGCTTACGTTTCGGTCGATTTTCGTACGCAGTATCCTTTTTCGTCCCTTTTCTAACACGACTCGACGATGTGTCACTCATAATGACAATGATTTACAAATATCACTGTTTTTTATCACTATTTATGTTATATATGTATGCACGAAAGTGAAGCGTCGTGAAAAAGCGTTGTATTCAACGCAAGAAATTTCTCATCACTGACGCTACACGTGTTTTGTTCGTATGTCTATTACATATAGTGACCCCTATAGGAATTCTTAAAATTCTAGACTATTCGGAGGGCACTTTGTTCTCTATGGACTACCGTTATACCTGCACCCATAGTCATAAGTTACAGCGCGCGCCGGGATCACAAAAGGCACTCGGAGCATACCTGAGTGGCGTTACCGCAGAATGAAAAATTTGGGCACTCGGACACTTTTGCCGTGTTCCATCATTTGGTATATTATTTTTAAGACCCTAAGGCACCTTTTAGGTGAAAAAATTTTTTTTCGAAAAATTGAAAATTTTAATGTGATTTCCCCTTTAACTCCACTTAATAATTTTAATAGTAAAAAGGAAGAATCTTAATTTTCTATGTAATATTAAACAAAACATAAGATAGCAAATAAGGCATTTTATTAACAAACAAACAAGGAATTCGATAAACTTCCTCAGTCTGTGATTATGCTCAAACTTAGACAGTTGGGGTTCCCGCCTTTATTGCTCGATTGGTTTGGATCTTACTTAAAAGGACATATTGGGTATCTTTTCGTAAGGAGACGGAGTTGGATCAATGCATTGAGCGGCAAGACCAACATGCCATGGGTCCCGGGTTCGAAACCCGATGACCCCGTGAGCTTTTATTAAGAAATTAAAATAATCCACTCCGTCTCTGGGCTGTTGTCTAGCTCGCAGCAATGCAAACAAGACTCAAGTTTCCTCACTTCCCTTACCCTAATTCCCTTCCGGCCAAAACCATGCTAACGCATCAAAGGGTTGTCCCCTAGGATGTGGCCACATCGTATAAAAAAAAAAAAAAAAAAAAACTTTAGCTACAGTTATTAAGGCTTCATTAGGTGTATCGCATGGTAGCCATCTCAGTTCGCTGCTGTTTATTCTTGTCATTGACGACATTGTCCCCTTGATTAGGCACTCCAAAGGCTCAATCTATGCGAAAGATATGAAGATTTTTCTTCCGATAGAAACAGTTATAATTGCTCGCGCATTCAGGATGATTTAAGTACCTTCAAGGATTACTGTGAATCTAATGGTATACAGCTTATCTTGAAAAAATCAGAAGAACCTGAACCAGCTCGTCTTTAATTATACCTTTCCGGAAACTAGGGATGGGTGATACTGATAACGATATCTTGGATATCAATAATTTACAGCAGAATATCGACAATTTTTATTTGATATCCCAAGGGCCGATATTATGGGATATCAAATTATGGGATTGATATTATGGGATTGATATATCAAAAAAAATATATCATTATATTGAAAATATTTATATTGTTTTATTTAAATTACCGACCACCTTCATGGGTATTTATCAGTGTTGCGGTGGCTGCACTGATTTTACAGAAAAAAATTTTTCACGTGTAAATCGTCTCAGCTATGTGAAACAACGTGTATAGATGTAAATGGTATTCTGTTTGTTGACATTTATAAGGATTTCTCAACGGGAGCCAAAGAAATTTGAAAAGTTAAATTACTCACAAACAATCAGATTAAAAAAATGTCATTAGGCTGTGTAGCCACATATGTTATTTTTACTTTCATTCAATTACTTTTCAATATTTACAGGGAGAATCAGAGAATTTATAATTTTTTCGTTGTTATCGATATATATCGCGATAGTTTTTATGATATAACAGGACATACTCGATTTATTGATATTTTTATAGCTGATATTTGATGTTATCGATATTACTTTTCTAATAATATCGATGACAATATATCGATAATTTTCTAACTATCTCCCATTCCTAGTGGAAACTAATATGCGTCTTGTGCAGTCCGTTACTGACCTAGGTCAGAAGCTTGACGGAAAACTCGATTTTCCTTTGCACGTATACTATATTGTTTCCAGAAGTACTTCAATTCTGGGTTGTTTAAAGAGTGTTTTCTGATCGGTAGACTAATATTCAAAAATTTTTTCTTTGGTTTGACAAATTCTGTTCATTCGAATTGAGGGGACACAGCGGAGCTTTGTTAGTTTCGGACTTAGAGACGTCCCAATGATCCACTCAGGCTTCCTCCTTAAGAGGATTGCCTTCAGTTACTTATTATACATTCTTTGGAAGAAAGACGTAAAATTGCTGACCTGCAGATTACCTTTAGGAGATTGCCTTTACTACATGTCATTCACTCTCGGAATTTGTGCGCTCAATCTTACACTTCCTAAGGATTCGGTAAGGCGATATTTGTTCTTTGTACACCCCTGATTTTTGTGTGTGTACGTATTCTAATGTTGGCTACTGAGGATTGGGAGCCTCATTCACCTCAATATATAATTATATTCTGTTCAATGAAGACTGTTTCTGGGCTCTTGCTGAGAAGTGCGCCTTTTGAGTTGGAAAGGAAATTCTTGTGCTAACCGTTATAAATTCGTAAAGTTCTGGTTGAGAAATTTTCCGGTACGTATGATATGGTACACTGATGAGAGCGATTTGATTGATTGTTCGAAGGGAGATATTTACATGGGATCGGACTTTAGAAGACGGCCGCAACAAAAACCAGTGCAACCATTCTGATGCTTCAAAAAGTTGCACAGTTGCAAGAGTCTTCTTACCCAATTAGTAAGACAGGAAAAATTAACCAGTCCAGAGTCAAAACTACCTAATTAGGTGGAAAACTACGCAATTTAATAATCATTTCTTTAAAATTAATTTGACTATACAATTTCTGGAAAGCCTTCACGTAATCGCAAAATATTTTTTTCACTGTCACAAGTATCTAAGTCTGCAGTGGTGGGAGTTAGATCAACATTATTGACATTTCTGGAAATGACATTAGGATAGTAGTTTTTGGGCGTAAGTTTGATGTCTTTGCGTTGAGTAAATCAAAAGATAAAAATAAAATAGTAATGTGGATACCATGATAATTTCAAATTTATGAAAACCCCCAAACGGTATAAAATAAAACAAAAAATATAAAATTTCTAAGTTATTCTAGAAAAAAAAATTTTTTTTTCAGCATAATAAAGAAATAACATGGCAGGTAAATTCCAACAAGTTAGTAGTCGTTGATCTACCGGGCAAGAACCCATGCTTATTTGGGGATATTTAAACCTGACAACTCTCAATAAGTGGCAAATACACTACCGACTCAAATAACTTGGGTATGCAGGATAACTTTGCGATTGGTCTATAATTAGATATAATATTCTTATGGCCCTATTTATGAACAGGGACTATAACGGAACCCTTCCATAGTTCGGGAAATTTACCAGCTTTAAGGGGTTATATCCACTTGTAAGTTCGAAAAAACGTGTTTTTTTGTGAAGAGGCTTTTTATTAAATAAATACATAGAATAAATATACATATAGCGAATTTAATGTATTTTAAGAATTCGCGATGTATTTACAAAAATATTCGGTTCCGTTGCTCCTGTAGTAGATCTCCTGGAGGACCTCCACAAAAAGGTGTCTGGCGGTGAGGAAGATTTATCTGATCCAAATTATCTGAAATAAAAAAAAACAAAAGATTTATTTTTAGGATAGATGAATACAGGTAATGATCGATGGAATAGTCAAAATTTTGATTTTTAACAAAATGGCTTCCCAAAGAAAAAAATCGTTTTTTCAAGAAAATTTACAGTTTAAAGGGGCTTAAAAAATTATTGTCAGAAACCTTATTCCTTCGATCATTACCTGATACAAGTATCTAAGAAGATTGTGTAAAAGTTTCAAGCCGATCGGTCCAGCCGTTTTGGAGAAATTTTCCTCACTGACTTTGAAAACACCGTTTCGAGAAAAACGCGTTTAAAGTTTTGGGAACCATTTAAACTAAGTTAAAAAATTTTTTTTCCAACTTACATCGAGTCATCTATTCCAGGGCCATAAGAGGAACCCTCTGCTTCATCGTTTGCTTCTAACACAGCCAACTGTTGCTGTCTACGTGGCATTCTCCCCTCGCGCGTGCTCCCTTGGGCTCTTGCGTCAGAGATCGAGATGCGCTCTGCGTCCTCTTTTTCTACGTAGGCATAACGAATAAAAATCTTCGATTTATTTCATAAGAATGTTTGACAAAGCCACATGCACTTACGCTACGAGGATCACACTTATCACACAGGATACAAATTTTAAAACCAAGTCCCCGTTGTGATACTGTTTCAAATTTAACATTTTACATTGGACATATTCACTGATAGCCGCAAAAACCGTAATAAAATTTATAATTCGATATTCAATCGAAGTATCACGAGTCACTAGTATTTCATCTTGGGCCTTGAATTTTTTTGCTGAAGCACTGAAACTACTTTCATCATATTCAGCTGTCTTTGGATTATAAACACCTCTACGTTTATTCGGTCGTGATAACTGTGTACTGGAACATTTTCTAGTTTCTCTGCTGATTTTACGAGGCATTTTGGAACACAAAACTCTACACTCTGAGGAAATAAACAGAATACTGGCACAACTTGAGAACGTGGCAGTTCACTTTAAACTGACGAAACGTACTTACTTTATACCTAAAATTTCTATATATAGCTTTCAGGTATAAAATAAATCTTTTATATTCTAATTCTAAGAAGAAAAACATTATGAAAAGCATAAACAAGGGCATAGGGGTAATGAGAAGCAGTCGCTATTCCGGTTTACGCTCCGCCTACTTTCAAACGCTCGGAGACGTCTTTACAAATACGCTAATTTCTCCGAAACTATTTGCCGGATCAATGTGAAATTTTCGGACGATATTCTCAAATATATGTACATTCAAAATATGCAAAAAAAAATAATTCGATTTTTTCAAAATTACAAGTGGATATAACCCCTTAAGGGACTTATTGAAGAAAATCACTAATGCAGTGAAAAGGGCATCGAAATAGGACTTAATGAATGCACGAGGGATACAATCAGGGCCGGAGGTAAAGTCCGATTTAAGTTCTCTGATTTTCTCCATAATAAGATCCCGTAATATAAGGGGCAAAAAATCGAATGAAGCGGGACGATCCAAAATATGACGAAAATTATCGGAAAGGAAAAGGCACTCTCAAAAAATGAAGCACAATGATTTGCTATGTCGGACAAGTTATTACTGGAAGACCCCTCATACCACATATTGCTACTAGATTTATTTTTCATATTGACGAATTTAAAGAAATTGCGGGGTAATTATGCATATTATCGCGAAAACTAACAAGGTATTGCTTATAGAGCGAGGAGGATAAAACCTTAAAGCTGTCATAACAGACCATAAAGTCGGAATACGGTAATGTCCTCTTACAACGCAAATAATTTTTCCAAAGTTTGTTCTTCCTGTTTCTAAGGTTGTGAAGTTTGTAAGTGTATCACGGGTGAGAGGAGCAGGTAGACCTTATCCATTTTAATGGAACAAAGGAATTAAACAAATCATAAATCTTATTATAAAACAAGGAGGCAAAGACATCAATATCATTATTGTCCTGGAATGTCGAAAAATCAACTGAAAGGAGATTAGAAGTTATTTTAGAGAAGTTCGAATATCATACAGACTACGCCTTTTTGTATCAACGAAGTTTGTTTAGATTAGGGGGCAAATAGATATTGAGCAGCACAATTTTTACTCTTTAAGAGGGGATTTTTTCTTCAAAAATTGCATCAAATCTGTTTTTAGTATCACCCGTATACCAAATCTCATCTTAATAGGTTTATTGATGAGAGGATGAGAGTACTGTGACATAAAAGCAGATGGACGGACGGACCGACCCAAATTATAATAACTAGTTGGTACAAAATTCTAAAAGCAAAACCTTACCTTACAAATCACAAAATTAACAAATTTCCACGCGAAAACCTAGATCCGTGGTTGAAAGAGCAAGACAACAATTTTAAAAACAGTTATTTATGCTTAAAAAAGCGTCACTGACAATTCAATTTTATTTATTTTTAATCGATAAATAATAATAATCGATAAATTTATAATATCGACGTAAGTAATACAAACATATTCCATAAATTACGATACAGTGTCCCATAATTATACGTCCACCGAAATTTTGGCCAGGAGTTCAAATTTAAGTAAAAAAGAAATATGTATACAATATATTACCTATGGGATAAGAAAACTAATAACATACATTTTGCAATTATTTTTACTATTATTTAAACTTTTACATTATTCAAAACAATACCGTCTCAAAATTATACGTACACTTTTAATTTAATATGTTTATTATGAATATTGGTGAAACAACACCTTAGTTCCACACAAAAACAAGTTTATTCTATTCTTATGTGTTATTAAAAATATTTACTAAAACTTATTACTTCAATTACTAACTCCAACGGTGTTGATTTTTTTAATTACTGTGTGAATTGTGTTATTTATGTTAAAAGTGTTAAGTTCATTAAAAAACCCAACCTAAGGGTAAATTTTTGTACGCCAAGCCAAATTGAAATTGGAAAAATGTTAACAGAATTTGAAAAAGGACAAATTAAAAGTTACAAGGAAATAGGTTCAAGTAACAGAAAAATAGTTAAGAAATTAGGCAGGTTCCACAATTTAGTTAACAAATATGTTATAATCTCCACATCTATGAGAAAAAGAAACGCGGGGGGGGGGGGGGGGGGGCACTGCTTTTGGCAAAACTGCAATAGCTTTCACAACGTCTCGCATGAACAGTTCGGATTACTGAAATGTCCTGGAGAATAATCTTGTACCATATCTGCGCACTTTTCCGTCAGTACCGTTTATTTTTCAGCAGGACAACGCAAGTATCCCCATGGGTAGAGACACAACCGGCTGGTTCCAAAGACATAAAATTCGACAACTGCAATGACCAGCTCTATCACCTCAACCCAATGGAAAATCTTTAGAACAGTCCAATCCGCGATATTTATTTAAATGGGAAGATTATGACAACGTAAAAGCTCTAAAGGTAATGTATCCTTGAAAACTTTCGGTTATCTTATTAAAAGCATTCCAAGAAGGGTTTTCTAGGATATAAACAGAGACAAAAATACCTTCCGACTGTTAGTTAAGAAAAAAACGCGAATTAAAAAAGTTTTGTTTCACCAATAATTATAATAAAGACATTAAATTAAAAGTGAACGTAGAATTTTGAGACGGTACTTTTTAAAAGTTTAAACAATATTAAAAATATTAGCGAAATTAACAATTTAACTAAAAATTACGAGTATTTCAACAGTAATTTAGTTTTGTGATCTGAAAATCTGGTGACATGTAACATTGACAAGGCTGATGATGCTGACGGTTATGTAAGTAAAAATTTTTTATTTCACGGCACAGTAGGATGGCAAATTTTGACATCTTACAAAATACGTAACTCTTTTGTTGAAATTGCCAACTGAAGGGAATGTTTAAATTAGCTTTTAAATTTAATAAGCTAAAAATTTCGGCTCAGTTTTATCGCGAGTTAATATAGGTCATAAGATATTCGCGCCTGCAAATTGTGCAAAGTAAAAGTAATAATTCAGAGGAATACCATTTCGTGAAGATGTCCAATAAAATAAAGATATCAACAAATGTTAATGCCGGACAAGGCAGTCAGATCTCACCCACTTTGCCAAAAATAATGGTTTTTTGATGTCCGTCATTATGGGCATACCACGAGCCTTACATCACCCAACCCAAGTAGTTACGGCGTCTTTAAAATAATACAAGTAATAAAATCTTTAGCTGCACCTGAATATATCTGGACCATTTATCTGAAGGAAGGCACTTGGCGCGGTGACTCGATCTCTGACTTTAATTTTTGAAATAGTGAATTTGGCGCCTTCACACCCACGAGTGTTCCAGAATTTCGATTCCATTCACGAGGTGTGGGACTGGGGAAAGTGTATTAAATTCGCTGGAGAAAGGTTCATCCTTGTGAGTAGATCGATAGTTGTCGCCAGTCGATGATTTTCGAGTTCTTTGCGATTTTATGACGACAAGACACCCATAAGGCAGTCACCGAAAAATTTACTCCAACGAGATTGCTATGGTTATTGTAGGTAGGCACCCAACAAAATATCACTACGGATGCTGCACAGGTGACCCAGAACTGACGTTGCGCTCGAATTTACCCGCCGCCCATAATTACGATTACCTTGTATGGTGACAATCGAAAGATACAGTGATGAGTTTTATGCGCTTCGAATTAAATATCTCGTTGGATAAGTTGAGGTACAAATGGGATTTATTACTAAATAGAATGCAGATAACAGTTAATGTGACTTGAAAAGGGTTTATCGCATCTTCACTTACACTTATCGCTATCAGATTGAAATAAATTCCACTGTTGGGTGTTGCTGGCCAAAAAAGTATTTCAAGTGAAGAGAAAGCAAAAAAAATAAATAACTGCTGCGGAGAGTCAAGTGGAAGCATTTTTTTACCATTTGAGAATATTTGAATGATGGAATAGAATCCATTAGCAGGACTAAAAATAAATTAGATATTATTTCCTTTCTCGAATGTAGAGTTACATAGCAACACTATATGGAATCGGCGAAAGCTTTTAGCTACAATTTAAAAGATTATCACTCGGCTTCTTTAGATTTTATAAATACAGCTTTCTGCAGGAAAAAATATTTGCTAGTATGCTCCATTTCCGTGAAATTCGCTTACATATTAGGAACCCAACAACCTCACATATTACATCACACTGCACACTTATTTAGCCGCTCATTGTTGCGTGCTATAGTATTGTTCCATTACAACTAGTTCTGACATTGAAAGTGATAATTTTCTCAATTTTTATTGTTCTTTCAAACCAGATACCTGAACTGCTTCCATCGTTGTTGCATTTTGTTTCTGCCATCGTTGCGTTGTATTTCCTTTTTCTTTCAGAGTAAATTATGCGGTACTAAGTCAAACAGCGCGTGTCTACCGTGAAATCTACCATTATGAGGCATGTGATCTACATTCCCATTACGAAACCAATTGTTCTTCCAAGATCGGGGAAATTAAAGCCTAGTCATTCTGTTTTATAGAAAACGACTTAACTCACGTGAATTTTCAGTTAATAAGTTGCACTTGATTACTTTTCTAGAGATTATGTTGGAACATGTAGCTAAACTCACAAGTACATCTTACTTGTTAAATAGGATATTTCGAGTTTTATAGGAAGATACGGCTAAATTCAACATGTTGAGAGCACCGGCTAACTTGGTTTCAACACAAGCCACAGTTTTTGATTGCTTTCATTAAAATGGTCAATAAAGACACATTTGAAGTAACCTTGTTAACAGTGGTACTCAACGTGTTGAATTTAGTCACGCCCCCATACAAAAGAAAACAGAACGAACTTCTTGTCCAGATGAAATAATTAAATATCAATCCAGTTTAATTTGCAAATAAGGTTATTTCAAATAAACGAAATACGATTATGGTGGTGGTGTCATTTGTGAATATTTGAAAAAAAAATAATCGAGGAAAAAGCGGCTGTCCTCTTAGGCACTAAATAAATCTACTTCACAGAACTCCCTAAAACACAAAATAATATTAAACATTATATCTATTACCATCTATCTATCTATTGAAGGCGGTACAAATTAAAAAACAAAAACAGAATCATTTACAACAGTCCACGGGTTACAAAGTTCCGTACCTCCTCCTCCCCTACTATCACCACAGGTGCAACATTTTTTCGCAACAGGAATGGGCTAACATATTTATAAAATAACAAAATATCATCCAAACCAGTGCACGTTTTACGAAGTTATGTTCCACCCCTACCCCCACCCTATAGGGGAATTTAAAACAAAAAAAAAAAAAAATTTAAAAATTAATGCAGGTGCTATGAAGGTAGTATTTACCACCCTAGAGGTAATATTTTATTTGAGAAGTCCTGTCGAAACATACTCCATAAAAAGCGAGTCAATCAAATCGGTTTACGCTTTACGGAGCGAGGTTCCGCACCCTCCCCCACCACGAACCCTAAGCAATTTTGACATGTTACTAATTTTGTCTCTGTATAACGAAGTAAGATTAATTCAAATTGGTCCAGGCGTTACAAAATTATAAACGGTCATACCTTACACAAAATGTTTCTTTTTTTAAAAGTTCATAAAAAATACTGCCTTGGACTGATTCTATCAGACTGCTACCGGACTACGAAGCGTGAGAATTTCACGGAACCGGTTTATAGTATTTAGATTCTAGAGGTAGAAAAGAAAATAAGACTAAACATTTTAAGATTTAGCAAAACTAGATTGACACGTTTTATGTAATTAATTGAACTTTTACTCGGCACTTGGTGGAAAATGTTTTTATGACTCATTTTTGGGTTCTTTTATCAAACACACTTGTTTTAAATTTTCCACATTTATTTATTTATTCCATCTTTGTTCGATTATTTATAATAAATTAGCTAACGTCTTTCGTGATATATCTTGCTTAACTAAATTTTGATTGAATACACTAAGTCTACTTTTAGGCTTTATATTAAGTTCTTATAATTCTAGGATTTAACAAAGGGTTCTTATTTATAAAATCTAATTGGTCAGTGTTCTTCTAATCTCAAAGATTTCATATCTGTCTAGTATTCGGCCACCTTCAACATGATGTAAAAATTTTAAATTATCTATACTTGTGCCGTGTCCTCCCTCCTTCAAATGTTTAGCTAACCCAGACTGTGGTTTGTCATGTATAATTGAAGTAATATGTTCCTTGAATCCTGTTTCAATGGTTCTTTTTGTTTTCCGTATGTATAGCCCAGCACAATCATCGCAACTCCCTCTATAAACTCCACTCTTCTTCAAATCATCAGCTTTTTGCTGTAATTTATTGTTTATTAAAATATAGATTTTGTTATTTTTTTTTATTTAAGAAAGCATGTTGTAAATTTTTATCTTTTAAAATAGAGATCTCTTTGACGGGACTTGTTGGAACATTAACGACATTTTGATTAGAGACAAACACTTATTAAGTTCCAAATTTTCTTTATTATTATAAATACGCACAGATGTAAAAATACGTACATATTTTTACATCTGTAAAACAGGAACTTAATAAGTGTTTGTCTCTAATCAAAATGCTTTTAAAATACTTTTTATTATAAAATCAATCTTTGGTAAGTAGGGGATTTTTCTCCAAATTTGATTACGTCCTTGTTTGGGACGTATAGTTTTTATAAAGTTTAATTCTCTTTTGAAAAATTCCGCTGACAGAGAAACATGTAAGGGTCATTGAATGAAAAGAAGCCATTTTTGTACTCCAAGGATGTCTAGAATTACTCGGTATTACCGCGTCTGAATAGGTTTCTTTCCTATATATATATATATCAAAACTAGTGGGGTGGGTCCAGATTCTGGGTGTCGCATCATTAGTGCGATCCTTGAGGTCCACACGAACAACTTCCCAGTTAATAATAATTTTCAATTCAATTATTCAGTTATTATTAACAATATTTGTTAATGGCGATAAATTTCATGCACTCGGGGGAAGCCTGTTGAACAATAAAAAAAAATTCCTGTAGGTTTCAGATAAAAACTTTTGACTCCAGCATGTATCGCGGAAAAGCAGTCTGCCGCGAGCTGCCAAACGGGACCTTCAATAACTCCGCCATTTTGAATAATTTGTTTATGTAAAAAACTTTGTTTTGTTGTTTTAAGATGTATCTAAATATATGCAAAAGATGATACACGTGTGTCGCTGTTTTCCCAGTGAAAAAAAAATCACCAAAAACCACTATTTTTTGACGCGTTACAGGGAGTTCCCCCCTTAATGCAAATGCTAATGACATCGAAGGGATATATTTCTTAACTTCAAATAGCCATAACTTTGCGAAAAAAAATCGTAATTGTTCTTTTGAATTCTTAAATTAAAGGGTAAGAGTGGAACTAAATGATGTAACTGGAGAGACACCCTGCCCCCTGTATATAACCTCAAAAGTAGGAAAAAAACGCCGTTTTTTGGGTACATCACCTCAAATATCTCAAAATCCTGACGTTATGGGCCAATTCTGACCCCAGATTCGGATTCTACGCAGCAAATTACTTTGGAAATGACCCTTAGCAACAAATAATTCGAATGCAAATAGAATTTCTTCTTAGATGGGCAGTTAATATACATATATACGTTTGGTCATGTAAGTTGAGAATGGTAAAACATTTTTGTATGCGTTAAATTGCTTTTCAAAGAGGGCATAATGTCCACTTTTTTAAACCCGAAAATAAGAAAATTTTAAGGTACACATTTTCAAAGATTTTTCTTTGAAATGAAAAGATTAATTATTTTACCAAAATCTAAATTTGAAAATTAAGGTTTTTTTTTAATCCATTAGTGGTAACAAAAAACAAATTACATTGTTTAACACCATTGTGTTCGATGTCAATTAAGATATTATAATGTCTATAACACTGTAGAAAATATGCGTTAAAATGAATGTCAGATTAGTTAATATCATAGTTTTGGGGGGGGGGGGCGGTAGAGATGAGATATCCCTTCCCCTCCCATATGACCTAGGAAACCCACTGCATCTGATCTAATATATATTTATGTTTGTACACCAAGTTTTAGTCAGTTTTTCGACTACATCGAAAGTGTGTGAAAGATTTTGTTTATACAAGTGACGTAAAAAACCACGTTATCACCGGCATTAAACAGTTTCAAGGGATGATCGCGTTTTTGTCGCAAACTTTTTTTGAGCAGTAAATACTCTGCAGCGAAAACAAAATGAGCTATCGAGTTCAACTTGTTAACAAGCTTTAGAAAAATTTGTCAGCTATGTAATAAATTGCCTTCCTATTTAAAAACCCCCTAGACCACCTTCAATGTTAACTGTCGATAAAAACACTTTTTTCGTACTTTTTCTCTCAAAACCTTGCTGTTTTTTTTTATTTTTCAACCCTTTTTCTTCTCATCTCAAGGTCATTACATGGCTAATCATCTGTAGTTTCATAATTTCTTTGGTATTTTTGTTTCAGTTGTTTTAAAGCGCTGGAATCGTTTTTACAGCGGAGGAATTTTTTTTTTCGAATCAAGTTAAACGCCATCTTATATTAAGTTGTCAAAACATAAATGTTTTTGTTAGTTTTAATGTATATTTTGATGTAAAAAAATTAGAGCGTTATCTAGAAGAAGAAAGCATGAAAAAAATTAAGACCCAAAACGTTCATTTAATGGACCTCTTAGTTTAGCATTTTACACCTACTGCCAGGTTGCACCAATGTTGTCTGGCACCCCCAATCTGTCATAGTTGCACGCAAGCCCCTCCACCACGACAAGGTGTAGGTGAACGAAGAGGTTGTTTTTTTATAATCAGGACTTCTTTTGCTTCTATTGATTTTTTATATATCTTTCTGGAAATTTGAGTACTTGAACCTAGTTGTTTTTTGTAAGAAAAAAGTTCCCTTGGGAAATAAAGCATGAAGCCTATTACTTTTGTTTTTAAGGCACACATTACATCGCGTTGATCCTTTTGGAAAAATGTTAAAATAATCATTAAAAGCTAACAAATTTTCTTTCAGTTCTATAAAACTATTGTAATAGGCTTTTAAAAATTTGCATCTGGAGATAATTATCACACTTCAGCCGTTACGGAAGACTTTTATTTGAGTCAATCAAACAATAATATTTCTAGAAGCCTTTAGTTTTTTAAGTTTCATAACAACAGTCATAGTATACTGTCATATTTTTAATTCAGTTACACAGTCAGACACTTCAACCGACTTTTACTAATTTACACTTCTTCGGACTTATATATTTTATAGTCAGTTGTAAAATATTTGCTTTAATTTATTTAAGGGGTCATATACCCCTGCGTGCGCTGATAACTGAGTAAATTTGCAACTTTATTCTAAGGGTTATACGGTGAAAAAAAATTTAACTTTTGGTTTCAGATTGTTTATTGAACTTTCAACTACAAGAAAAAAAAATTATTTTTTTAAATAATAACATTTTGCTGTGTCTAAATGGACTGCTGATGAATTAGATGGCGCTTCCTTGTCTGCATCCTAACTCCCCCCAAAATTATCCAGTCTGAAAAAATGAAAGAGAATATTGTAAAATAATTTTGTAGTTATAGTCTGACAGGGGAGTTTTTTATATTTTAGTTGGAAATTTTTTAATAAATTATTAAACAGTTATTTTTTTTTCTTTTTTTTATATTTAAGTTCAAAATACTGTAATTTTTGAATTTCTGAAAGAAAAAAAATTACCCCGTAAGACTATAACTACTAAATTATTTTACAAGATTCTGTTTCATTTTTGCAGACCGGATTATCTTGGGGGAGTTGGGATGCATAAAAGGAGGCCCCATCTAATTCATCAGCAGTACATTAAGACACATTTAACAAAATGTTAATATTAAAAAAACTTATTTATTTTTCTTGTAGTTGAAAGTTCAATAAATAATCTTGAACCAAAAGTTTATTTTTTTTCACCGTATAACCCTTATTAATAATAATTTTTCAAATTTACTCGTTTATCAGCGCGCGCAGGGGTATGTGAGCCCCCTTAAGGCTTATAATTTCATCGAAATAATTCTATGAAATTATTTGTTTTATTATGTATTATGTGCGCTTTCTAAAATCATGTGGCATTACAAATTCAATGATGGTTCCACTGCTGTTGGCACTCCCTGAAAATAAAGTTATAAAAATCCAGAATGGTTCCACGAAATAAAATTTGCTGCAGTTTTGCAGATCAAATTGCTATCAGGGAAATATTCAAAAATACAAAGTGTACGTTAGCATCATTTCTGATAATTTTTCATTAGGTATTATTGTATAGGAGAAACATGGTAATAATTCATTTTAACACGCACGTGAAATTCTCCGTAAGTTGAACTAAACCTTGCAATTTTTCAAATACGATTTTCAGGCTTAAGTGAATCTTAAGGCTTAAGTGAATAGGTATGTAATACAATGTATAAATCCAGTTACAGTTCAAACCGGTAACAATCTTAATCCAATAAAAGCATGAATAAAGGGATTATAGAGGTTCAAAAGAACGATACGCGCAATAAGATTACGACCATGCGAGGAGGTCTCATATCTGTTCAGAAACGCGTCCATTCTAATGAAGACATTAAGAAGTCACGGAACAACGCACATTAATGTTTCAACGAATAGCAAACCGGAAGCAAATAGCGTTTGTGAAGTTAAAAAGGGTCGCTTCCCATTCCCAAGGGTGCATCCCTTCGATACTCTGATTTCAATTGATCCCGATCATAGGTCTACAAAAAAGAGTAGTCAAGGGATCACCATGCATGTTAAATGTTAAAAATTTTTTTATATTAGCTTTGCTGTCGGGCTACTAACCCTTTTTTCGAATAACTAAAGTCAAAGGTAAGTGTCAATGTGGTCAGCCACAAGACAAAAACAAACAATGGCAAAGGGTAGCAATAAATAGTTTTATTACATAAAAAGGTCCACTTCTCTACGACTTCTGACATTTATTAATGCAACGTCATAAACTAATCTTTCTGGATGTTTTTCCGGATCTTTCTTGAACTGATTTATTGCTTAATTTTTGTTAAGAAGTCAGGAAGGGCAGATGTTTGTGCAACTGCAAAAAAAAACTAGCAACTGTAATAATCTTTGAGGTCATGATTTAATCTAGCAGAACTCTTAGGCTGAGGCGTAAAAATTCTGCTAGAGTGGAACACCCATTCAAATGAGGCAGATAATACCTAATTATGGTTAACTAAAAAACTTAATAAAATACCTTCGCACCGATTTGAGACGACACTTATCCGTAGGTTAGACAATGCGATATTCAAAGCTCTAACAATACTGCGATTCCCGTAATAAAAGCTCACTGAGCAATATTCTCCCATTAGTTTTTTACTGAAGCAGAATGAAGCGAGTTTCGTAACTACAGCGTTTTTCCAGTAACAAGGTTGCACTGATTGTCTTAAGAAAATGGTAAGCTGCATGTGACACAATTATGGGTGATATTGTTATTAGTGTCGCTTTTGTTTCCCTGGTTTATCTAAGTCGGCGGTCTCAATTTTCAGGGTCAGTACTGAACGCATTTCAATGAGATTTTCTAGCAATTTTGTTGTATTTTTTATTCTTTGAGCTAAATTGTACTTCTAGCACGACATGTTAGTTTTAAGTCATTAGAACATAATTGTCTAATTTGTCTGGCACGGACTGGGACTTCTTGTTCTACTTCATATGCGCGATGATTTATTACTTCGGCACTGTCGTTACCACAATAACAATAAATTAAACTCTATTGGTAATCTAATAACATCAACACTACATTAATTCTTGACACTTTGAAAATAACTTACATTGCTTTCGAATTTACTACAAGTTACAGTTCAAGGTAAAAAACCATTGCTAAGATACATTCGAGTTGAAGCATCGTGGCTCTTTAGAAAAACTAACAATTTTTCCAGCAATAACTTTAAGGTGGTATATAATATATGTACTCTGGATGTGCATCTCCTTTTAAAAATAAAAATTAATTTTCTTTACATTTTCTAAATAAATGTTTGAATTTTATTAGTATTGGATTTAAAAAAGTCAATAATAACAATAAAAATTTTAAACTTTTGAGAAAAAAATATTTAGTTATATTTATAGTGTATTTAATATTAAATTTAAGTTTTTAATTTAATAACAAGAAGATCGGTACAGAAATCATAACGACTAATTGAGCAACATCTAAAATAATAGTCATTCTACTGCATACACTGTTATATTAAAATCCCTTTCATATAGTAAGAAGCGCTGATGTAAAAGTAGAATTGCGCAGCGAGCAGGACCGGATTAACTTGAACGGGTGCTTGTAGGCAGAGTTAATGTGAAGGGCTACTGAAATATTTTTTTTTCAATGAACTAACTTGCTTTTTATTTATTTACAAAGAAATAATAAAAACAAAAAATAAAATAAGATTACAATAAAAATTTTCCTAAAGTGAGGATGACAATTGACAAAAACAAAGTGTAAATAAAATTTTCAGATCAAAACAATTACAACTTAAAATATAATTTCAAATTCATATTATATTCTTGGCCCAAGACGACTTTAACGGAGCTGAGCTTCTTTTTTATATTTCGAAAGATTAAAATCAATGCGGTTATAAAGGCGATTAAAAAGTCGTGACATTGACAAGAGGGGCGAAGAGGGGCCTGGAGAAAGTCACCATATCTTACGAAACGATTAGGAACTCGACTGTTCAACAGTGACAACAGTTTTGGTGAGTCAATAAAACTCTAAAAACATCAAAGATGAAGAAAGTACCTAGCACTGTTTTGCCGATCGGTTTTACGTGCGGACAGAATTACACGGTTATTCCATGGAAGGTCATGTAATGCAAAATTAAAAAACCTATGCTAAACAGTTTCAATATGAGCAATATATGTCGCATATAAGGGAGACCAAACGGGTCAGGTATACTCCAACACGGGTAGAACGAAAATACAAAAAAGAAGTTTGGTGATAAATGGATTGTCAAACTCCTTTGACCATCTCTTTACGAATCCAAAGGAAGTATTTCCCTAGTTAAGTATAAAAGTGATGTGATATACGAAAGACAAATGTGGATCAAAACCAAGAGACAGTTCCTTTACTCTATCCAGTCTAGGTAGCAATTTGCCACTGATAGAATAATAATACATCAATCGATCCTTTCTTCCAGAGTACGATAAAAGCGTACACTTATCAATATTCAGATGCATATTGTTCGCTATACACCAAGACGGGAGACTAGAGTTCAGCGCAAAACAAGGCGAAACATTTTAGCATTGTCAGCATAGCGTAAAATTTTCGAGTTTGCTAAGATGGAGCCAATCTCATTGATAAAACTAATAGTGCCCTGGGGCACACAAGAACTAATTGATATTTCACCAGAGAGGGAACTGCGAAACAGAATACTCGGTGTTCCGTCAGAGATAACGGAAGAAATCCATTGGACGACAAGAGATGGAGAACCCAACATAGTAAGATTGAAAACAAGCAACTTGTGAGCAATGCGACTAAAAGCCTTACTGAAATCGGAATAAATACAATAAGGTTGCTCATCAGCTTCGATGGCAGAAATTCAATAGTTTGAGGAAAAAACCTTGCTGGAACGACCTCAAGAACAGTTTAAAATGAAATCTAAGGATTAAAATGAAATCTAAGGAAAGAAGAGGAAAAATGGTAGACAAATTAAGAAAAACACCACAGGTCATGAACGAGTTAAATACATAAGGAAGAACGGGAATAAGAAAAAAACAGACACGGGAACACCATCGGATCCGGGCGAAAAACTATTGGAAAATTTCCTAATATGCATCGTCTAATAAAAAATTCTTAAATCATAAGGAAAAGAGGATATTTCGTCAGAATCACCTAACCTTACATATATTACAGCTATTTGTCAAAAAGGCACCTCCAAAGAAACTTTCAAGTAAGTTTCAGTCAAACGATCATGTTGCAGAGGGGTAGCCATTACTCCTATGCTTACGATTAACGAAACTCCAGAACTTTTTATTATTAACACAGATGGACCGTCCAGCCTCAGTAAAATAATAAGGATAAGCGAGCTCGTGCTCAAAAGTGCAACGGCCATTCGGATCCGAATAAATGAGGTAATTTTCATCACTATGAAAATGACAGAACCTCCTCCAAGCACATACTATTAAAATTTTTAAGATTCTTTAGATACTTATTAAACAAAGGTCGATATGGGTTTCTGGATTGAGATACGGGAACATGAAGTGCAGAACTAAAGTCAGATACAGGAATTAATGGTGACAGGCATCTCCTTACCATGGTTTCATAGTGGTCCGTGGAGAACACCAGGTTGAGCATGCGCCTCGAGGCGTTGCCAAGAACACATGATTGATGGAGACCGGACGAAGAAATAGACTCTATGAAAAGCACCCTGAAGTTTAAGGGCCACCGAAATATGTGGCATCAAACAATCATCGTCGCCGGATTTTTAACGAAACCGACCGGAAGGGTTGAAAATAATTTTTATTCCGAATTTTTCCGTAATTTTTCGTAACCTTTAGAGGTCTACAGCCAGTCAAATTAAAGCTTGGAATGTTCTCTATAACATAGAATGGCACAGAAAGTGAAAAATATGATATTGTCATTATAATCAGAAATAGAAAAATTTTCTGAGAAAATTTAATATTCGCCAAAGGGTCAGGTCAATCCATATCAAATCGACCAAGGATGGTCGCTGACAAAATTTATTTATTTTTTATTTTTTTACTTAAATTTGTACTATACTTAGAGAGTTAAAAATGGGTATTCATTAATTTTTTAGATCTTTAGTTTTTTTTGAAGTGCCATTTTGTATTGGTGCTTCAGCCTATTTTGCATTGTACAGAGGTTGTGTTAAACGCTGTTACTTCTTGGTTTTTAAAGATATTCAGTTCAAACAAAAAGTATGTTAAAGAGCATAAAATGTACAATATTACCTGTTTAGCATATATTTATTCCAACTTAACAGTAAATACGAAAAAAAATCGGTAAATATTAACGTTTTCAAATTAAAAACCTGCTCTTTTAAAATTAAAAATGCTAAAGATAGAAATAAGACTCATCTTCAATTTTTTTTTTCTGAATAATGTCTTTATAGTATACTACTTCGCTAAAAAGTTTCAGACCATACAGTTATATCCTTTAATTTTAATGGGTCTTCAAATATAGCGATTATCCGAAAATCGCACAATGTTAATCTGAAATATCTCAGAAGGGACACAATTAAAAAATCCAAAATTTTCAGGAAACATTCCTTCTTTATATTGTAATAAGTATTTAAAATTTCATCACTGAGACTTTATTATTTTTTTATTTATAAAAAAATTAAAAATTAAAATTTGCTATATTTAAAAATTTATAACTAAAAAACTAATAAAGTCTTAGTTGTGAAATATTCAGGAAACATTCATTCATTATGTTGTAACAAGTGTTGAACATTTCATCACCGAGACTTTATTAGTTTTTTCATTATAAATTTTCAAATGTAGAAAATTTGGTTGAACTGAATATCTTTTAACACCAAGAAGTTGAAACGTTTAACACGAACCTCTGTAAAATTGCAAAATAGGCTGAACCCCCAATGCAAAATAACGGCTCAAAAAAAAACTAAACATCTAAAAAATTAATGTATACCTTTTTTCAACTCTCTAAGTATAGTACAAATTTCGGTAAAAAAATAAAAAATAAATAAATTTTGTCAGCGACTTTTACTAATTAAATTGGTCGATTTGATATCGATTGACCCCAAAATAACTTCAAAATTTTACTTGTTAGTTTTCGAGGGTACCACCATTGTAAGGGTTCAACCATGGTGTCAAAATTTAAAAATTCGTAATGGCGAATCTAATATGGCGGAAAATATGCTAGTTTAGGGGATATATGTGATTAATTTTGTCGAATTACCCCACGTTTCAGATCGCAAATGTACCAGAACAACTACACGATTTGACTATATCTCTCTGTGCGGGCTGTGCGCAATAAGGGGAGGTGCCGGAATTAAAAAATGCCCAATAAAATTTTCAATTCAAAATGTTTATTAAAAATTCAATAATAAATTCAATATAAAAGCTTAATCCTAATATCACAGTCAAAATTCAATTCAAAAACAAAAATTCAATAAATAATTCAAAAAAATTCAATATAAATAATAAATTCAACAAAAGAGTAAATAAATAAAATCGAAAAGAAACAGCTAGTTCGGTGCTGCTTTGGTGCTTTCCTGAAAAAAGAAGAAGAGAGAGATTTATAAAAATGCAATTCAAAATTAAGTTTTTGAATTGAAAAATAGAATTAATTTTCTATTTTAATGGCTGTATTCAGCGACACTTAGCCTTCCCAGCCGCTGGCAGCGGCTAAGGTCTGAGGTATTCTGAATGCATTTTCTTACTTAGCCGCTAACTCAGCCTCTTGTCAAATTTTCCAGCCCAAATATTTTCGGCTGAAGTAGGCTGAGTAAGAAGAAGACGATTTGTTTGTTCCGTCAGTTTTTGTTTAGTGATAAACTTAGTGAAAATGGAAACTAAAAACTTTCAAGTTTACTCTGTAATAGACAATGCACAAGTTTTAAAAAAACTGACAGCGGGTAATTAACTAAAAACAGCGGGTAATTAACTTAACTAGCAGCTAACTTAGAATTTGCATTCAGCGCAATCAAGCCGCTGTAACATAGCCTGATGTCACGCACATATGCCTACGCTTAGAAGGCTGAGTGCCGCTGAATACAGCCAATAAAATGCAGAATTAAGTTTCTGCAGGAAAAATACAGAAATGCAGAATTAAGTTTCTGCGGGAAAAATTACAGAAGTAAGTTTCTGCAGTAATATTTACAGAAGTAAGTTTCTGTGGTAGGATTTGCAGAAGTAAGTTTCTGCGACAGGATTTTTACAGAAGTAAGTTTCTGTGGTAGGATTTGCAGAATTAAGTTTCTGCGACAGGAAATTTTCAAATTAAGTTCTGAAAATCACGGGTGGGATTGTTTCAGTTTGAATACTGAACAAGGAATGAGGTACCCTGCTGAAAATCTCGCCGGTTTATATAGCTCCAGGTTAGCGGATTTAAACTCTTTTCATTCATGAGTTCGCCTGGTAGTACTATTTCACTTTAATGTTAATGTCATTCACAATGGAAATGTAAAGTGACATTTGTACAAGTGAAAGATGACAGCTGATTTGGTGGCAGAAATTCTGGTAGGTTTTTATTTTGTGAAATAATTATTAAATTTATTAATTTCTTGTTTGTTTCAGCTGACAAATTTTGTTGGAGGGATGTTTGGAGCAGATTAGGGACTTAATATGCACTTCCCGTGCATTTAGATAAGTATTTCAAATTTCAACATAAAGTTTGTTTACTTTGTGGGGTTTTCTTTTATTTTCAGTTTGCTGATTGGAACTACTTATAGGATGAGAAAAGGGGCACTTAGGAGGTAGCAGGACGACATTTAGACAACGAGGGATTGTTTTACTAAGTATTATTTACATAAAATTGAGTTTTCCAGTAAATATTTTTCTTTTTAGGTAATAATTTTTGGAGGGACTGAACATCCTCCCGCCTCCAACAAAATTAGATTTTTGTGGTATATATGTATAATATATTGGTTTAAATAAACTTACGTTTTTTTGATGGAAGATGTGGTATTTTCCTTTCTTCCTTACCATCTTCATGGAAACTTTTCCAGGAAGATCCCATCGGAAAAATTTTCGAGAATTTCTGATGCATTCCCATGGTGTTTTTGTTTGTTTCAGCAATTGTAGTACAATGGGAGTTGCCTCAATGAGTGATTCCAAATCTTGTGGGATTCCTGTGTCGCCCATTGGTGGATCCTGGAACTGGATAGGTGGATCGATGATGTCAGAAGGACCTGAGTTTCTTACTGCTGGAATGGCTGGTTGTGTTGGCGAGATGTTTGGCGCTGATAATGGTGTTGATGTCATTGATATTGTTGGCTTTGATAATGCCTTTGGTGGTATGTTGACCTGAGGCGCTGGGAAAAATGTACTGATGGAGTTGTTGTTAGTGTCAGGACATTTCAAATTTGTAGACACTGGTCTGGGCCTGGTTGGAATGCGGATTCCTGGGAGGGGCTGGAACGGTCTCGGCTTAAAGATGAGATCCTTTTTACTTGACGCCAAGGTTTTTCTCAATTTTTGTATTGGGGATGACAATTTCCGACTTTCAAATGGTCTATTTTTCGTCCTGATTGGTGAAGAATGAGGTTTTATAATGACTGATTTTAACCGTCGTTTTGTTCCCCTCGATCCAGTGGCAGTTGTCATCCTTTTTGTCACCTTTTCCTTTGACGAGACACTTGGTTTAGTCGGAGTTCCTTTTATCGGGGAAACTGGTGCAGGAATGTCTGTCAATTCGTCCAGCAGATCCCATAATTCCCTTTTCGGTGTATTCGGTGGAGTAGTTAATGAATCCAGGGAATCCGAATTGAACAATTCCAAAAACTCTTCCATTTCAAAAAAAAAATAATACAAAATAATAAAATAAAATAAAATCAAGAAGACACTTTTGCCGCGCACTTTATTCAACTTTCAAAACTGAAGTGAATTTTGGCGGGTTTTGGATTCGTTTATATTCAAAATAAACGGGAATTTTCAAAAATTTAGTGTTGCCAAGAGAGTCAATGTGTAAGGGAGAGTGGTTTATTATTGTTGGGATATGTCGGAGAAAGGGAGAGGACAGACCTTGGCTATAGGGCGAGTTAAAATATTTTTTGACGTTTTAATTGTTACTGCTCGTACCAAATTGTTATGACCAGTATGAATCTCAATTATTCGTCCTAATGGCCAATGTCCTATTGGTACTTGATCTTCTTTTATTAATACGAGAGTGTCTATTTTCAAATTCTCCTTTTGGGTTTGCCATTTTTGTCGTTGTTGTAGAGTGTGAAGATAATCTCTTGACCACTGCTTCCAAAAATTGTGAGAGAGCCACTGGATATATTGCCATCTCTTTAAAGGATGTTGGTTGGGATCTAGTGGGGGAGGTTCTAATACAGATAGGTTATGTCTGCCTGTCAGGAAGTGACCAGGGGTAAGGACATTGTAGTCTGTGGCATCATTAGAGAGCGGAGAGAGTGGTCTAGCATTTAAACATGCTTCTATTTGAACTAATACTGTATATAATTCTTCGTATGTGAGTTTTGTGTTTCTGATAGTTTTATACAGATGGCGTTTTGTGGATTTAACTCCAGATTCCCACAATCCTCCGAAGTGAGGTGCTGCAGGAGGGTTAAAGTGCCAAGTTATGCCTTGGTTAGCAAGTTCGGTAGCTAAATCGACTTCAATTGCTTTAATAGTTTTTTCTAGGTTAGTTTGTAGAAGTCGATTAGCTCCTACGAAATTTGTGCCTCGGTCCGAATAAATGTGAGCGCAAAAACCTCTCCGGCCTATAAGTCGTTTTAGAGCGGCTATAAAGGCTGGAGTAGATAAGTCCGAGACCAGCTCAATATGTATTGCTTTAGTAACTAAACAAATGAATAAACAAATATATGCTTTTGTAATTTTTGCCCCTCTTAGTGATGAAGTTTTCATGTCGATTGGGCCTGCATAATCGACGCCAGTGTGTTGGAAGGGTAAGGAAGTGTTGACTCTAGCAGCTGGGAGAGAACTCATTAATTGAGAGGAGGGTTTGGCATTGAATCGAAAACACGTAATACATTTATGTATGCGATATCTAATTGTATTGCGGGCATTAAGTAGCCAATAAGAATTACGTAGTGTGTTTAATACAATTTGAGTGCCTCCGTGCAGAGTGTAATTGTGAATATGATCGATAAGGATATGAGTAACATGATGTTTATTAGGAAGGATTATAGGATGTTTTAGGTTATAATTTAAATGTGCTTCTGTCAGCCGACCTCCTACACGTAGGATATTCTCAGAGTCTAGTATTGGATTGAGTGACAGAATTCGACTTTTTTTAGGAAGGGGCAGATTTTTTTGCAAACATGTAATTTCGGTAGAAAAAATTATGTGTTGGAGAGTTTTTATTAGGCATCGTTCTGCCTTTTTGAGTTCGGAGACTGATAAATACTGAGTAGTTGGGTGTTGTTTGTGCATGCTGTTTACAAATCTAAGGCAGTATGCGGTTATACGAATAGTTTTCTGGAATGATGAGTATTTGGTAAGTAAAAGTATGTGTTCGTTGATTAAATTAGTGAGTGTTTTCGATTTTTTACACTCTAATGCAGTTTGGATATTTGTGTTTTGTTGAGACCAAAATTCCTCATCTTTATGTAACCAGTCTGGTCCGTTCCACCATGTTGAAGTCGTTAATAGTGCTTTTGGTAGAATTCCTCGTGAGGCTATGTCTGCAGGATTTTGTTTCGATGGAACGTGTTTCCAAATTGCATTTGGTATGTTCTCGTGTATTTCGGAGACACGATTGGCTACGAATGTTTTCCAAGTTGATGGATGTTTCCGCAACCATGCCAGAGCTATGTTAGAGTCTGTCCAGGCTGTCACTTTGATTTCTTTGAGCTCTAAATCGATTGTGACTTGTTTTATCAGTCGAGAGAGTAAAACAGCGCCACATAACTCTAGACGAGGCAACGAAACTGGTTTGATAGGAGCGACTTTGGTTTTTGCTGTAATTAGTTGAACTTTGGAATTGTTGTTTTCATGTATTTTTAAATATAGTACAGCTGAGTAAGCGTTATTGGAAGCATCGCAAAAACCGTGTAGCTCTATCTCTTTTATACTAGGCTCATATCCGAGCCATCTTGGAATTTGAATATCTTGCAATGTATTCAGTTGAGCTTTGAAATTACTCCATTCTCTTGTAATTTCATTAGGTACTATGTCATCCCAATCACATTTTGTAAGCCAGAGTTTTTGTATTAAAATTTTGGCTGTTATTATACATGGTGCCAGCCATCCTAATGGATCGAAGAGAGATGAGACTTCAGAGAGTATTATTCGTTTTGTGTACGCATTAGTTGATTCAGGAATTTTAACTTTAAAGGAGAAATGATCGGTCGTTGGATACCACCGAATGCCGAGAGTTTTAATGGATTCGTGTTCTGAGAATTCTAAGTTCGTTTTTAGCTCTCGGTGTTCAAGGGGTATTCTGTCTAGCAGATCGGGATGGTTGGCAGTCCATTTTCTAAAATTAAAATTTCCTTTGTGTAAAGCCTCGATAAGCTCCTGTTGAAGTCGTTGAGCTTCATTGAGGTTATGGGCACCGGTAACCAAATCGTCTACGTAAAAATCTTTCATTATACTCTCTGCTGCGAGTGGGTAGTTGTTAGCTTCATCGTTTGCTAACTGCTGTAAAGTTTTAATGGCGAGGTATGGAGCTGGTGCGGTTCCGAATGTGACTGTTGTCAGAGCGTAGTCCTTTAATTCTTCATTTGGAGTATTTCTCCAGATTATTCTTTGGAAATTCTGGTGTTTAGGTGCCATTTGGATCATCCTATACATTTTTTCAATGTCAGCTGTGAATGCGTATTTATATAATCGCCATCGTAATAGGGTAGTCCAAAGAGTTGGTTGTATAGTTGGTCCAATTAGCAATTGCTCATTTAGAGACCTTCCATTTGACGTGCGTGCTGAAGCGTTGAACACAATTCGTAGTTTTGTTGTTGTACTCTCTTTGAGTACTGCGTGGTGTGGTAAGTAGTAAAAAGGGAAATTGGAATGGTAGTTGTTTTCTGTTTGTAATTGTGTAGGGGGAATTAATTTCATGTGTCCAAGCTCCGCGTATTCATTAATACAAGTTCTATATAGATTATATAGCTCTGGATTAGATGAGAGTTTTTTCTCTATTTGTGGAAATTGCCTGACTGCCATATTTCTTGATTGACCGAGCTGCGGTGCAGTTTGCTCCTTGAATGGTAATTGTACTTCGTATTTTCCGCAGGGCAAACGAGTTGTTGTTTTTTCATAGAGTTTTTCACATAGCTGATCTTCTGGTGAATTTTTAGAGCTAATGTGACACTCTTCGATTTCCCAAAATCGTTTTAACTGATTATCCAACTCAGTTGTTATTGAAGTATGAGTGGTTAATATTGTCGTGAGGATATTCTTTGTTTCTGGGATTGCTCCCATTAAAATCCATCCTAGCTTTGTATTTTGAGCTGTAGGTGTGTTGAAAGTTCCCCTTTTGATTCCATTTATTATAATGTTGGCATAAATGTCAGCTCCGAGAAGAATGTCGATCTCTGCTGGAGTTGAAAAAGTGGGGTCAGCCAGAGGAAGGTTGTGTATGTGTCTCCAATTTGAGACTTTAATTGTTTGAGCTGGTAGTAAGTCCGTGATTTTTTCGATTATCAACATGTTAACCTTCATTTTAAAATTCGAGTGTAGTGAATTGATGCTGACTGTCGTTTGTTTTGAGCTTGTATTAGTGGGAGTTGTGCCAAGCCCAATTAGTTGATAATTTGTTGGTAATCCTTTGAGCTGTAATCGTTTACAGGCTCTTTCTGTTATAATGGATACTTGTGATCCAGAGTCTATTAATGCTCGAAAGGTCATTGTAGTGCCAGATGGGGCAGTAATATTTATTAGAGCTGTAGAGAGTAAAGCTCTTTTAGTGTTAGAAGTGAAAAAAATTTTGAACTTGTTGTTCATTAGCTTCGATAGTGGATGGAGACCTATGTGTTGTCTCCATTTTTGATTTTTGAGTGGATTCGGTGGTTGAATTTGTATTTGAAAAGTTTTGTTCATAGTGAAGCAAAGAATTGTGATTTTTGCCACAGTGGTAACATTTTTTGTTACTAGGACATTGTGAAGTTGTATGGTTGGACGAGAGACAATTTTTGCACAAGTGTTTGTTAGTAACAATTTCATGTCGTTGTCGAATGCTTAAATTTCTAAATGTAGGACAATGGAAAATTATATGGTTTCCTCTGCAATGGCAGCACGAGGTTTTTATATTCTTAGGCGAATATGGTTTTTGAATCGGAGCTGAACTCTTGCTTTTGTTTAAGAGTCCATATGTTGGTTTAGGGGGAATGTTTTTCTTTCCTTCGGTTAGAGCCTCAAGCATTCTAAATCTCGTTTCGAGAAATGTAGTGAATTCTGTATAAGTTGGGAGTTCAGTATTGTTTCGTAACTCTTGTTCCCAATGATAATGTGTCTCTTGTGGTAATTTCTGGATTAATATGTGGATCAAGATGGCGTCCCATTTGTCCACTGGTAATTCGAGAGCTTGTAACTCATGAATACATTCCTCAGTTTTATCCAAAAATGATTTAATACTGGTGGATGTCTCAGTTTTAATTTGAGACTGGCTTAGGAGATCCTTCAATTGCTGATTTACGAGAGATCGTTTATTATTATATCTCTTCGTGAGAAGTTCCCATGCCTTGTCATAATTGCTCTCAATTATGTCAAATTGTCGCAGAAGTCTTTCTGCTTCCCCAGAGACATTTGCTTTTAAATAATGCAATTTTTGGACTTTGCTCAGATTTTTATCTAAATGTATTAGGGCGGAGAATAAATCATGGAAAGATCTCCATGTTTTGTAGTTGCCATCGAACTTGGGTATGGCAATAGGTGGTAGCCTGATTGAATTTGACTGTGATGGATTATTTGATGGATTAGTTTCGGGAGAACTATTGCTCTTAATGCACTCTTTAAGCCCATCATTAAGTTCAGTTAAGAGATCGAAATATGCCTCTTCAGTGATTTCGTATATATTTTCGGAGTTGTATTTGTTCTCTTTTGCATCCGTGTATGCCCATATATCGATATGGTTTGCAGAGAACTGTTCCAACAACTCTTTAATAGAGGCGAGACGAGCTTCAAAATAGCCCTGGTTTCGTCTGCTTTTACCGGCCTTTTTATGGTTGATGGCGGCTTTATTTATTTGTTCCTTTAAAGCATATTGCTTAGTAAGGATTTTTTCGAGTGAGGACATTTTGAACTTAGGGCAAATCCGGCTCGAAGGACCAATGTGCGGGCTGTGCGCAATAAGGGGAGGTGCCGGAATTAAAAAATGCCCAATAAAATTTTCAATTCAAAATGTTTATTAAAAATTCAATAATAAATTCAATATAAAAGCTTAATCCTAATATCACAGTCAAAATTCAATTCAAAAACAAAAATTCAATAAATAATTCAAAAAAATTCAATATAAATAATAAATTCAACAAAAGAGTAAATAAATAAAATCGAAAAGAAACAGCTAGTTCGGTGCTGGTTTGGTGCCTTCCTGAAAAAAGAAGAAGAGAGAGATTTATAAAAATGCAATTCAAAATTAAGTTTTTGAATTGAAAAATAGAATTAATTTTCTATTTTAATAAAATGCAGAATTAAGTTTCTGCAGGAAAAATACAGAAATGCAGAATTAAGTTTCTGCGGGAAAAATTACAGAAGTAAGTTTCTGCAGTAATATTTACAGAAGTAAGTTTCTGTGGTAGGATTTGCAGAAGTAAGTTTCTGCGACAGGATTTTTACAGAAGTAAGTTTCTGTGGTAGGATTTGCAGAATTAAGTTTCTGCGACAGGAAATTTTCAAATTAAGTTCTGAAAATCACGGGTGGGATTGTTTCAGTTTGAATACTGAACAAGGAATGAGGTACCCTGCTGAAAATCTCGCCGGTTTATATAGCTCCAGGTTAGCGGATTTAAACTCTTTTCATTCATGAGTTCGCCTGGTAGTACTATTTCACTTTAATGTTAATGTCATTCACAATGGAAATGTAAAGTGACATTTGTACAAGTGAAAGATGACAGCTGATTTGGTGGCAGAAATTCTGGTAGGTTTTTATTTTGTGAAATAATTATTAAATTTATTAATTTCTTGTTTGTTTCAGCTGACAAATTTTGTTGGAGGGATGTTTGGAGCAGATTAGGGACTTAATATGCACTTCCCGTGCATTTAGATAAGTATTTCAAATTTCAACATAAAGTTTGTTTACTTTGTGGGGTTTTCTCTTATTTTCAGTTTGCTGATTGGAACTACTTATAGGATGAGGAAAGGGGCACTTAGGAGGTAGCAGGACGACATTTAGACAACGAGGGATTGTTTTACTAAGTATTATTTACATAAAATTGAGTTTTCCAGTAAATATTTTTCTTTTTAGGTAATAATTTTTGGAGGGACTGAACACTCTCAATTTGTGTATTGTCAAAAAAGTTGTTTTTTCCTATCTCCACTGTTTATAAATCGATTTCAAAAATTCGTTAAGCTCTTATTTAAAGATGTTATCTATGCTATTTCAAGGTATTCTTATAGCGGAGCGCCGTAAGATTTATACCTCGGAATCCAGGGCCAGTCAATGAATCTTTATATAAACTTTGGAAATGTGTTTTTAATAGTATATAGAAAAATGTTAAAAAAAATAAGTATTTTGCGCGATCTCAATTTTTTAATTATTATTATAAATAATTATTAATTATTTGGAGTTTTCCTTGATTTATATTAGTTTAAAGTTATATTTTAAAAAAAATAACTACTACAAACTTGATCTTGGGTTTCAAGGGACTGCAGGTATAATGATGAAGGGTGGGGAGGGGAATAGAGGGGACAACAGCAGCTGTTGGCTGTTGTTAACGCGGGCCCTAACAGAATAGTAAACGTGGCAACTTGCTAGGCTTAATACGTAGCTGTTGTTATTCGCTCCGGAAAAAAATAAGTTCTGATTATTGTTTATTTACAATTAATGTATATATTATTGTGCAGTGAGTGTGATAAAAGTAATTACTGAACATTACTGAACTTTGAAAATAGTGGCATAGATAGTAAGTATCGGTTTTTTATTTATATTACACGCTTTTGTGAATTGTGAATACTCAATCGTATATTTTATAATAAATCGATGCTAAAAGCTTGATCATGATATAAAGGTTAGTTATTAATATTACTAATAATATATATAAAATATATACCAAATCACAAGTCGCATTTTAAGTATTTTAGACTAGCTGGTGCCCGCGCCTACGGCTGCGATCAGAGTGGGGATAGGCAATACGGGGGATAATGCTCTATTTAACAAAAAAAGAATTGGCGAAATCGGTCCACGGGTTAGGGAGATAGGCTAAAGTAAAGTAGGTGAAAAAAAGTGAGGTAAGGAAAAATCTTAAAAAAAAATCAAAAAAATAGACTAAAAAAAAATAAGTGTAAGTTGAGGGTGGGTGGGGTGGGAGGAGGGATGACCCCCTATTTAACAAAAAAAGAATTACCCAAATCGGTCTACGGGTTAGGGTGATAGGCTAAAGTGAAGTAGGTGCAAACAGTTTTTCTTAAATCAAATGTAGTATATTATACTACAAAAAAAAATTGAAAAATAAAAGTGCGAGTGGATGAGAGGGTATGTAAGTGGGAGAAGAGATCATACTCTATTTACCTTTGTATTTTCCCGCCCCCTTGCGAGCTAACACCTTTGTATTTTTCCCGCCCCTTGCGAGCTACGACCTTTGTATAATTCCGCCTTTACGGGCTACCAATTTTGTATTTTTCCCGCCCCTTGCGAGCTTTGACCTTTGTATAATTCCGCCCTTGCGAGCTACCACCTTTGCTCTAATCGCATTGATAGAGGGCGGCACAATACACTTTCCATACATTTAAGAAGATTTAGCGGAAAGAAACCGTTATATATCCTACTATAACTAAGGAAATTCAAAATGGTTTTGATACTTGAATTCTACTCAGCAATACCTTTCATTTGATACCTAACTTTCCGGGAAATAAAACAAAAAAAAATGTCGTAATTTTTCCGAGGGTATTGGCCAGGATTTCGGCACTGAAAAGGTACCTTGGTACAGGTAAAAATTCATATCTCGCCCATAATGTACGGATTTCGGTCATTTAAAAACTAGAGCAAAGCAGAGGTTTGCAGCCTTCTACTACTATACCCGCGCACCTCTGAGGTTTCATTTGTACCCACCAGGTGGCTCCAAGTCTTTACTATAAACATTTTTTCCCTCCGTCATTTTTCAGTAAATTGTTGTTAAAAATTGTTGTAATCGAGATCGGCCATTTTTTTTTTAACTTTTTTATTTGAGGTTTTAATAATGCAGTCAAACACTTGCTATACAGATTCATTGACTGGCCCTGGGTTCCGAGATTTTACCATTTTTATGCCTTACTGCACTCCACTATTAGCAAATGTCGAGCTGTTATAAAACAATCAAGTTTAGCTACAATCAAACCTTTAAACAAAATTTAGTGTTCCTGATAATAAAAATTGTTTAATTTTATCCTCTGTTACCTTACTTTCTTTTCTTTTTATGGAAGTCTTAATTAAACACACTGATACTGCATTTTCTAATCAATGAAAACTTAATTATGTGAATTATTAAATTATCATTCTAACCATTAAAATAGTAATTTTGTCTGACCACATAAATCAACATATATTAAAATTTACTCCAAAATTGTTAACTGTCCTTCTTGATTTACTTTCAAGCCAATATCCATAAATTTCACTCTCCTTTATACTGGTCGCTATGAGTCACGTCACACCTGCTGCTACATAAGAAAATGAGAACATATTTCCTTTGGTAGCTAATAAACTAAACATTTTGACAAAATTCTGTTACATCTTTTGATAGTTATTTTTGTGTGTCCAAATGATGAAATGTTGCCCAACAAAGAGAGGACGTTTGAATATTTGTGGTCACCTTTAAGGTGAGAAATAAAGAAGCCACAACGATAACATCAGACAAGCGTGGATTTAGAGTTTTGAGGGTAGGGAAAGAAGCAAAATCATAAAAGAAAATAAGTGTGTTCGGACAACGTGATATATTTACGAACACACAAAGGTTCAGGTAAATCAGGTAGTGAGTAGCTAACAAATTCAGAAACAGGACCAATGATGTTCCCTTCCTACAGCACCTCAGTAAAAAGTTCTCCGAATCTGTTATCGAGATCTGAAATATTTACCCTGTTGCAAGGAGTCCCAAACATGACCTTCAAGATTTCATGTGTCAGATATAATTGGAAAATTTGTTTCCATCGATTGTTGATGATTTGAGGTTGGTGGCAATCGTGGTGGCTTTTTTGAGGAGATAAGTTTTATAATGTATGAAAATATACACTACTACCTTAAAATATTAAGCATTTTAGTAAAACTAGATACAAATAAATAACTATTTGTCAATTCTTGAAGAATTTTTATTCATGAAGGGATAAAGTTACGAATACTTAATTTCTCTAGATAATTTCCGCTATGGCTGAATACTTAAACAATCAAATTATTATTTGAAACAAAAGTCTTTTTGTTTTACAGCAGGAAAAATGTTGATATTTTGCACCAAAATAATTCAATCAAGAAAGAAATGGTAGTTAAAAAGAAATATTCAAAAAGCTCTCATAGTTAAACCTCCTAAAGACACCAACATTTTTAAATTTATAAGACAAGGCTTAAGAGATCTATAAAATGATACCGTCATTATCTAAATTTTGAAGTTATATCTAGCTGACACAATTATTACTTTTTTCTAGATATGCATAAATCAATAAGAGACTGAATACATTGGAGACTAAGACAGTTTGCATACGTGACGGCAGAATTAAAATCAACTAAGTACGAATTAAAATCAACTAAGTACATTGAAAGACGACAGCATGAGTGTGCCGTTCAGTTATTTGATTGTTTTACGGTGATTCCAAACCTAGGACGTTTTCCTATGGTGCGATGGCCCTGTCCTGACAGAGAATATAGTAAAGAAAGGTAAATAAATTGGTTAAGGGGTTGAATAAAGAAGGTGACTATGAGGGCTTCCCTTAACTATTTGGTGTCTTGATCTGCTTAGGAAAGATAAGATCTTAGTGTCGATATCTTACGGTACGTTTAAATTTGACCTCGGTAGAAAATTTTATATTATAGTGGAAGCGACTTGCACGTTAAAATATGCCTACTAGAAAGCAATCTAGCAATTTAATAAGAACAGCACCGTCGTAGAAATAGCGATAGAAAAGTGTATAAAACCGACAATCTATCGATGCTCTAGAGCAGTGATGTCCAAACCTGAGCTTGAGCTTTTAAATTCGTATATGCACTAGTTTGGCTGCATTCTGTTTCGTGTTTTTGCGTTTTTTCATTGTTATAGCATACAAAAGTTAAAAAAAATCAACATATTTAATTAGTTTTATAAGCAATTATACCATACCTTAAGATATACAAGCTTTTGCAAACATTTTAAGGTTCTAAATTAAACCAACAGTACGAAATACTTCTAGAGCAGAGGCTCCTAAGCCTACGCCCGCGGGCACCACGAAATGAAAGCTTTTCCGCGTTTACTTCACTTCATGAAATTGAGTGCAATGCACGCAGGTAGTTGTTTGAGGGTCCTTTGTGTTTTTGTTGTTGTAGCTTTATCAGAACGACTGGCACTGCAATTTCCTGAACTTCCAGTGGGTACGAAGCTTCGTGCTGAGAGAGCTGTTAATGCCCCTGGAGGGCGAAACCCTCGAGGTCTTTAAAAGTTGCCTCTTTTTCAAGGACTTTATTAAAAAGTTATCTAATGACTTTTGAACGTAGGCCGAAAATTGGAAGAGAAATAATTTTATTTTGTTTTAAAAATTTAAAAAAAAACCTCTATTGTAAATAGTTTTGGTACTTTATATTAATGTCTGAAGGTTCAAAATCGAACTGAAATGTGAAACAATATTAATCTGGTTGTAAAAAAAATATTTTAAACAAAATTGTTTCGACCTACTCAAGTAGCAATTACAGTAAGTATTTAAACGAACGCAACTGAATTACCGATGTCATGAATGTAATTAAAGGATCACACCTGTGGTTAGAAAGAAGTCCAGAATGGATGAGCTCCTGGTATAAGTTGGTGAAAAAGCAGAAATAATTTGGAGGCTCGTTGTTAGTCCATGATCTGATATCCAGTTGTGGATTTTGGAGCCGTTGGAGTTTTCTGTAGAGTTCCCCCAGTCCTCACGTCTCGCGTTTCAGTTCCCTGCGATGAAGATCGTGTCAAAGAACGAAGCTGTAGCAGTTATTAGATTAAGGATGTTGTGTGTAGGTTTGAAGTATGTTGAAGTCGGATGACGAGTCTCGGACTTTAGCTTTTGATGCTAGCTTCTATAATGCTTTTAATAAGTAATAATATGCCTTGGAAGTTGTCACCTCTTAAGATGTTGTAGCCAGGAAGTTTTAAAATATGTTTGTCGTAGCTAAGTCTAGTTTCTGACAGCATCGTGAAGTCTAGGTTCTGCGGTTCTAGAAGGTGGTTTAGTTGGGTTTTCCTTCCTCTATCTATCAAGGATCGTAGGTTCAGTTCTTATGCCATCATTTTATGGTTCCCCATAAGACATCTGTTTATTTATTTATGTCTATTGAAAGCAAAATTCTATGGACTAAGCAATATAAATTTCAATGCATTGAACACAACCATCCTAAAATTAACTTATATAAAAATATACCAACATTACAAACCAAAGAATTCAAAGGCTTGAGCCTATAAAATACAAAAATAGTTTTAATTAGAAAAACTGATAGAGCAAAGATAATTATGCGTAATGACCAAATAAATTAAATAGATCCAATTTAAATTCACCACGATCATCCGACAAATAAATAAAACTACAGACACCATTAAAATTTCTTGAACAACTGGCTATAGGTTCATTCTGACCATATGTAGTCCTACGACTATGAACATAAAGTAAATTTCTATATCGTAGCGAAATATCTGGAGCATAGATGGTAAACAGGGCAACAGGGTTAGGAGAACAAATTCTATAGCATAAGCACTCCCGAACAAATAATATTGTAGCAATCGCACGACTACAAGATATAGACTGTAAACCAAGCAGTTTCCATCTGTCGGCATAGGAAGGAAGATCATTCGTCCAATTTAACTTACGAAGAGCATACGGGGTAAATGCTCGCTGAATAGACTCAAGACTGTTAGAGTGTGATGTAGTGTAGCGGTTCCAAACTACAGAAGCATATTCTAGTACTGAACGAACCAACGATATATACAATGATTTCAGAGTGTGAGGGTCAGAGAAAGCAATAGAATTGCGCTTATTAAAGCCAAGTGAATTTGCTATCAAAATACACACCGAGATTGCAAATGTTAGACGGTCGACTTATGACAATGTTGGAACGAAAAATGGAACGAAAATGCCTTACACACAAGCCTATCAATATTCTCCTGAAGTCTAGAACAATCTGATAACTCCTTGATGATAAAGGGTGTCACAAAATTAAGGCGAAATTTGAATTTGCCACCATTCGTGCAGTAAAGTGTTGGCAACCCAATTAAAAAGACCATTTGACAGCTGATAGTAGTTTGAGTAAAAATGGAGCGTTACACGATAGAACAACGTGTTTTCACTGTTGAACAATATTTCAAAAATAAATCTGGCAGCCACAGTTCAAAAATTTCGTACAAAATATGGTCGGAATGGTGATTTAACTTCGTCAACTGTGAAGAGAGTAATTGAAAAATTCAGGCAGATTGGATCAATTGGTGATTCTAAACACACTGGTCGTCCAAAAACAAGCCGTTCAAATGTCAATTTAAAAACAGTGCGTGAGAGTGTTGGTGAAAGTTGAGGAACATCAATTCGGCGTCGCGGATAACAATTACAAATTTCAAGAAGCTCTCTACAGCGTATACTCACTGAAGATCTGTGTCTCCATGCTTACAAAATTCAATCGACATAAGAACTGAAGTCTTATGACCATGCACAGCGAAGAGAGTTTGTTGAATAGATTATTGAACATCAACAAGTGGATGTCGATTTTTCGAACAAAATCATTTTCGGCCATGAAGCACATTTCTCATTGATGGCTTTGTTAACCGTCAAAATTGCCGCATTTGGGGCTCAGAGAATCCACACGCGATTGTAGAAAAACAAATGCATCTTCAACGTGTCACTGTTTGGTGCGCATTTTGGGCTGGAGGCTTCATTGGACCATACTTTTTCGAAAATGAAGCTGGTCAAGCAGTGAATGTTACTGGTGCTCGATATCGCGACATGATAACACAGTTCTTTCTGCCTAAATTGAATGATATTGATGTGGATGACATTTGGTTTTAACAAGACGGTGCCACATGCCATACAGCACGTGAAACAATTCAATTACTGCATGAGACATTTCCTGGCCGTTTACTCTCTCGTTTCGGTGATAAGAAGTGCCTCCTAGATTGTGTGATTTAACACCGTTGGATTTCTTTTTATGGATTTATTTGAAGTTAAAGGTATATGCCAACAAGCCCGCAAGCACGCGTGCATTGAAAGAGAAAATGTATGGTCATCGAAAATTTCGACAAAAGAGCGTATGTGCCAACAAAGCCGTGGAGGCGATTTTCCCGATGTGTTATTCCATACATAACCCTATCCTGTGTACTTTACGATTCAATAAAAACAGTTTAAAAAAAAAAAACTGTGTTTTGTGTAGTAAGTCCATAAAGTTGTTAATCTCTCCGAAGAGGCCTTCCATGGATAAGCAGAAGAAGTCCGTTATACAACTGCTCACTTCTCTTATCCTCTTCCAAAGTTGGCATTATGGTGCTTGTCCTCTGACCTTTAATTGCCTGGCTTTTCGATGAAGGCGTCTCTGTAGCTGAATCCTGTTTCTCATGTTTAGGCATGGGGTTCGGTTGCGTAGTATTCCTTTGAGTTGTTCCCTTTTGTTTGAAGTGTTCTTTGTTATAAAAAATCGTTTTTAATGTTTGCTTTGTTTTTCTAGTCAGCTAAACTGCCCAACGCCATCTACAGCCAAGGAGAGGTCAACTATGCGATAAGGATTTATTGGAATGTATGCAGGTATTTAAGGTAGCGGAGAAAGGTCGTCTCGCAAGACATGCTCTGAGCGCCTCGGATATTTTCCAGCCGGCGGCGTGCGGTTCCGCTCAATGCCCTGTAACTTCTAAACCACATCAGATTTTACAAAATCTTTTTAACTACATACATATACTAAAATAAAATTGATTTTTTGAACGTCATGAACGGTATCTTCCCTTTAAGGGGTGGTACGCAGTTAGAAAGTTTGTATTGCATTTTCAGAATGTACATATATTTGAGTATATTTAGTGAAAATTTCAAATCGATACGGCAAATATTTTTGGAGATACACGCATATTTGTAAGGACGTCTTGGAGCGTTAGAAAGTAGGCAGGGTGAATTTCGTCAACAACAGTGAAAAAAATGAAACTTTAAACGCGTTTTTTTCAATACGGTGTTTTCAAAGTCGGTGAGCACGATTTCTCAAAAACGGCTTAATCTATCGGTCTGAAATTTGAACACAACGTTCTCACATATATTTTTCAGGGATTGGTCGAAGGAATAAGATTTCCGATAATTATTTCTATTTTTTTTAAACAATTTAACGAAAAAATTTTGGTCGAAAATCAAATCTTTTTTTTTGTATCCGCCATTTTTTCAAAAATCAAATTTTCGACTATTCTATCGAATAAAACCTAGATTTCTCTATCCACTTATAGAATAATATTGGTTGTTTTTATAACCAGGAGATCGTCTTCAGCAGCAGTGTAACTCAATATTTAGGCTTCTCTACTGCACCTTTGTTAGGCCTATTCTGGAGTATGCTAGTTGTGTTTGGTCACCATTTTATCGTGACTCAATTGACCGGGTAGAGGCAGTCCAGCGCCGTTTTGTTCGCTTTGCACTTCGTCGGCTTCCTTGGAGTGACCCTCTTATCCTGCCGCCGTACTCAGATAGGCTTGAGCTCATAAAACTAGACTCTCTTGAATTCAGACGTAACATCTCTAGAACTGTTTTCGCTTTTGAATGTCTTCAAGGTAATGTTGACTCTCCAGTCTTGTTGTCTTTAATATATCGATTCCGAGTCGCTCCTTGAGAAATCGAGATTTTCTTAAAATTCCACAGCATCGCACAAATAACGGTTTTCACGAGCCCGTCACGTCAATGTCTCGGTTTTTTAATTCGCATTTTAACAACATTGATTTTAATATGTCGAAAAATTCTGTGAAGGCCAAACTTTTCTAACTACTCTGTTGTTATTTTGTAATTATTATGTATTATTAATTATTTTTCTATTTTTCTAGTTATTGTTTTAAATTTATTATTTTCTAGTTATTTATATTAATTATTGTAATTATTGTGATTCTTATTTTATTTTATAACTATTTTTATATTTACATGTATAGTAATCAGCCCTTTGATGAATCGTTAATAAATAAATAAATAAATAAATCTGCAGATCTTGCCTGAAGATATTGAAATTGGTCCCTCAATGAGGGCCCTACGAAGATCACAGGATGCGATAGTTAATGGAAAGAGGAGGCGTTTTTTAGATTTCTGCAATGACTTAGGTTTGAAAATTTTAAACGGTCGCACAGAGGAAGACGTCGAGGGAATCTATACATTTATGACTGGAGCTGGTGTTTCGGTAAATGATATTATTGCAGTATCTTATAATCTCTGCACATTCGTATGCACGTTATCTATAGAGGAACAAATATTTTCAGACTATCTTCCTTTGCGCTTGTCGTGTATTATGGACAGTTCTCCAGAAAGAACAAATGCTAAGCCGTTGAGTTTGCTCCCTAAGCTTAATTAGAGCCTTCAAAACTCTGACGTATATCAGTCCAAGCTAAATCAGTTTTGCGATACTGCTAGTGATACTGGTACTATTGAAGGTCTAGTTCAAATTATTAAACGCCCTTCCGCACAGGCCTCTCAGAGCAAATTGATCTGTAAGCAAAAATGGTTTGACAATGATTTCCTGCGGGCAAGAAAGCTTTCGTTTAAATGGTTTAACTTATTCCAAAGGACTGCTTCAAGTTTAGCGAGACAAAATTATTTACTTTATATTAAGCGCTATAAGCAGGCCCGTAGAGACGAAATTCGGGCCCGGGGGGTACCACATACGGGCCCCCCGCGAAACGAATTTCTGACCCGGCACTTAGCGTTTACGGGCCCATATACAATCGAATGATTGACTTTCAGTTTAAAATCTGTCTAGTATAGTACACTTTTTCGATCGTGAAGCATTTTTTTTATATAAATAATTAAAATGGAAAAAATTTTCAGTTGATGACCGGCCGGGGGGTTTACCCCCTTCGCCCCCACCCTGTCGGCGGCCCTGGCTATAAGGAACTCTGTAGAGCTAAAAAGGAACACTACCATGTAAAAGCCATTGCGAAACTAAAAGAGGTAAAAGATTCGAAATCATGGTGGAGTCTAGCAAAGGAAATTAATGGTAAGAAATTTTTTACCGGTGCATCTATAAACGCCCCATTATTACAAGACGATTTATTGGATAGTGATTTTGATATTCATGAGCTTCGCGAGGTACTAGACAAGGTTAAGAACAATAAGGCTCCTGGTGTTGATAGGGTACCTTATGAGTTCTATAATTTTTTGAACTGTCTTTTAAAATGCTATAATAGGATTAATGAGAAGGCTGATATCCCACAAAGTTTTACTAAATCTGTAATTTTCCCAATACATAAGAAAGGAAATGTTAATTGTGTGGAGAATTACCGAGGGTTGTCTTTTATGGATACTGCAATAAAGCTTTTTATTGGTATGCTCCATAATATGGTGACACTATGGGAGAGGAGACACAGAATCTTATCCGAGAGCCAAACGGGCTTTCGTTCTGGTTACTCGACGGTGGATAATATCTTCAATTTACTAAATGTTATTAGGCTTTGACATTTTTTTTTCAAATACTAAAAAAATGAAAAATGCCGATATAAAGTTACCACTACATGTATAAATACTTCTTGCAAATAAAATCCTTTTTCAGAAAAAATTCGTAAATAATCGACTTTTTTGGCCTTGCAACTGCGTATAACCCTTTAAGTTATTGTTGGGCGCCATTTGACATTCAAAATTTGGTCGCCCTCTATTTTAATTGGAGCAAAGTTGTGCAGTGATGGATTCAATAGTGTGCATATCTCCTATCGAATCCTTCGTTGCGCAACTATGGATATGTATGATCAATTAAATTCTGTACATGGAGATCGTGCAATTTTGGTAAATCTCCGAAATATTTTCTGAAGTCGGTCGTTCTCGTTGCCGTTTTTTACCTTTTCGGAAACATTGTGCTCGCGCAATGTTTAAAGTTTTTTTTTAAATATTTGTTATTGTTATTATATATAAAAACTTTATTATTTTCTTGAGCCAAAATAAAAAAAAAATAGGCGATGAACAGAAAGAATTGAATCAATTCACTTTTGACGGTAAAATTGTCTAAGCACCTAGCACTCCCACTAAATTTTAACTTCAGGCCTTCCTGACAGAACTCGAGCAAATATCTTCATTAGTTCCGGGGCTTAAGTGAAGCGGCAGAACAAAGAGAAGTACGGCAACGGGATATGCGGAACTACTGGAGGTCTGTCGTCCGTGTGCTCAAGAAGGAATCAATCATCGTCCCGCCGGGGGACACAACTAGAAAAACTGATCAAAGACTCTTCAAAAGTATTGTGTGATTCGCCAGAGCAATTACCTGTGTTTATCGACATGTGTGGCAGATCAAGATATTTGCCGGAAAATTACAGTAATTTGAGGCAAATACTTGATCTTTTTCGATCGTTATGAGGTCTTAGAATTGAACAGAATTGGACAGCATCCAAATGTTTCCAACTAAGTCGTCGCCTCTTTGACTGACCCTCTTTCTGTGGGGTCCACGTTCATTACAGCTGGCCGGTATCAGTATAAGGCAGGCCACAATTAGTCCGTCACTTCATGTCCGGCTGTTTGTTTCTCACCGGTGGTATCAATTGGGAAAGGTCAATTAATTGTAGATCAGAAGCAGCCATTATCCGTTTCCGGATTTTAATTTTCGATAATGAGATTCCTTAAGAGATGTTGCGAAATTGAAACTGACGTCCGATCACATAATTAGGCCGCAGTAATAATATTTGTCGAGAGTCATGGGAGCACTTTTTATGCAGGGACAATTTTGAAAATTTTCGGTGTTAGTTCCCTTTCACTAGCATGGGAAAATATTTGTACTTGCCAACTTTCTACTTCCATAGTCTATGAGAATTTAAAATGTAGAAAGTTATTTTTTATCGATAAAACAAACATAATTAAACTCGTTTTGAATTATTAATATCTGTTAATTGAGAGAAGGTTACGGTTGCTAGTTACGTGTTACTAAATAAGAAAAAAGTACTTCTCACTTATGTAAACTCTTTAAAATTAGTGGGACGCAGTCAAAGTAGTCGAAAAGTATCGGAACACTTCGCTTTTAGTGTATACTCATTATGACATCCTGGATTCGTAATGTCGAATTTTACTTTTTATGTTTTACAACCTGCAGTTGTATCCTTATATTGCTATAGAAAATTTTACATAACATAACAGTTTGCAAAGAAGTTGATTTAAAAAGCTATGCAAAAAAAATTTATCGGTAGCTTGAGTTCGATATTTTATATGACAGAATGAGGTCGATCTCGAAACCAATCTCAATATTTCGTATAAAATATTGAGCCTGAGCTTTTGCGTAATTTTTTCGTAAGGGACAATATTTCTTACAGACTAGCAGTATTCATTTATTTACTTATCTTATAATATAATCGGACAATAATAAAAATATTCAAACTAAATGTAAAAACAAAAATTCAAATAGTATAGGGCTTCACGGAACCGATACAAGACCGAGAATTTGGCATTTCATGGTGCAGGTCTCGTCAAGGTGAAGACGATCTTGCTCTCGTCGAGAAAAAAAAGGAATTTCGCCAATCCCGATCCGGTCTCGCTCTTGACGAGATAAAAAAAAGGAATTTCAGTGGGAAAACGGGGAGCGGGGACCAGTGTGTATAAATGAATTTTCTTCTTATTCCCCTCGTCCGGAACAAAGGCTTTTCTTTGCTATTGGAGATAAAACGCAAATATCAAAGAAATAATGTAGGAAATAGCGAATGAGGAAAGCAGTGTACCCTTATATGTCACATAAATCACACATTTGACACTTTTCGAAGCGACTTAAAAGCTGAAACAACTAAAAAATTGTCCACAATAAAATTATAAGAACTAAAATCTCAGCCACTCTCGTCACTTTAATATCGCTCTCGTAATCGCACCTCTTACCAATGATATTGGTCTCGCTGCCGCCGGTCTCTTGTCGAGACCGACACAGGAAGCGAGAATTGTCTCGAGTACCGTGAAGCCCTAAGCCGCCAACTGTGGCTTACACTAATATCAGACTTCTGTGGACCTCGGCAAGGTCTCGGGTATTGATCTCGATATTTTCTTTACTCGATAATTACGCATATCGTTAAATTTTTTTACCGATACTCGCCATAGTATCGCGAAAATTATCGTTTGACCTCGAAGTAAACTGGAGAGATAAGAGGACATATCATCGAAAAAATTTTAGTGCTTTTAACGTTTTTCTCGGAGATTTGACGTATATAGTACAACAATGATAAGTAGGTGCCATTACCGTACTAAGGATCGAACATCTCCACCAGTTACTGTCTCTTCCAAGACTGTTTCCCTCATCAGCCCCTCAACAGCCTGAGGGTAGGCGCCTCTCCCGTCGTAAGGGTCGCACATCTCCAACAGTTACTGTTATAAATAATAACAACAATTCTCCTCTTGTCGTTGCGCCACAGGCCACTGAGAATAACGACGTCGAACAGCTGCCAGCTGAATGTGATGTGAAGTTCCTGGCAGCTCACTCTCTGTTTCGTTGCAACGGGGGGGGGGGGGGGGGGCTCATATTCATGCTGCCAATAGTTTGGTCGGGCCTAAAACTTCAACGTGTTCTGGTAAAACTTTCAATGCCGTGACTTTGACTTGTTGTGCTTCCTCGTTGCGTTCTTGTCCTCCGAATTCATCCTGATACCACCATGGAGGACATCGTATGCCATATTTCAGCACACTTTGGAATTTCGCATGACAGTATTAATTGCCGTTGGATTCGCTTCTTTTAAGATCATCTTTTCTGATGCTCTGTTTAATCCTATCGTCTCTCCTGAGGTTTGGAGCCATTGTCCGGGAATTTACTGCAAGAAACCATCCTGAATCTGAACGTACTCTAACAAACTCTTCGGCGAGATTACGTTCTATTACGCTGATTTAACTGGCCTTCGATCTACTGGATCTACTATGTAATTCACGTTTCGACGTGGTCTGTTTGACTGAAACCTGCCTCTGTTGAATAATTGCCGACGCTGAGCTTTTCGGTCCAGAATACATAGTCTTTCACCGTAATCGACATCTGTCTACATTGAATGCCTCTGTGGGGGAGGAGTACTGTGTGCTGTTCATCGAGATATCTCGCTCTGTTTTTGAGTTCTCTAGCTCTGATGATGACAACATCGCATTTCACGATAATCAATCCGCCTGTTTTCTGCAATGTGTTCCTATCTCTAGAGCAACTAATTCCTTTTCTAGTCTGCACTTGCTGAATAGTTCTCTAAAACATCTCAAAAATTTAAAAAAACTAAACTTGGAAACGTTTCTGATTACCAAGGAGCGATGCGGATTTTTATCACTATTCACATTTGCGTGATCAATTTATTTCACCTATTCACAACTCATACGATGAGTACATCGACAGAATGAAGTCTACTTTACGTGACCAACCTAAACAGTTTTGAAGATTTGTTAACTCTGAGCGGCGTTCTGATGGTTACTCTACTTTATTGAAGCTTCGTGGTATCGAGAGCAGTGATCTCGTGCAGATTAAAAATCTATTCTGCTACTTTTTTATGACTTCTTTCACTGACAATAACTGTGATATTAGGTTTTCGGATTTTAATTACTTTCTTCACCTGAAATTAAGGATCTCATATTTGACACAGTCACGAAATATTATTAATAGTTTGACTAATAGTTTCTCGTCTGGTCCTGCTTCTCTCTAAAGAACTGTTCTTCTTCTCTCCTTCCTGTTCTTTGTTATTTATTTAAAAATCCCAAAATCTTGGAAATCATCCTTTATTAATCCTCTTTACAAAAAGGACAGGAGGAGTGAAATTTCCAACTATAGACCTATTGCCAACTTGTGTTGCATTGCTAAAATTTTTGAGGTATTAGTTTGCCATGTACTCTATTTTTATCGCAGACCGATTCTTTGTAGTTTGCAGCGCGGCTTTAAGAAAGGAAAGTCAACTACGACTAACCTTCAGGAATTTTCTAATTTCTGCTCATATGAAATTGAAGCAGGTTAACAGGTTGACTGCGTCTTCACTAATTTTAGCAAGGCATTTGACAGGATTAATCACCAAATGTTGATTCACAAATTAGGTCCACTAAGGTTTCCATCCATGTTTGTTGACTGGATTCGTCCATATTTACTATGCCGAATCCATCGCGTGTCGTTCCGTGCGTCCATATCCAGGTACATTTACAATACTTACCGTGTGCCTCAAGGAAGCCATCTTAACCCGATTTTATTTATAATTTGCATCAATGATGTATCTTTGTTCTTAAGACATTCCAACATTCTCTGTTATGTTGACGGTGCCAACATTTTTCGTGTTGTTTCCTCTGTTGACGACTGCGAAATTTCAAATTCTGACTAAGATGCCTTTTACAATTGGTGTTGTATTGATTGTTTTCCCACTAATAGTGGTAAGTGTACTACTATGTTGTTTACCCGTACTAGGGGTAATACTCGACTCCAAACTAAGCTGGGGCATGAGCATAGATGATGTTTGGCAAGAAATGGGGTATAAGCCCTCGTATTGTCCACTGGATGTATACCTCCATAGTAAGAACTATTCCTACCTATGGCATAATAGTCTGGTGGACTGCTCTAGGGAAGGAGAGCAATCTAAAGAAAGCAAACAAAATTCAAAGAGCTGCCTGCTTGGGCATCTCCGGAGCTATAAGCACAACGCCAACGACTGGAATGAAGACTATGCACCATCTCCTACCGCTCGACGTTCACGGCAAAAGTATAGCTGCACAAGACTGAATGAGTCCAATTGCTGGAATAGCTCTTACAACGGCCATAGCAGTATACTAAGGACATATCCGGGAGGCTATCTGCAGGTGAACACCGACTACACCACCCCACTAGAGAAAAGTGGGGGAGGGATGACACCGATGCAGAAATATCGGTCTTCACGGATGGGTCTAAGGCGGAGGATGGGGTGGGAGCGGGGGTCTTCTCGGATTGCCTAAGCATACGTAGTAGGTACCGACTACCGGACCACTACAGTGCATTCCAAGCGGAGATCTTGGCCATAGAAAGGGTGGCAGCACTAATACACGGGCGCCCAAACCTACCAATGGGTAGCGACATATGTTTGTACATCGACAGCCAAGCAGCCATCAAGGCGGTGGACTCAAATTTAGGCAGGTCGCGGCTGGTCGGCAGGTGGCTGGCTGGTCTCCGGACGTTAGGGGCGATACACAAGGTAACTCTCTGCTGGGTCCCTGGTCACAGTGGTGTTCAAGGGAATGAGGCAGCGGATGAGCTGGCAAAGGAGGGATCACAATTGGATGATTCATCTATTGACAGATCGATTGGTTGGCCGCTAGAATCAGTGAAGAGAGAAATTGACCTTAAGGTTATTCAGCTCGCTAAGCAAAGATGGAGTAACTTAACCACATGCAGCCTGTCATGGCAGTTGTGGCCTGAATGGGATTTGAGAAAAACCGCGTTTCTGCTAAACGGAAGCCGGATAAACCTCCGAGACATTGTGGTAGTTATTACTGGCCATTGTCTTTTCGGTAGACACGCAGAACGTGTGCGCGTTCCCACGAATAAATTCTGCTGGAGTTGTATGGACGAGGAAGAGGTGGAAAGCATTCAGCACTTACTCTGCGAATGCCCGGGACTATCAAAAAGAAGGTACAATACAATGGGCGTGTACTTCTTAGGTGGTATGCGTGATATTGCCGGCATCGGGCTGAAGCAGCTCCTAAGGTTTATTAACTGCTGCGGCTGGTTTTAGATAAACCCGACAATCAGGTACGGTTCCACGGATGTGGTAACACAACAGACCATTTATATTGTAACATGCACTGTAGTCTGGCATAGACTACGTGATTAAAACGAAAACCAGAAAAACTTCAGATGCCATATAAACCGGAAACCAGAAAAACGTCAGATGCCATATAAAGTCAAGGCCGACTCGAACCGTTGGTGACTTAGTGTGGTGGAAATGAATAACGAAAAATGCTAGAACTAAGTTGCTGAACTTTCTAGAATTAAGCTAAGTCGTATAAATAGCGCTGAGTAGCAGCCTAGTGAGTTAGTTGTATTTTAACCAGTGAGGTGATAAGTGTTAATTATTAAAGTGAAACGTAATATTGTCAAGAAATATTGTTAAGGAAATTGTTAAACGAACTAATTAAGTGAATTGAATAAACTTGTGAACATTTGTGATTAAAAATAATTGTCTTAATTAATCCGTCCAGCCCGAAGAGCCCCATTTACGTTACAATATGTCTATGTGAGGCTGATCGGTTGTAGGGCTGATGGCCGCCACCCCTAACCTAACCTTATCTGTAAAAACGACCTCCTAACTTTAATTACACAATACTTGGTTGTTTACTGGAAAAACTCAATAAGACTAAGGCTTGGGAGTCTGGCTTAACAGCTGTTTTACCATCGACGACCATATTGATGCTATTGTTACGAAAGCTAATTCGACATTAGGCTTTATTAAACGATGGAATTCGATGACCCTTATTTAACGCGGCTTCTTTATTGTACCTTCGTCAGGCCAACTTTGGAGTATGGTAGATGTGTTTGGTCGCATTATTATCGCGACCACATTGACTGGGTTGAAGCATTCTAGCGCCGTTTCGTTCGTTATAAAGTTGGACTCTCTCGAATCTGGACGAAACAACTCCAAAACTGTTTTCGCTTTTGAATGCCTTCAAGGCAATATCGACTCCCCGATCTAACTGCCCTCTTTAGATATTTCGATTCCAAGTCCCATCTTCAGAAGCCGAGATTTTCTTAAATTACCTCCACACCGTACTAATTATGGTTTTCATTAACCTATCACTTCGATGTCTGGGTATTTTAATTTATCTATGTGTAAAAAGTAAACTTTCTTGACTGTTTGATTTTATTGTTATTTTTAATAGCTAGATATTTGTGTTACTTTGTTATATTTTGTTGTTGTCATTTTTAGTAATTTTTGAGATGAGCTTGTATAAATAAGTAAATAGATTAATTATCAGCATATGTTTAATGCTAAAACCCTGAAAGGCTTTAATAGCAATCGCTGTAAGTATATAAATATATAATTTTCAATTTTTCAAGGGTAGCATAACATAATCAGAATGATGATCGCGTAATTAAATCTTCGGTTTTAATGTTATTTATTTTATTTACGCCATTTTCGGCTGGTTACACGGTAGATTTTCTTTGCAGCCTATATCCAAAAGTCTAATAAAAATTTGACGTACTTTCCGTGTATTCCCGTGTACTTCCGTGTACACGCAAACTACAGGGCAATTTGAGGGTGGTAAATAGACACTGCCAGAGTTTAAGGCATTGACGCGGAACCGAACCTGGTGGAGAGTTGGTTTAGTGGAAGTGCTATCCCCAAAAGGAGTTACAGGAACCAAAATGATATACCCTTTTTTACCAATGCTAGAAGATGTCCATCAGAATTTTATTATTTTTTCAGCACATTTAGGACATTTTGCAATTGTTTTAGATGTTATAAAATATATTTACGTGATTAGCTTTCATTACTATTATTATCCGGGAGACTGGGTGGAGTGTTAGTACACTGAAACCTAACCTAACGAACACCATCCCAAATCGGACTCCTCTATTATAAGGACAGTTAAAGTTAAAGCTAAAACTACACTGTGGGCATGCGGCTGGAGAAGAACTTCGCCCGATTTGATGAAAACGATTGCAGTTGTACAACTTTGTGAAATCCGAACCACCGATATTACCCTGCAACCCCCAATGTTCTCTGGGTTGTCTAGCTCGCAGCTCCCTTTACCCTGATTCCCTTCCGGCCAAATGCATACTAACGCATCAAAGGGTTGTTAAATACAGGATGGGGAATGAAAATTTCCAAAAATAAGACATGCTCGGAAATTTTATTTTGACATAAATATATAAATGTATGTAAGGCATTACTCCGGAAAATAGAATCACTTCTTATTGAACTTCTTCCCCTACCTCTCAGGCATCTTACCCAGAAAATCGGTAGCACTGACGCCGTGTGTGGGATGAATCCTTGTTTGCATATTATTATGTTTAATAAATCCATATTTACTAAGGTCATCCCCAATGCCTGAATGAACTCACTAAATCTAATTCTTTTTACAATGTTTTCATTACATTCTCTCCCACCTAAGTATTTAAGCAAATAGTAACTTCACAATTTATCCATTTGTAGGAAATATTTCTGTGATTGAAGTTGATCGAAACAATAAACCATAGTTCCTTCTACGATTTCAAAATTTGATTCAGTTTGACTTATACAATCCTCTGTAATTTATAACCAACCATAAAATCTGGAAGTACACAAAAAATGAAATCGGACCCCTTAAAACGAAGATTTTGAGCTTGTTATGAAACTGATGGTAGAATGGCATCACAGAAAGTTCGACATATACAATGATTTTAACAAAAAAGTGGTCATCTCCTTTGGGTTTCTGCGGTCCTTTTTTGAGATTTTCTTTTGTTTGAATCCAATCAGATCACCTATTGAATTCGTCTGTTTGCGGATGATAAATAACTTTCCAGATATCACGGGTGATCCCTAGATTCCTGTCGCAGTTAACAGGGATCATCACACCACCTGCTTCGTGGGTTTGTAGATAGTGTCGACTTTAGCTAAGCCGGAAAGTTGCTAACAGCTAAATCTTCTATAATGACAAATTTATGGTATCCCATAATTTTAAAATATTACTTTAGGGTTTCTGTTCCATATGAAATTGAAATCAAAAATTCGAAGTTTCATATACTTTCTTAGTTACAAAAGATATATAACTGCGAAGTGGTGAATGCGGGAATAATTATTCATAAGACCTTTACAATATGCGCAATTTGCACTTTCGTTCTTGAACCCGTTCATGCATTTACTTAGGGCATATTCTTGGTTAAGAGACGTCATCGATCACCGTCAAGTTGTTGCAAATGATTGAAATTTTACTTTTAACAGCTTTTGTGATGCACTGAAGAGCAGCGTCTGAAAAATCAGCAAATAAATGGCAAAGCAAATTTTATTGTTCATGCAAAAGGTGCTTTTAAGCCATTTGAAATCTAAACACTTAATCATATGGCGCAACTTGTTCCGTGCTGAGCGATTGATGACCATCTAGCGCCTCTTTTGCTATTGGAAAATAATTAATTGGAAATGAAATAAATTTTACATCAACTGGCGCCAAATATCAAACAGATATCTTCGTCTACGTAAGAAACAATAAATCTGGACAGTTTCTGATCTACAAATGCTATAAAATAAAATCCGGGTATTGACGAGCATTAAGGTGCTGTCGATAATAAAAAAATTTTGTTGATGGTACTTGGGACCTCTCATGAGCAATTAACAGTGCGTTTAATTGGATCTATCAACAAATGACCATAAAAATGAGAACTAAATCAGAATTATCCATTAGAAACTGGCTTTATTGATTGATGTCTGACAGAAGGAGTTGTTTGAAGAACTAATCTGATTTATTACTTCTGTTCCTACAAACAACTCTTTAAGAAGAGCTTGATCGGTGTTCGTAAGAACTTCTGGAATTTCTATGAAAAACTGTCTCGTTTCTTGGTAAAATCTAATTGGAAACATAAAATTTCCTTACGATCGGGTTATTGCTCTCAAGTAGATACAACATTACATTACTATTTAAGAATATAAAATAAATAAGAAATACCTAACATTTTTTAATTTAAGATGTCTCCTTTTATCACCCTGACCACAACGACGAACTATGTGCATATGTAAGTCGCTCGAAGGGAAGTTCTATGCTTCCGGTATCCAAGAAAGGGTGAAGCATACACCTGCAGTGATGAAGTGGGATGTATAAGAATCACTCTATAATGTAGAAGATACTAAACGCTAGGGCCAATATATAGTGTTCTTGAGAAATATTTTAAAGCAAAATATCCTTAAAGGATATCACGGTGCAATATAAATCCAAATATGTATCGATAGTTTCTCTTATTAAAACTAAATGTTGGCATGACAAATTTTAAACGCACCCTTATTTTATTTAGAGATTATATATTATAGTAAACATTTTGGGCTTCTCAATAATACATATGTTAGCACTAATGGCCCTCCCCGAAAATTAGTTTCTACTGGTGACAGAGATCTCTTTAGAGGGCTTGGCCTAAGTGTACCTCTCCTTTCAGGGGAGGAACACTTAGGCCCAATCTACTACTACTACTACCACTAACCTATCCTATGCCCAATGTATTATATACATGTATGTGAATGCGTAAACAACTGTAAATAGTTGCTTAAGAGGGTTGAAAATTGGAGAGAAACCTTTCAATTTAAAACTGGAGGCTGAGCCTCCTAGGCCCCTCAGGCACCGTAAGAAGATCCATTAGAAGAAATTCAGTCGGGTGGTTAAATCTAAAGTTACTACATTTGAGAAGGCCATGCAAACAACGTACAAGGTATCATTTCCTATAAAATTTTCAACATCTGCTACAAGCACAAATACTGACAGCCTTATAAACATTGCCTAAACATCTTTAAAAGTCCATAAAAGAAGCCAAGAGGGAGGCTTTGGTGGAATATTGCCACACCATCAAAAGCACCAGCGAATCCACCAGGCTCGACAGAACTCTGACAGCTTTAGAGCACTTAGCTACTAATGAACACTCACGTTTCGTGGTGCAATGATGAAGACCTTCAGATGCCGTCATATATCCCAAAAATTTGTAACACATCGTAGAGTGAAGTCGAACCTATTATGTCTGCGGAAAAAAATCGCATGAGCGATCTGCCCAGTCATGCTACAGAAGGAGCCAGACGTAGTATTGCAATGGCTGGTAGCAATTAACAGGGCCTGTATCATCCCCAATCACGTTCCCCATCCATAGAGACAAAAATTAAAGTGCATTTTATCCCGGAGGCTGTCAAACGAAGTCCCATATATATATATATATATATATATATATATATATATATATATATATATATATATATATATATATATATATTTATATATATATATTTATATATAAGTTAGTCTAGTGGAAAAAAACCCATGCGGTATTCAATTAAAACCGAAAAAATGGCTTAAAAAATCACTGAAATGAAATATAAAAAGAATTCTGGAGACTGGTCTTAGGCATATTTTTATAGTGAATCGAAAGACAAACTCATCAAAAGTTTGTATGGAAAAAGTGTTTGGCTTTCGATTCTCTATAGAAATATGCATTAGGCCAGTCTCCAACATTTTTTTCTGAACATCTATATTTCATTTTAGTAATAATTGATTTTTAAGCCATTTTTCTGGTTTTAATTGAATACCGCATGGGGTTTTTCCACTACACTAATTTATTTATTTTTACTAATCTTAGTTTTTCGTCATGATCTACAAAAAAACCTACATGGAGCAAAAAAACGCACACCTTTGTAATATTTCCTACTGTGTTGTCGAGTTTTGTTGTTTTCACACAATAACAGCATGGCAAAGAACACTTTACTTGACATTTTCATCTATATGTATATCGTGAAAGAAAAATCTTAAATGAACGAAACCAAGTCCATTGGAAAGAGCATAACACTTTCAATAAAAAGCTTACATGCATTTTTTCGTGAAGATAACACTTTGTCAGTTTATTAAGAAAGTTTGAGATTGAAAAGATTAGAAATTATGGTTTCTATTAAGATTTTCCTCTCCTATTAACCCAATAGAACTCAAGCCCAAAAATCGTAAAAAAATCCCTATTCAAATTTTTGTCAGATTTCACTTTATATTATAAACATGCGAGCTAGGCACTATGACATAAACTGAGACTATGCTATTGTTTATAACGATTTTACACGATCAAAATAAAATGTTACAAAAAAATGTCAGAGGGATTTCTTAAAGATTTTTTTCGTAGAATCGAATGACTGTTTTTTCGAAATACAGGAACCAATTTTTTACTAATTTGTTTTAATAGTTTCTTTAAACAAGTGCAATTGACAGTCAAAAAAACTACCCGTGTTTTTTTTTCATTGTCAATCAAACAGCATCCTAGATGGCCACCCATCGGGAGGGATTAGATGGAAACTTTTAACCTCCTTACACATCTGTACCATATCGACTATGTTTATCTCCTATCCAACAAGCGTAAAGAAGTTACTACTATGATCAACCTTATGAGCTCCAACTCCAGGAGACAAAACGAAATTTATCTTGAAAAGCAGCAAGTGGATAAATTTAGCTATCTCGGAGACATAGTTACAGCACAAGGCTGAGCTGAACCTGATGTTAAGTATCGCCTCAATAAGGCTCGAGTTGCGTTTAATACTCTTGCTGAGATATGGCGCAATAACAACATTTCCAAACGCACAAAACTCCGGAACTTGGATTCGAACAGAAAATCTGTTTTGTTATACGGCATGAAAAATGACCTGTCAAATAACATCTAAACTACAAGTCTTTGTCAATCTTTGTTCATAGACTTACAGGCCAAGACGGGATAGACTATTCGCATGCGAAAGTGGCAATGGGGAGAGAGAGCCAGACAGCAACGTTCAACAAGCTGGAGAATGGAACCCGCACGGGACCCAACGAAGACGCCGAATTAAACCACCGCGGAACACATTGAGGGGATCCGTAAAGAAGTAATGCACCGATATCAACAAATCGCGGCCTCAGTTAAAGGCGTTAGCGCAGAACCCGACCAGTTGGTGAGTCGGTGTTGTAGATATCCAATGCCCCTATAGGGTTTAAAGGAGCCAGAGAGAGATCTCCTGAAAACACCTTCTATTCGGCTTCGGTTTAAATATATTAATTTGTGTTATCTTTATGAAAAAATGCGTAGGTAGTTTTTTATAGAAAATGTTATGCTCTTTTCCCTTTTGTGTAAGATTTTTCTTTCTCGAGATATAGATGAAATTGTCACGTATAGTATTGTTTACCATGTTATTCTTGTGGAAATCTTAAAAGTTCAATGGGACTCCAGTAAGTATTGATATTATGGGCTCTCATTGGTACCTGCAACTATTAAATCTGTTAGAAAAAATAAATAAAAAACCCTATATATGTATGTATATGCAAGGGTTATTCGAAAAGTCACCTCACTGACTCCCGACACACCTTGCGCGTTAACCGACGCCATTTGCTTCGGGATTATTGCAGTGCGCTGTTTACAGTGTCAACTCAAAAAGTTTAAAACAATTGATCGCCAACTGTAAAATACGTTCAGTTGCTCGGCTTTTGACAGAACGTTTCAGAAACGTTTCAGTGAAAATTCATCGACAGATAAGTGAAGCGTATGCTATGCGTGACCGAAATATGCGTAAGTGGGTGAGAGCTTTCAAGGACGGATAAGAATAAGCGACGTGACCTTCTAACGTCTGGAGTTTTCTTGCTGCATGACAATGCCAGACCTTCCAATCAAACCCAAAATCGAATCAGATTTTTCGGATGAGAATATATTGACAACCCACCGTAGAATTCAGACTTGGCGCCGAGCGATTTTCGCAGTTCCGCTACCTAAAAGAGTTCGTCGGCGGCAAGCGTTTCGCCACAGATGACGTGAATGAAAAAGTTGAATATATATATATATATATATATATATATATATATATATATATAATATAATCCCTTGACCATATGCAACATTAAATAACATTTTTCGCGTAAGGCGTGAACTGTAAGAGGTATATCGGAACAATGTATAAAAGAAATTTGAGTTTTTAGAGATTCTACATAAAATTTATATTAGTAGGTATTTATTATAGAAGGTATATTGTGCTGTTCTGTTTAAAGACTAAGCATAATTGACTAATAATTAATAATATCGCGTTAAATTTTGATTCTGTATTATTGTTCACACAACAACTGACAGGGAATTCAATATCGTTTTTAGTTCCAAAAATGCTATTCGGCTTCATCGTAGATACGGCAAATAAATTCTTTTATGTTAAGAAAAAGTTAAATTCAAAAGATTGTTATTGCCAACTCAGTCAACCTGTCTTCTCCCATCGAGTTCGTAAGCACGTTTTTAATCGACGCGAGGACGAAAATGATCTTTTTCCAGTGGCATTACTGACCGGAAACTTTGCCATATGAATTCGAGGGTACATCTCGATGTCACAGTTATTAAATTAATATTGTAGCTGCTGCTACATTTAACACGTTTTAAAAGCGAATTTTTCTGTTTTCCGGTTATTAAATAAATTGGCCAATGTGTCTTATGTTAATAATAGGGTCTGTTTTTCTGAATTTCGTTCAAAAACTTCTTTAGTAAGAACTCACTTAAATGAAGTAGAAAAGTTTTTCAAAACCAAGTAGTGAGAGAACGAACTTCATGCAAATTCATTTAAAACAAAAAGATGAAGTTAAAAATTTGATTTTATTCAACAACCTAAGCCGCGCAAAAAAGTGCACTAGGTAACTTTCTTGGTCAAGTTCATGCTGAAGGGGGAGCTGTGCCATTAGCTGTTCTCCGAACTCAAATGTATGAAACGAAAAATGGGTGCAGATTTCTTTTCGTGCATTATTCACTCATCTTTAACCGCTGCAGAAACTTCGGTTGTTATACTAATTTTAAAGTACAGCGAATTTTCTTATTGCATACATGGTTTTGACAAAAAGTTCTTTTTCTCGTTTTTCTTAACATAAGGATGGGCGAGCGGAAAGGCAGAATCCTACTCAAGTTAATGCCTTCCTTATTGGACAATTTTTCCGAACCTGAGCGTCGTGACTCGTTCCAGGCCAACGAAGAAAAACATCACGGATTACCAGATTGGCATCACAGATTCCCTAATAGTCCATCGTGCCAGGTTTCGAGCCTCGGTCTTCCCGTGAATTTTTAAAATAAAAATTAAAAATCCACTCGGAAAAATCCACTGGATTTTTGTCTAGCTCGCAGGAATTCAAAAACACTCAATTTACCTTAATTCCCTTCCGGTTAAAGCTATGCTAATACTACTGACATACATATGGCATCGATACCGTAGTATCAATAACATGATATCGCTCATACTATAGTATGAGATTACCCCCTGACACACATGATTCGTGGTATACCATTTCACATTTAAGTACAACCATTTACAACGGTATTTGGAGGCAGATTTAAACGTTTCCATTTTGCAGTGTACAATTCTTTATTTTCGAGATATTAGTTAACAAAAATTTTCTTGATTGCAAATTCTTTACTCGTTTATTTTAAAAATTCGAATTTTGTAATAAAAATATTATTTTTTTATTTTTTATTATTATATGCACAATATGGCTATTTGAAGTGAAAAGTCAAATCAGTTTTTAACCGACTTCCCAAAAGCGAGTATGTTCTAAGTGCAGCTAATAATCATGACATAAAATTGATCAAAAGATTTTGTAATTGAACATTCATAATAGATAGTGATTTGAACTCAGCCAGTCTTCATCTGATTACTTTGAATAGTATATTTCTTTAACTGTTAAGGTCACAGGGTCATGCCCCCCCCTTATATTCGCCCCTGAATCCTGAATTAGGGTAAGGAGAATAAGGGAACTTGAATGTCTTAATTTTTTGCATTGCTGTGAGCTAGACAACAGCACGTGGGAAATACCGAGGCTAGACAACATCCTGAAACCATGTCATAAGAGATGAGCGATCTTCGATTTGATCTCGAAGGATCGATTTTGAGCATTCGATTTTCCGATTTTCTAATCGATTTTACGCAGAACCGATTCAGCTGGGATCGATTTATTTATTCCCGTTTTCGATTCTTTTTTAATTAGTCAGTAAAACGGAGGCAACGCTACTTTTTTTACTCGTTATTCTATTATATTTTACTATGTCAAATCACATAGTAGTTGTTACTGCTTACGTCTACCAAGTCATGCGCACTGCGCAGTATATCTCCCTTTTGAAAATAATAGAAAAGTATAGCTACAGTGCGAAATGTGTCTGACAATATTTTCGAAAGTAACGTTCTTCCTATATATCACAAATCTTTTTTGAAAAAAATATACTTTTACTTCGACTAAATAAAGAGCATTTTAGAAACAGTTTTAATGTAGTGTGTCTACATTAAATCTGTTTTTAACTGTTTGTATTTTAAAAATATTCAAATAAATTGAATCGATCTATTCGATCAATGGACATCCATCTTTTAAAGGCGATTAATCGATCTATGAAATCGGAAAAAAGTTACAGTTCGATCTTCATTGAATCGATTTTCTCAATTCGATCACCATCTCTACATTGGTGATTGTACCACTTATCCACCGATCCAATTTCGTCTTCTGCTGCTGCTGAAGTATTTAAAAGCGCTAATGAAGATCCTAACACAACACTTTAGAAGCTGATGTAAAATGTATTATAGCATTATGCGGTGCTCCCAAAAAGTCAAGATTCAATCGTTTTGTCAAAGGCATAGTTTAAAATACTTCTATGTAATTGTCGTCTTGCAGCATTTAAATGTCTCAAAAGAGTGCGCAGTGCAAATATGGTTAGATTATTTCCATTGAAAATTGGATATCTGTTTAATACGTTTGTGCTAATAACAATGAATCAATCTCCAGCTCCAGAAAATTTACTGAAAATGCTCTTTTTTAGCTGAAACACAGTATGCCGATCAGCTTGCCGATTTCGAAAAAGTGGTGTTTTTTTGGAAATTTTTTAACTTAAAGCAGTATTCTTCAAAATTTTAAAAAGATTCAAGTAGTCTAAGTATACTTTTCCGCCCCTCAAACGTAACTTCCTCAGCTCGCTAAATCGACAGGTTAACCCACTCGCTGACTTTGAACGCGTTTATCTCAAAACTACTTTTTTACACCGCTTGCAAAAATTTCCGAAACTACTGAACCGATTGTTATAAAATTTTAACCACGTATTCTGCGCACCTATAGCAACAGGCTGAACTAGAATTATTTAAAAACTTTGATTTTTACTATTTTTTTTTATGGACAAAAGCAGTGCGAAAACATGCAATTTTTTAACTTCCTTCTTTTTTTCGCCGCCATTTTGTTATTTTTGCATGTACATCAAAAATCCTAGTTCAGTCGGTTGATAGTCATATATTGAATCTAAAAATTAAAATTTTTTTTTTAATTGAAAATTAGTCTTTGTGTGTACAAATGTGCTTAAGAGCTGCTCTATCTTATTTTCAATAACAAATCAGTTGAATATTAAACAATCGATGAAAGGCTTTCCTTTTACTTGATATACTAGCGACTCTCTTGTGACAAATTGAATGCATTATAGTTCATTACAAAATAAACGATTGAGACGGCGAATGATAAATGTTAACTAAACGACGCAAGGTAAAGTTGAATTCAGAGGAACAAGGAAGGGAAGCAAATAAAGAAATAACGAAAGTGGAAGAAGGGAATCAAGAACGTTGTTAGATGCAGCAAAATGTGTTATTTGTCACCAGATTAAAGTGTAGTTAAACCAAAAATAAATTGCCTACTACGCTCCATAATCTAGTGTTTAGGCATAATGTCATATAATGACAATAAATGACTTGCGTCTATGCAGCTGTAATTTGAACCCTTTAGCAAAGAAACAAGACTACGTTTTTCAAGTTCAGCTTTATAGCTTGGAGAATGTTAAAATGAAGAATGGTCTGACAAATAGAGTAAAATAAAAATAAAAAAGGTAAGACCCATGCTTAGATCTGCAATACAATAAATGACGCTGAAAATACCCGTAGTAGAGTTTGTACAATTCCATTGGGAGATCTTTTTCAATTTATCAAAGTAAGAGCTGTCCTGGAGCTCCATCAGGCTGAGAAAAAGCTTTTGAAGAACTTCTTTCTTGGTTTTTATTGCATGTAATTAAAACTGAGCTGTTTACAGGGAAGTGCAGCGGGATGGCGGGTTATTGCTGCAATATTAGACTTAAGAAAATTAAATCAGAAAACCATTTTCATTATTCGCGTGAAGCTGCAAATTAGATTCTTGGCAGTGGGAATATTTTGCTGTCTTCTTCATGAAGGAGTCTCAGGGCTCATCTCTAGATTTTATGATTTATAGAGCTATAAACGCTTTCGCTTGTCAGTATGTGCACCAAGCATTTTATGGTCGTTGACAGAAATGATTTTCTGTTGGAATGAAATGAGAAAATTTCTTAGATCAAATGTTAGTACGAGTATCTTCAGGATAAGTATTAACGTACGTGCACATGCTTGACTAGACTGACTTTCTAATGCAAATTTTTGTAATGGATAGATAGACCATTATTGTGGGAACTTGCCTCACACGTTGAAATGTCTTTAGAAAAATTCAAGGCGTCCGGCGCCTGAACTTTATAAAGATTGTGGGACAAGATACGTTTGATATGTCCTATGACAAGAAATTAAGTCTCTCCTGTTGTTTACTTCAAACAGTTCTACTTTCCTTTTCGAAGTCAACCCGGTCCTAATCATTGATAGACAAAATTTTATTCTAAGCAATATTTCTAAAGATATCTTCAAATGAAATCAGTAGTTTCGTGGTTATTAATTAGGTAAATAAATATAAGGTAAAATGTGACATTTCTGAGTTGGTGACCAAGTTTGCTTTCATTTTCTCAACATTCGGTGGCAACATATCTTCAAGTTTATTAACCTGAACTCAGTTGGGTGCACTTATTTTGTAAAGAACTGTGACAACTTAAATGATCGAGGCTGCGTGGAAAGAAGCTTCTTCATCAGCAGCTGGTTATTAGGAGAGTTGCTCAAGAAAGCCCATATCATTTATAACATGCATTATATGTCGTTTCTTGTGAATTCCTGGTTTCCAGCAGTTTTCAAAAAACTTGAAAAACGATTTCTATTGTAAAATTAAATTTATCTTTTCCGAAGAACCACGCGGCTGTTATTGCTCATTAATTGTGCATTTGATTTCTATTTATGAAAGTGGTAGAAAATATGCTTTAACTACTGAAAGTTCCATGTCGAGTTCCACAGGTGGTTCAGGTACATTATTTTCCTTTAACGGACTATTAATTAAAAATATAATAACTTGGTAACTTGAGCAAATAATATTTAATTTCTGTGAAGATCAATTGAAATTTCCCATGTCAAGAATTTAAAAGCGTTGTGTGTCGTTTACATCCCTCATTATCTTCTTTTTCTATAGATAGTATAAAATAAAGTCTGCATAAATGTATGTTCGCGCTCAGAAATCAATGCATGGATTTCAATAGGGTTTTAACTATTTCATAAAGTATCGTTCGGGGAAAGTTTAGGTATATGTACGTTAATATTCGTCAACAGGGAGTCGAATAATTAGCGGAATATAAGTACGCAATATGTAGGTTTTATGGTTATTCCCACGCATTGCTGCAGTGCATCTCTCCCACTATTACTGTGTTCTTAGTGGGGATAATTGAGCGTCGCATCGGAATGTGTGCCCCGAGCGCGGGCATTTACGCGCGAGTGGACTATGACTGTAAGTATAGATTCATGGACTCAAGGTCAATTAATTCATTTAAATATATATATATATATATATATATATATATATATATATATATAAAAACTCGATCGCCGTTCATGACACTTGCAGTATCCGCTTTGCCTTTTTACTTTTTTATAAAGTTGTCAATCTGAGAGAAGTCTTTTTGTGCTCCTGAATATTAAGAAAAACTCACAGTGACACGGAGGCTATCAAATTGACGACAAACTTAATTTTTTAAGAACCATCGAAGGATGCACCTGCCAACATCGCGCGACACACCTTTGCGACACATCGGATTAATGTCGGGATTCGGAAAGTCATTGACATAGCCCCGAGCTTTAATCCAGCGGACAAAACTGTATTGCTAAGTGAGGAGTGATTACGCAAAATTGAAGATATTCGTTTAGTGTAAGAGTTGGGCGATAAGGCCGTTTTGCTTCTCACTTCCTCAAGGCTGGTGGGTTCTGGAAAGTAGGAATGGACGACCTTGGATTCGATCTCCAAAGATCGATCTTTGAGCCTTCGATTTGCCGATTTTCGAATCGATTTTACGCGAGACCGATTTCGCTCGAATCGATTTATTTATTTCCGATTTCGATCTATTTAAGAGTTTATGTGTTGAAAACTTAGACTATGGAATATACAGGATAGGTCATTACGTGTACCTACATAAGACCAGCCATTTTGCTCGTTGACAAAGTGAAGACAGGGAGGAAGATAAAGTTGTACTGTCAACTTTTACTTGCTGTGTTTTTCGTCTAAAGCGTTTATATAAAGATTTCATTACAATTTCTAGTTTGTTTTAATCTGCAATATTTTCATTTTAATTACCCCAGATGTTCAAAGGCATTTATTGGCTTTTAAAATGGCATACACGGTTCAATAGATAATAATTTTCTTTTTCTTTTATATAGGTAATTATTAATGCCTAAAAGATTAAATTTTTGTGACTTCCATTCACATAAGCAGTGGTGAATCCACTACATAAAGAAAACTGCCAACTTTATGCTCTTCGTTATTAACTCTATATTCTAAGGTTGACAGTGAGCAAATGCGCGAAACAAAACTTGTTAGTACAAAATTCTGCCTTATTTTGAAATATACCCTAATAGCACAAAATGTACCAGAAACATTCAATTATTTCAAAAAACGTCCCCAACACATACTTACATACCTTCCCAAAATATTTAGAAGAATGTTTCTGGTACATACTCGCAAAATGTCCTGGAAACGTATCTGCGCTTAGGCATAGAAATGCCTCTAGGACATTTTACTAACGATAGAGAAGGTTAGGCTGAACAGTGGGAAAGTGGGTTTGGTGGTTTCTAACGAAATTTTGAAAATGTGCGATTCAAAAATGTGCTTCTCTTTTACTTTTGGCATGTAAATGTTTGCTCGATTAAATAAGCAAAATTTGCAAAAAAAAACACATTATTGCTTAATCAAGATTTGTTAGCTACCAAGGCTGTCTTCCATTATTTATCAAATTGGTTTACTAATGACCTTATATTTTTATATGGAAGCAGTTTTAACTATTTCTAATTTCAAAATGTTGAAATAAATTGAAATGCCAAGATAAATTGAATCGATCTATTGATATCGATCTTTTTAAGGCGATTAATCGATCTACAAAATCGGAAAATATTTATAGATCGATCCCTACTGATTCGATATTTAAAGTTCGATCTCCATCCCTTCTGCAAAGCTTTGGTTGCAGGGCAGTTAAGCCACCATAACCTCTTGGCCCGAGCTAAAAGTTGGGTTACCCTCAGCATTCCCCACGCTCCAGGATAAATCCGAAATTGATTGACCTACTTAGTAGTAGGCGCAAAAAGAAAGCCATACTTTTTTGAAGTTCTGTCAATTGCCAGCAGAATAACGATGAGCAACAACGATTCCCTATTTAATAAATAGCCTAAGCTGTTGAGAGTTGAGATCGGCGCTGTCCCTGCAAATCTTTAAAACGCCCGATGACCTACGAAGAAACGATGTCCCTCAGTGGTGAAGGACTATAGAAAGTGTTTCAATTGCAAACAAGCACGTCACATTTCATGCAACTGTCCTAAGCCCCAGCGAAAGATTTTTATTTGATAGTACAACTCTTCAAGAGTATCCAGCTCGATTGGAGCTAAACTTCCGGAGATACAGTGCCTCGGGTCTTCCTCCATTCGATCCGACTAGTATCCGAGCGGTAACGAATAACTAAAAACAGTGAAAACTTTAAACGCGTTTTTCTCGAATATAGCATCTTTAAAGTCGGTGGACACTGTAACTCAAAATTTACTTGACCGATCCTCTTCAAATTTGACACACACTTTTAATACATAAAGTATGAGGTAATGACGTCGAGATTTTTGCATTATAATTAGTTTTACAATGCCAAATATACTAATGTTTGCCTTTTTTTTAAGAAAAGTTCGTTTTTTTTTTACTTCTAAGTGATGCCAAAAACTTAAAAATCGTCAAAAAAAAATCGCAACGTCATTACCTCGAGAAATTCATAAACTAACCAAATATTTTTTTATTTCACATGATCCAGTGATGAGGTCTGATGTACACCGCAATGTATCTTTTTTTTGAGGAGTATGCGAAGATTTGCTATCAGAAGATTATTTTTCAATATATTACGCTAAAAATTTTACTGGATATTCTCGAAATGATACTTTATTATGTGTTCAATTTATAAATTAATTCAATTTACCATATGGTAAAAAAAATTATCACAAATATGCTTAACATGTAGTGAATTAACTCTAAACCCAATCCAATTTAACCAATTTAAATCTGGGCTCTCAACATATTAAATAATTCAAATAAATACACAAACTCTAAATATGAAACCTTCACAAATGTCTACTGTACTGATAGGTGATAGGTGTGTTGATGAAACGAGGAGCAGAAATAACCAGGTTCGCGAAAATGTTAGTATTGACAGAAAAATGCTTGAAAATGAAAATAAGAATAATAAATGCGAAAATTTAATTAAAAGGAAATAAAAATAAATAAAAACTTTACTGACATTCAAGCTGTCCAGTGCACCATATCATTCCCAACGTTTAATGAACAGCTTAGGAAGAAAAATACAAAAAGGAAACTGGCGGTATACATGGATGATATTGTTATTCCATGTAAAACGTTTGAAAATGAACTCGCCGTTTTGGAGAATTCTTCACCCTGCTAATGAAAGAGGGACTAACTCTGAAATTAAAGAAGTCTCATTTTTTCAAGACAAACGTAGAATTTTTAGGTTACGACATTTCTGCAGAAGGTGTAAGGCCTAGCGATTCAAAACTCAGCTCCGTCAAGGCATGCAAGAGGCCGACCAATCTTCACGAGTTAAGGCAATTTATCGGGCTCACCAGTTCTTTCAGCATTTAATACCGATTGTCAAGCTGTTAAGGCAGTCGAAAAATAGAACCAGATGGTGGCTTACCCTGTTTGAATTTACATTCAAAGTATAATTTTGGAAAGGACGTTTAATACATTAAGATTGTTTAAGCAGACAATCTCAGGAAATTGCACAAGTGAACAAAGAATTAGACATGAACGTATTTACCCTCAACGTAAGTAAGGACGATTGGCTTTTGACAATTCAACTACAAGACAAAAAGCTAGCTTACATCTTACCAATTTTAAAAAGAGATCCTGTCAGCAGTGCACATTGACTATGCATTAAAAGAAGGATGCATGGATGCTTATTTCGCACTCAAATGGGTAGAATCTGGAAATGTTATTGGAAGAATCATTCAAACCTGCCATACGTCGTCATCGACACCACGGACTTGAAGGGATGCTTTAGCACTTGCAGCGTAACTACTGCTTCCCAAAGATGCGACGCCAGACTCAAAACTACATTTCTTCGTGCATAAGTGGGCGTATTACAAACGTACAGCTGCAAAGACAAAAGGAGAGGTACACAGTATCGAGAAGGTAGCAATCTCTTTCCACACGGTGTATGTTGATCACCTGGGTCCTTTTCCCAAAAGTTCCGCGTGTGATAGAATATCTTAGGAATTTTAGAAGCATTCACGAAATATGTTATCCTAGATGCCGTAAAGAACGCTTCAACCTATGCTTTAGTCAAGGCCCTCAACGCTCTTACATCAAACTTCGGAACTCCCATACCCATCATTACGGATCGTGGAACCGCCTTTACGTCAAAAGAGTTCCAGAAGTATTGTGAAAACAACTGTATCCGACACGTCCTCATCGCTGCTAGATGCCTGAGAGGAAACGGCCAAATAGAGAGATGCAACTGCACCATTTTGAATTCCTTGCGAACAGTGGCATATGGTGACAGGAATTGTGGGGTATTAACTGAAGTCCGAATGCCCTTGGAAAACTTCAGAAACGTTCGAGGAAAACAAGAGCAGTACTACTATTCAAAAAGGAAGTCTCCGCGAAAGTACACAGAAAATGATCTGGTTTTAATAGAACGACCCGCAATTCCACCGGCGAATCAAGAAATTAGATGCTAAATATAAAGGTCATTACATAGTTGCTGAAGTTCTCGACAATGATCGCTACAGAATTAAGGATATTCCAGGAGCACCAGTAAACCAACGTCCTTCAAATTAGTGTATGCATCCGATGCAATAAAACCGTGGTGCACTGTACTCGATGAAGAAATCCTCTGCCCAGATGATTCAGGGTGCGAGGACGAACTCAACTGTGAGGAAAGCCGAACTGTAAGAAAATGTGATCCTCGCCTAAGTTCTTCAAGTTAATTTCAATGGTTAGCATCACTGAAACTCGATCGGCGTCTATGATACTTACTTGCTGTATCCGCTTTGCCTTTTTAATAAAGTTTTCAATCTGATAAGAAGTCTTTTGTGCTCCTAAATATTAACTCCTATTTTACACACATATATACATATATATGTTTATTTATATATTCAGTCTACAGATGTTGTATCTTACAGACTAGCAATAATAAACTATACTATACTAAACGTTATATTCAGTCTCAAACAATAGTTTCTTTAGAAGATATCTAGTTATATCAATATCAATTGACAATTTATTAAATTTATTAATACAGTTATTTATTGGTTGATTATAACCATAATTTGTTCTGTGGGAGGGAACATATAACAACAACCTGGTTCGAAGAGGTCTTTCTGGAGCATAAATTTGAGTCATAGATAAAATCTCGGATGATTTAATCCTGTAAGACAAGCATCTTACATGATAAGACGGTAAGTTACCAGACCACAGTTTAGTTTTAGATAGTGCAAACCGAGTAAATGATTTCTGCACAGATTCTATGCGATCAATCAAACCATACACGCATACTCTAAGATCGATCTCACCAATTCAGAGTAAAGGCATTTTTGTGTTTGTAAATTATAAAAATCCCTAGTGTTACGTCTAATGAAACCTAGAATCAAGAATGCTTAAGAAACCGTTAACTCAATATGAGGAATAAAAGTTAATTTAACATTAAATAAAACACCTTAGTCTTTAACTTCAAGAGGTCTTTGAAGGGAGAGGTCCTTAATTTTGTAATCGAAGATAATTGGATTCATTTTACGATGAAAGGTAATCACCTTGCATTTAAAAATATTCATTTGAAGTTTGTTTTTCTCGCACCAAGACGAGAGGTTAGAAAGGTCCTTTTGAAGTAAGAAACAGTTTTCATAGGAACTAATTTTTGTAAAAAGTATCACCGAAGATAAGAAAACTAGCAAATGAAAACACTTGTACGACATCATTTATGAATAGCAAAAATAATAATGGGCCCAGATGACTTCCTTGTGGAACACCGGATTTAACATGAATTACTGTTGAAAGAACAATTTCAATTTTAACATACTGACTCCGACCGCTTAAGTATGAAGAAATCCATTCAAGAAGAGTAGAATGAAATCCAATGGCTCCAAGTTTACTTAACAATAACTTTATATTTACCCGGTCGAAAGCTTTCGAGAAATCAGTATATTATGAGTCTATCTGATATCCCATTTCTAATGAATTTATAGAATAATTAGAGAAAATTCTCAGATTACTTACACATGATCGAGCCGAATAAAAACCACGTTGTTGAGGAGCTATGAGCTCTTTAGTGAAAAATGAAATTTTTTAATTAACAAGATAATCCAGGAGCTTAGGAATTACATTTGACAACACAACACCTCTGTAATTCGAAATAAGTAACCTTCCATTTATCAAGAAGAATGCCTAAACGTAGAGACAAATTAAATATATGAGTCAGCGGAATCACAAGTGAATCAGAACAGCGACGCAACACTTCCGAACAAATACCATCTAAATCTACTTTTGTACTGGCTCTTAAGTTTTTTAAGGAAATTAAAACACTATCTACATCAAATGAAATTGACCCTAACACAAAAGAAGAGTCTAATTGAGAGGTAAAGCTACTACAATCTATGTCATTGGAATCATTATCGTAAATTGACTCAAAATAGTCTGCAAATAAATCACAAGTTGAATGGAGGTCATATGATTTAGTATTATTATATTCGAGTATTTAAGGTAACCCCGATGATCGACGCTTGTAATTTATAAAGGTCCAGAACGCCTTGCTATTTGAATTAATTTTGGATTCCATTGACCAAATATACTGCTTACACAAAAATCTGGTACAACTTAGGATGCTTGTTGTTTGACACACGAAGGGTCGGCACAAATTTCGTCCGCCATGAATAACTTCTAAAAAATTTTTATATGTTACCTCTAGACTATCACTGTAAACAAAAATCCTTTAAAATTGTATAATATTTCATTAGAAATAGAATAAGTTTCATAGTTATAAAAAGAAACCTCAAATTCAATTGCCGTATGATGACAGTCTAATTTTGACAAAGGAAAATCAACTTCAAATAGTTTATAAATTAATTCATCGCTAACAAAAACTACATCTAAAAATTTATTAAAAATGTTACTAACATGATTGATTTGTACTAGACTAACAGAAGACATTGAATCAACAACTAACTGAGAACTTTCTGAAGTTATATTAAATGGCAATAATAAGGTCTGTTTGTTTCGCTCCACTTTTTCTGTACTGCCTGCGCTTTGTGCAAAATTGACGTCAAACGGCTCTCGGTGTAAACTTAGTGCAACTGCACAACGTTTGTTTCGCTGCAAAAAAGTGGAAATTTCTGCACTTGCTTTGGATGAAGTGCAGTGAGTGCAGGTAGTTATTTGACATTTGTCAGGCAATTGTCAAACAAAGCCGGTCTTAATTGAAGTGATTTTAATTAATCATCAGACGAGTCACACATAATTTCTTGCATTAAAGTCGGTAATATATTATTTTCCATTTTATTTGTGATATTAAAAAATTGTATTAACCAAAACACGTTCCATTAAATATTATTGACAGAAAATTACACTTAAAATGTTTGTTTCGCTGACGTTAGTGTAGGGCAAATTCCTACACTTCTGACGTCACATCGATTACACTCTACACTACTTCTGCAATTTTCATGCAGCGAAACAGACAGACCTATAATTTCTCTTCTTCACACCAAGACCAGATGAGATTACTTAAATTAAAGTCACCTAAATAGCACAAGTGAACATTTTCATGTTGTAATGATGACAAAGCGAAGACATTTTCGATGTGAATCTTATATATATCAATGGGCGATGCAGGTGGAATATAACTTACGCAAATCAAAATAGCCTCACCACACGTACACAAAGCTGTTCAATATGATTTGAAATCCGTTCACTGACAATTGATATAACCGCAATCATTACACCTCCCCTTCTTTCAAGGCCAGTAGCAGAAGAGCAACGATCTTTCCTGTATACAACAAATTGACCTTCACCGAAAAACTCCGAAGGTGAAATTGAGTCCTGAGAATACTTATATTTGTTTATATTTTTATATATATAAATCCTGTTATATGCATATTCTTTTGAGCAATTTAGTAAAATATGCACTATTTAGTAACATATATACAGTTGGAAACAGACTCCTGACGCGGTCCTGTCAGGGGTATTGGCACAACAACATACGCCGAGGGATTCGTGGCCAAGTCGGAACTTTGACGTTGATATGTGAAGTCCAGATAGCAGGTGTCCCCCTGTAATAACCCGCTACTCGCGGAAACTTGATAGAGGAATTTTCAAAAAAAAAAGAAGCCATGAGAGCGACATATCTCCAAAAACGCAAAGTTCGGAGGACGTAACAACTCCTCTGATAGTTTTGTCGAACATCTCGGTGGTAAATCACAATGATCTGATAAAGCTATGGTGAATAACCTCCGACAAGCGGAGTCTACCCACAGGCGCAGGAAAGAAAGCCTTAAAATTGGGTGAAGTGGTTAAGAAAGGCTTTAATTGGCTGCCAGGATAAGGGCGCAAAACAGAAGAAGGCCGTTTGCTAGCACAAAAGCAGCTAAAGGAGCCTGAGAATATTTAAAGGAACCGCTCCGAGGACGGAACCCTGAAGCAAAAGGGAAGATGACCGTAGAGCACTAGTAAAAAAGGTGGTTGCAGGAGTACGCGTAGGAATTCTCTCATTTAACTTTCGTGACGACTTTCTTACAACTTGTTCCAAAAGGTCGTTCAAAAACCAAGAAGATATTTTAGAAGAAGAATGGTGCTGCTAAGCCTTCCTCTATGGGTATCAGCCTTAATCCAGGCTGTGTTTTCATCTGCATCGAAAAGGCTGTAGGGGAAAAGGGAGTTAAAGTTAAAACGCGCCAGTTATATTGCAAAGAATCGCCATCATATAACAGATAAATTTCGCTTACGTACGGCAGAAATACGGTCACGTAATGCAATATCTAATATACCACGGCTCTAATATGCTTTTGGCAAAAATCGACAGCCCAGGATAATGCGTCTATGGTACTTTCTTGTTTGAAATACTAAATACACTTTTGGGTTTTTTCCTCTTCGTTGCTCTGAATCTTTGCATAAAACCATTTTCTTTCTTATTTTTTCCTCGAACTAACTTTTCTTTTACAAATTATTACTCGAACTCACTTTCTCAATTTAACTAACAATTCTTTTTTATCATTTGTACTTTCAGAATAATTTTAACTTTCTTCCGATGCAACTCTGCAGGCCTTACATCTTGGGAGGGAGAGGGGGAGAAGTTGGTTCCAAGTCTGATATACAAAAATTACTATTCTCCTTTGAGGTACGATTTCTATACTTATTAATATCATCGCCGACATTAATTGATTCAAAATTCGATTACTTACTGTATTAATCAATGTGAATTTCAGTCAGTTTCAGTAAATAAGACTAAGATGCTGATTAAATCGTAAGGTATTACAGGAGAAAGTCATGTGCTTTCAACCACCTTGAATTGCAGCACGAGACACAATGTGGTTATGTTCACATTCATATAATTTATATTTGGAGTAAATTTATATGACGCAAATTGAGACTGTCAAGTAATTACGATGTTAAAAAATATTTCTTGGATTGTTTATGGGTTTAGGCGACACTGTGGAGCAGTTATGAAAGCATTTCTTGGTTCGAGGTTTTGCTTATTAATTTTTGGGGGGCTTATTTTATGAATTTTGTCGAGGATTTAAATTATGAATTTTTAAGGCTTCACGGCACCGAGACAAGACGGAAGGTGAAGACGATCTTGCTCTCGTCGCAATCTCGGTGAGATAAAGGCCAGTCTCGGTCCGATCTAGCTCTCGGCAAGATAAAAAAAGGGAATTTCGGTAGTATAACGGGGAGCGAGGACAAGTGATATATCTATGTGTATATGCATTTTCTTCTTATTCCCATCGCCAAATCAAGGTATGTAGCAAAGGCTCTTGTTTTCTATTGGGGATAAAACGCAAATATCTGAAGAAGGAAATAATGTAGAAAGAAGCGATTGAGGAGAGCAGTGTATACTTATATGCCTCATAAATCCACAATTGACAATTTTCTGAGCGACATAAAAGCTGAAACAACTAAAAAAATTTTCCACAATAAAATAAAAAAAACTAATATCTCGTCCACTCTCTTCACCTCAATCTCGCTCTCGGTATCGCACTGTTACGAATGATATTGGTTTCGCTGCCGGTCCCGGTATCATCTCGAGACCGGCACCGGCAGCGGGAATTATCTCGAGTATCGTGAAGTCCTATGCATTTTGTAGTTGGTTCATGAGAAAATGTAGTGCACTATTACTACATTACACTGTCATCTCAGATATGCATACCGTTATCTTTAGAAAGGCTTCTAAAGAAGTTAGTATAAGAAATAAAAAGCGCAACCACATAAACATGGTAGTAGAGAAAGTAGAAGAAGTAGCCCACCTTGGGGAGAAGTGGAAAGAATATTTTGCACATCTTCAAAGCATCGAATAGTTCTTCATCTGAGCGCTTAGAATCGCCGGCAGTGGTCAATATTGACATCCGACCTCCGACAATAATGAAATTGGTGGACGCAATAAAGCCACCGATTCTCGGTAAGCTATCAAGGATTGATGGTATATCAGCGGAAATACTCAAAGCGGATTCCATTGCTGTGGCTGATATTCTGCTTGCCGTAATCCAGGAATGTTGGGAAAACGAGATTTATCCCACTGCAAAATAGTTATAATTGTGAAGATTTCCACTAAAAGACGACCTGAAGGGTTGCAGCAATTATCGTGGTATCTTCTTTTAAACTGCCGTCTTCAAAATGATGGAAGTGATGGAACACACATGCACTCTTAACGATGATTAGGCATGATGCGTTCGCTGGGTTCTTTTTTGATCACATCAAAAACGCTTGCATCAACAAGGCCTGAGTTAAAAATAAAAAATCTGTTCCATTGTACGGTTGTTAAACATGACAAATGATTTGTCAAATACTTGTAAAGTTTCAAACCTTCGTCAATGGGTATCTCCGGCTCATCCTTACAAACATCGGCCCATGCATCCTTAACATTCATCCAACGAGGAAAAATTACATACCTCACAGTCTAAGACGAAATTGACATCGCTGTTCGAAGACGAAGGTGGCAATGAATAGTACGGCTCGGACTATTCGCGTATTCGCATATTCGAATAGTATTCGAATATTCGAATAGTGTGTTCGGTATTCGAATAATTCGAGTGGTATTCGAATTATTCGAATACTATTCGAATAACGAATAGTGCGAATATGCGAATACGACAAATATTATTCGAATATTCGCAAATCCACGAATATTACAATATAAACCGTATTTTACTCCACATATTTATATTACATCATTTCTGAAAATAAGGGACCATCAAAAATAGACGTCCGAATTTTAGGGTGATTCCCCCCCCCCCCCCCCCGTTCTGTCACCTCCCTTTACCGTGGACGTCCACATTTCTCTTGTTAGTACAACAGAACAGATTTTATGCTTGATTAAAAGATCGAGAATTTTGCGCACTTTGAGATGATGTAATTGCGCAATATCTCAGCGACAGTATTATTGTTGTTTATCCAATACTTAGAATATATAAGAACAGGAAAGGCCCTCATCTGTGAAAGCGTGTACGTGTGATCGGCACTTTTCTTTTAGGCGAGGTGAAGACGGAGAGCTCTTCTCCTTAGTTTGCGAACTGTCAAAATGATTGCCGTGAATTGTCCGATGGTTTAAAATTTTGTTTTGTAATTACATATAAAGTTTCGAGTGTTTTCAACTATCCTGTTTAGTGTTATATATTAGCGAACTTTAAAGCTAATAGCTTTCAACTTTTTAAAGTGTAGACAGTGTATTTTAATACCGCCATTTTAGAAATGAAGTGCGCGATTTTGTGTTGTGCAAATAATCGGCGTTTTTAATGTGGGATATCAACAATTTCACCCAAACGTCTGTCGCTTAGTGATAAAGATGCAAAACAGGCGCGCGTCCAGAACTTTTCTCGGGAGGGTTCGAGGGGTCATGGTTGTTTGAAGAATGCGGTCGGAAGGAGGAGGAGGGAAAAAGGGGTAAGAGATACCAAATTTTTACAGAATAAATTCAGCCCCTTCAAGTTTAACACAAACACCTGTATTGAAGCAGGATAACGTACACAAAAATCAAACTATAACTTTATAAAATTTTTTAAAACTTTGTCTTCGTGTAAGAAAGGATGAATATTAATATTTGTCAATTTTAAGGTGCAAGATTGTTTTAGAATACGTGTTATTAAAAACATGTTTCCAACTCATAGGAAGTTTCAAACACGCGAGCGAAGCGAATACAAAATTTTAATCTAATAGGAAGCTTAAAACGCAAAATGGATTCAGCAAAGCATCTGGGCCAAATGTTGCGGTTGCCTAATAGTTTGTGGGGGGGGGGGGGGGGGGGGTCACGATTCTCTTCAACCTCCCCCCATGGATCTGGGCCGGATCCAAAATCTCTTCGCATAATCTTTTTTGCAATAGATGCGGTAGCGATGCGATAAATTCAATCTGAATAGTGTAAAATACGATTTGAATGCTTTTTAAATTGAAAATTATTCGAATACAATATATTCGAATAGCACGAATACTTATTATTCGGATAAGTCTATTCGAATAGCACGAATAATTCGTGTATTCGCGAATTATTCGAGACATGCGAATATTCGAATATTCGAATAGTGACTAACTATTCGAATCACAGTCCGAGCCCTAATGAATAGGCCACACACTGAGTCTCTATATTTAAACTCGCACGAGAGGCTCAGAAGATCATACACTGAGACTCCAGAAAACGTGGAAAAAATACACAAGGAGGGTACGCAGATCGAAAAATCATGGTAGAATTTAAAGGCGTTAGCGCAGAAGCGGACCAGGTGGAGTAGGTGTAGTAGACTCCCTACAAGAAGTTACGAGAAACAGAGAAAAAAAAAGATATATTAAAAATTTTTCTTTGGATTTTTAAAATTTTTTCATTGAAAGCTTTGTTCTCGGTGACTTTGTATAACTTTTTATTAAAAAAGCTGTTCTGAAATGTCTGGGTCTTTAGGGCCGAAAAATTTATTAAAACGAGTTTTTTTCGCATATTTATGTCCTTGAGTTTCGAGGGCATTTGACGGTCATTTTACTTGATATCTCGCGACCTGGGACAGCTGCATTACATACCTCATTCTTGAAAATCAACCTCTTTTAAATATGCATATATTGTTTTTGTAATTCAAATAGTTTTTCCTGGAAGATGGTGGGGTGGGGGTGAGAAGCATTGTGACGGTTCAAAATCAAATAATTCATTCTACTTTAAAGGCTTCTAAATCTTCACAAAGAGGTTTTATAGCAATTTTTGGGCACTAAGATGAAAACCTGGAGTATATGCTGTCGAATAACGCTTTGATAATGTCAGCTGGCTCGTAAAAATGTAACCGGGTCATCAATCCGGCATTTTTACAGATTCTAGTGTCATCTCCGACGTTGTGCGATCGTATTGATCTCTTTAATTAAACAAGTTCGGTAGTATGTTAGTGGTATGATGCGTGTTTTACGAGATATTGCATGAGGAAATTTAAAATTTGACATCTTTTATTGTTTAATTTTTGTGTAATTGCTTTGTTGAACTTTTATTTATTTATAATATTAAAAAAAAGAAATCTAAAAGAATATGTTCCCTCTATCTGGAAATTAATAAAACAGGTTTTTGTGAATATGTTTAATTGGTTTGCAAATACCAAATTTTTAAAATTGAGTTAATTAATCAATTGCTGTACGAATCCGGTAAAAGAAATTGTTTCAAAAATTGAGGATTTTTTATTTTCTGTTTTTTGCTTCGGTGTTTTTATTGCAAATATAAGGTGTAGTTTGAAAATTTAACCTTATTCAGAACATCGGGTTATGACTAACATCATGGTTACAATGCATCAAAAACTCAAGTTTTTGTAAAATAATTTATAGGTAAGATTTAATAAAAATATTTTCATAAAATATTTGCATTTATTTATATTAAAGCTACACAAATATAAAAATTAGAAGTTTATTTGATATGCATGTCCGTGACTAAAAAAGCAAAGCTTTAGTTGGTAAAGCTTAATTGTGACAACCTTTGTTAAGATTTTAAAAATCTTACCCATGCTCATTAGTAAAATATCTAGACACGACCGTTGAAATTTAGAGTTCCGGTCCGATTTTAATTAATTAAGCTTTCTCGACATTTGATCTGGTGTGATTCGAATAGTTCGATCATCGGTAATTAAGCCACGAAATGTATAGGTGAAAGATGTATATCACACGTTTTTTGGTTTTCCCTTTGTCGTTACTATATCTGATTTTATAACATTTTGGTAGAAACGAAAGATTTTCGAGTGTTAAAACATTTGAAACCAGAATAACAACTCGCTCAGTAGTATAATAAGATTGAGCGTGGATAATGGGTTCATTAAACCTACATAACACAGGTATTTTCTAATTTAAGTTATAAAATCGGAAACAAGAACAACGAATTATTTATGTTAATGCCTTCCCTAGCTCGCCTAGTATATCTAATTCTCTGATTGAGATTGAAGCAAATCATTGACTGATAATGAGATCGCTAATGGCATTCGTGGTTGCTTTTGTTTTCTAATTAAGACAGACGAACCAATTAACATAATCCACCTCTCTTCGTTATTGATCTTCATAATCTCGTATAATCCTAAGAACCTTTTGTTTTGCTCTGCAAAGGAAACCTTATTGAAAAAACCAGACAACTAGGGATAAGAATCTATAGTGCAGTAATTTAGAATTAAAAACATTTTTACGTTAAAGAAATGTTTAAATACTTATGGTTCCCACAGTTCAATAAATATTTATGTAATATGTATGTATTTTTATAGTTACTGGCACATAACAAAGACCACCTCTGAAGAAATAAGGAACAAAATCATTTTTCATGCCGATACAGAATAAAAGATTCTCTTAAGAAATGACACAATTTGACCTGAAAGTCATAACAAGAAATTGAAGTCCAAAATCAGATTTCCATTGTATTTTGGACACCATAAGTATATACAGTCAAGCGGTATGGCACATCATTAATAAAAATGCTTTTAATAAGAGCTAAATTGTTCGGAGTTCATTATTCTGCTGTCCGATTACTAGACCAAAGAAGATCACGTGAGATCATCCAGTGTATTCCATCTGAAAGATGCCTTTATTCAAAATCTTGTATCGGGGTATTTATGAGAATTTTATAAAATTAATTATATTGGTGTAATTAATCATTTATATACTATTTTGCGCTTTGTAGTTTACATGTTGTTTTTAGAAAACGCTTCTTGAGTTACTTTATTTTTCTTGCAAAAGTTTACTTGCTGGCATTTTATGGTAAAAGTCCAGTAGCCTGTGAGCCGATAGAATAATATCTGGTGATTCAAACACAGCGCTAGCTCCAAATGAATTCTCGAACCGAGTGAAGTTGTTGAACTGCTGTTTCGAGAAAAATGCGTTTTTCTCGAAACAGCATTTTTCAGCGCGCGGGACGCTCTACAGCTTCAACGGAAGAACCGATTAACTTGCAATTTGTTCCACCGTAAAGGAAATTTAATTTCGGGGGCCTTATCGGGGCAAATTTTTTTTGACTTAAACTGTTTTTTTTGCGTCTATTGAAGCTAAAAAAACAGTGAAAATATGACTTCTTTTTTCAAACGGCCGCCATTTTGATATTCGGGGGTTTTCTGAAAATTTAAAAACAATAGAGTCCCCCAAATTTCATGTAGATTAATAATGTTTTATCCGTTTTTGTTTCGGATTAACTGACAAGGGGGTGGAACGCCCCGCGCAGACCAATGCGCGCCGTGCATGGCTTCAGTTAATAGGACCTACAGTCGCCATTTTGGATATTTTTTCTAATGAAAAAAATCGGAAGTATTCTTTATTTATGGGGAAATAAATTATATTAACTGCCGTTTCAATAAAAATTAATTATATACCCGAAAAAAAATCCCAAAGTTGACACATTTTTCATGCCTATGAACAGAACGAGAGCGGATATATTTTTCTGTACGCTCCTATATTTCTATTACATGTGCTTTCTTGTTTTGAATGTGCTGCCAATATAGGAACGCAATTGTATTTTCTGGCGGCAATTTAATAAAATTTAATCGAAAATATTTTAGGTCCGTGGGAACTCCTATATTTCAAATTATGAATATAGTAAATATTGTAGTGCCTCGCACGAAGTATAGACAGTGATTAAAATTAAAGAAAGAAAAATTCCAACTTTGATATAGAACATTCCCAGAGTCTTCATATTGCTAAGTCCGAAATAGCTCAATGAATTGTCTACGAATTTACCACATAGAGTTCAATGTAATATGCTTGTAGGGAAAAGGATGAACATACAAAAGTGTTTCACCTTGCTGCATATAATTTTGACAGAAATATCTGGCCAAAGTTATAAGTCATTGGTTACTATACACTACTGTGTAGAGATAAGTAAATCTAACAGACTCTCTCTCTCTCCTTCTAGTTACCGTAATCCTTTAGTGGGGCTGAACTACTGACATTTTTTTCTGTTGTCAGCAGAAAACAACAATGGGTCGCCGCCAGTGGCAACCTGGGACCTCCGGATTGATAGGCTGTTACGTTATCACTTACTCCACCGACAACTTACAATTACTACTATTAGGAGGATAACAGATCAAGTTTGTGGTAGATACTTTCAGCTTTTAAAGCGAAACGTGCAGGACTGCGAAACGCCGATTGACACGCTAAATCACTTTAGCACCGAAAATATAAGGTCAACGGGAATAGTTGATAGAGTAATAGATTCTATGATGTTTTACATTTGGAACAATGCACAAAGAGTACGCTCCACTATTACTACGCGAAAACATATTTCGCGTTCATTTCCAATTTTTAAATTACAAGTGATAATTACCAAGATACACTGATATCCACAGAAAATTGCTCTAAGTATAAATATAGTAGATTTGAAAAAAATAAGAGCTTACATACATTTTGAAGCTATGGAAATTGAAATACTACCTAAATACAAAATAATTCGCCAAGTCGAAAATTACGAAAAAAGTGTGATTTAATCTAATTATTAATTTAGTATTGTAAATATTTTAGGGTACCTTATTCTAAACGGACCAACTGCTATTGGAATTTGTCACTTGACAGCAAAATATGTCTATGCTATACCGACTTGTATATAAGAACATTTAAAAGGATCTATCTATCTTATAAGAATAAGAGAATTTTTATTTTTATACTGGCGCATTGAGGGTTGGAATACGCAGAAAAGCTATATAGACAACATTCTGATACAATGATTTTGGACCAAAACGGATTTGTAGAATACATTTTTGCTTCACGAAGTTAGTTCTACTCAGTTGTGTGACTGAGAAACCCATTACCTACTGAAGGAACGTAGAGGGTCATTCCAAAGGTTTCTTGGAGGCTAACTACCGGCTGCTTTTCCCTAGGAAAGTTCATGATGAGAATTTACAAGAAAACTTACGTTAGTTGTAGGTTCTGTATGGAGGGAGAGACCCCTCTACACATCCTTTACGACTGCCTGGCAATATTTGGGAAACCATTACCAGACTCAAATGAGATGAGGAGCTAGCTCCGCAAGCTACTTACGGAGCCCAGCTCGTTTTACACCGATATATAGTAAGCACAGTATATCCTTAAGGGGCGCAGCTCCCAATTACCTCAATTTCTGCGCTTAACAAAGAAACTAGTCAGCCAACCATTTCTACCCAGGTTAATATGTATTAAGTGATGACGATAAACTAAGAAAACCATTACAATAGATACTCAGAAATAATACAAATGCACTGTGCATTGTAGGCGTCGGTGGAGTAAGTGATAACGTGTCTGTCATCCATCCCGGAGGTAAAAGTGCCATTGGGAGTTGTAGAGTAATGTTTGTGGGTCGATATCCACCTAAGGGTCTCGGGAACTATAGAGAGAGAGTTGTCCATTTTACTTTGTCAGCAATGCGTGTAAGGGTATTATTATATCAGTTTGATGGTATAAAACTTAAATGTACAGCATAGCCTTGCATTCACCAAAGAATTCATTGATAGTCTGCTAATGCAAATTATGAAGGCTTTTTCCAATTACGTCGGCGCATTTCGTAATATTGTGTCATACTTTCGCTAAGCTCGTCAATGTCCGATTTTACAAATTTTCTCAAAATAAAACAATGTTAAAACACATACTTATCTTCTTTCAGAGTCAAACGGCGGCCACAGTAACTTAAAAATCGCTACTATGTAAGTAATAAAAAAAAAACGTGTCGAACTTAGAACCTCTTTGTTTTTGGGTGGTTGGTTAAAAAGGGGTTTGATTAACCAATTTTTGTATGGATTCTGACGGACTTACATTATACGCGCCGATGAAACATCCCTAAAAAATGTAATATCCCCTTTTGTAAGCCCTATCTGAAGGTAAAATAACGATTGGAAAGCAGCTGGTATTATATAATGCAATTAAGTAAACGTTATTAATATTTAAAATTTAAAGGGAAAGTTGTGTACAATCAAAAAAATACGGTCTCAACCTCATTAGCTGCCATATTTCTGCGGTAAGCAGAGCAAGTGGTTCATTGAAGTGAAATGTCCTCAGGGCTGTGGATCACAAAATTTAACATTCTTGGGAATTTATTGCAATTAATTTCTGATTAAGAAGCCTTTTTCGCGACGGTGACCATTAATTTGTTGCCGTCATAATTTGGGCTTGCTTAAAAGAGATCATGTCCGTTGCAAAGCGATACGAGAAGCACTCAGATTTGGGCGGTCACATAAATTTTTATGCCATCATTCAGGCAAAATTGACTGGCTGCATGCCACGGATACCATCACTCGAGAAGAAGATGATCTCGTTATGTTACCAAACATTTTTATATGGTAAGGTTAACTGGAGAAATCACTTCAATGATGATTTCTTGCCGCTGATAAGAGCTCAATTTAGCCGTGGTATAAAGCCAGTTGTTTCATGCCTGCTTAATGATTATGGCGATGGGATATTTCGTCTTTCCCATCCCATTAACAAGTTGGTTCGATTTTCGTATCTAATTTGGGCTGACATAAATACCGGACTAAAATGATCGAAGGGTTTGACCGACCGGAATGATAAGAATCAGAAAAAATGGCTTCAAAGAACTATAAAACAAAAGCATTTCCTGATGGGATGTGGTTTCACAATCTGTTTTTAAGTTTCGACTCTTCTCATCATGCTCTCACCTGCAACAGGTAGCTGTGTATGTTTTGTGCCCTCTTCGTGCCGAATTGAGGTTCTGTTTCCTACCTCGACGACCTCACATGATGACTTGGTGTTATTAATCTTCCACTGTAACACTTTTAGTATGATATATTGTGAACCAGTTTTAATGAAATTATTTTTGGAAGCAGGTGGACGTTATTAAATATTTCGAAGGAAAGAAGGAATAAGGGAAATTGAAATTTTATTGACTAGGAAGGCAACAATTTCACCCATACCAGGAATCAATGTTCTAGTTCGGGAAAATACGTATTTGTTTTTAGATACGTTTTAATAAATATAGTTATAATATTTTCAAAAGAAGTTTACTGCTTCGAAAATTTGATGATATGAAAAAAGTTTTTAACTTCGCAACATCAACTTCTTGGTTCTTTTTGACATATGTAGTTATACCAATTACGTATATTTTGTGCTAGGAGTAGGATCACCTCGTAATGATTAAAGAAACTTTTAAAGAAAAATATATAGTGAAAACTCGTAAAACAAATAAAATATAATACTTGAAAATGTTTATCCATCCGTCCTTTTCCTTTACGAGAAGTTTAGATAGAAAAATGTTGTTCTCTTTTCGTCTTAGTGGCAGAAGCCTAACGTCTCCTTTATTCTCTACAGATCGTGCAAATCAATCGCACAGTACACAATATTTTTGGAAGAGTACATTTAATAGTTATTTTTCTACATAATCTCCTTGAATGTCAATACATTTTTGGTAACGCGTGACAGTTATTTTAATCCAGTGTGAAACCAATTTTCCGTCAAACTGTCCAACCATCTTTTAACTTTTTCTCTTAATTCATTCTCATTTGCGAAGCGTCTTCCCCGAATTTTTTGAAGGTAAGGAGAGTAAGGTGTATGACCGAAGACATCCCATCGAAATTGCTCAAGCGGCGCTTGAGTCTCACGTGCGGCGAGTAGGTGAGCGTTATCGTGTAAAAGAAGCTGTTTTGCGCAACTTTCCCTTCCATTTGTTTTGGATCGCCCTTCTGAGTTTTCTCAACGCCTTACAATAGAGCGCAGCTGCGATCGTGGATCGATCAACAAAACTCTCTTGGAATCCCAAAAGACCGTTGACTTGACCTTGCCAGCGGATTCTACAACTTTCGCCTTTTCTGGCGCTAACTCGTCCTTTCTATCCGGTCGAATAAAACGTCCACCTTATCCACAAAACACTTCAAAGATTGCAATGCACCGTCAGCTCTGTGCTTTTTATAGTGTTTTGAAGCCAAACGGGGAACCCATCTGATAGACGCAGATCCTCAGAAATTGCCCAGAACAGTTGCACGGCTTATTCGGTGGAAGCGGAGATAGAATTTAATTAATTGTAAGCCGCGGAACGGTTTCCATGATTTTTCGGGCCAAAATACACCATACATCTGTATCAAACCTATAGGAGATCCGTACGCGATCGAGAGTGGATTAACAGATCCAAACTGCAGATTTCAGGAAGTGGATGACTACTCAAATTTTCCTTCTCGATATCTTCTCCAATTCGCTGAAGCACAGGCTGCCGAATGCCCGATATCTTGCCTTGGCCACTGCAGAACATTCCCTTAGCAAGTAAAAAAGACTTTCCTTTATCCCCTCATTCCTGCAGCTGCGACAATGTGTGTTAAAAGGAATGCTTAGTTTTGCGGCATGGTCCCTGATTGCCCAATGACCACTGTGCACCGCTGTGGTCCTGCCGACGTCCCTTCCTGTCTTAGTTAGTTTTAATGCTATAGTTCGGCTATATCTTCCTATATTTTGCGGAAGGGGTTAGTCCTCTCCATCTGGAACCTACATCCTCTTAACGGTCCCAAGCAGAATGTGCATAAACTCCCCACCGGATCCAAAAATACCAAAGTCCCGCCTAGCTAGCTCATAAGCTGTAATTATCCTTGAAGTCTCTGTATCCTGGGACCCAGATCAAAGTGATGGTGAACCGGTCTTTCAGACGGGGTTCTTTCTCGTAGTATCTCTCTAAAAATTTACAGGTTATAGCAGCTGAGTCAAGTTGCACCCTGCTCATTCCTAAATCACGAACGCTTTTAGAATAACCTCTGCGTGAACGACGCTGGCGTAGTCTGGAAATTTGTATGACTTGGTGACTTTTAGCGATTCGAAGTATACTTCTGCGCCGTCTTCGCAGTCCATTTTGGAGCCGTCTGTAAATATTTTTATATCAGAGTTTCCCATCTACTCTGCTTGGAATCCTAACGGTAAATTTTTTGCTGAGACTCAGCTTTAGAATGATTAAGTCTGCTATTAACTAGGTTAATTGTCCTGGTAACATATTTAGGATGTTATTATTATTATAATATTTAGTTACCCATATGGTGGGCCTGGAACGTCTTTTGTGCCATAACACCCACTACTACAAAAGACGCTCAGCCACACTTATATAAGCAATGAAGTCTTTAACAGTGAAGGATCTAACATCAGCCGGGATCAGGAATTACCGAATGAAGATCCTCTTTCTGAGCCTTGCCAAGGCCGGACTTAAGCACATTACATGCATGGTGTTTTCATCGCCCTCCCGACAGAGCCGAAAATCGGTCTCTCTGGACAGACCCATCCGGTGTAGATGATATCTCAGCCCACAGTGGCCAGATATGTAGCGTAAGAGCAACTTTAGTTCTGCCTTACTTGTGGCAGTGGAATCATAAAGTGAAGGGTCTAAGAAGCGCATTTGTCTAGGTAAGGCCGAGAACATATCCCTAGTTTAAGACCTGCTGACCCCTAGCCCAGTCTTCAATCACAGATCATGCTGACGACCAGCTGTGTCCGCAAAAGGGTTTGGAACCTTGTCTCCGAGAGGAGGAGTCATTTCTGGCCAGTTCATCGGCGGACTCGTTTCCCTCGAAACCCGGGTGACCAGGTATCCTTGTGGCCCTATTATGGGTGGCCAGTTGTTAGAGGGTGTCAACGCACTCCTTCATAAGCCTCAATGAAAAACACCACAAGGATAGAGGTTGTAGGGCTACTTGGCTGTCAGATATCAGAAAGCTATATTAGCTGCTTTCAGTCTTTTTCTGACGTTTTTAAGGACACAAGTTTCGATGTATGGATTTCCACTTGAAATACACTGGGCCAACTACCCAATGCAATCGAGACCCTAGTGTTGGGTCCAGAGACACCAGGACCATATACCATTTTAGGATGTTACTGTGGCGATATGATTTTGCAGTCCAGAACCCAGATTTCCTGAGCCTAATTACACTGTCAGATGAGATACTTTTTATATATAGGTGTATAGGTAGAAGGTAAAGAATCACTTTCAAGGCGTCCGCGGAACAAGACCGGATGACGCCCGTGGTTCCCACCTCTGCTCTTTTATGTATCCTGCTGAGTTTTGTTTTAATATATCGATTTCTTACTACAGGTCACCAAACTGGTGAGTATAGGATATCCCACGGCTGTATACATCAATAGGACCATCTTTGGTTGAAGTCCCCCACCTCTTTCCAAAGGTTCCTTTATAAGCTTGTTATGTATCTATAATAATAATTTTTTTTATATGGGTATGCAGACACACGGAAAGACGAAACCGAAACTAAACGTGTTCCCAGTTAGTTTGGAAACCCGAAAACGTAAAATTCTTACATTGTGTCGATCGATATTTTGCCTTTTAATTTTAAACGATGTTAAATTTATTTTTAAGAATGAAGCTGGAATTCATTCTTTTTTTCCATTAAAAAATTAATTTCTCATTAGTTACTTTTAAAAAGTGTTATAAAGTTATTGCCTCTGCATATGTTAAACATTTAAATTATTTAATAAATACCTTTATAGCAAGGTATCGCCTTACTGCAAAAACTGTTGCTTTTTATTGTAAGGAATGAATCAACATGGCGCCATAGTCTAACAATACAAAGAACGTGATCTTCATAGGAAAATCAAATCTAAGAGGACCATGATCATTGTCGAACTTAATATAAAAACCTAGAAACGTACTTGCTGCCGTAAATACAAAAATTGTCCTTATCCGTTTGTCTTTCAACTAGGCACGGCGAGGCCTAGCATGGTCTATTTCGTGCCTAAAGTCCTCCTTGAATAACAATTGCACCCGATGTGACAGGAAAACTGCAAGCAGGCGCACACTCATTTGACAATTTACGATTAGTTCTACAACCTGACAAGCGCGAGGTACCCCGCGGCTTCAAGAACATCCGGTTCACTGGACTAATTAATATGCCTTGGCCGTTTGGGTAAGGGAAGTGATTTATTTCAACTGAAATAATAACAGGCTAACACTGTGCTCGCTTCGAATACGAATGATGTGACCGATGGGAAAACGTTCTTGGCCGATGCCTTTTTCTATGATCTCAGCATTCGAGGATGCATTTCCGAGATTTATCAGATTTCCTGTGTTGCTTTCCTGTCCCAGGTGATAGTTTTGAATTTAGGATATTTCTTCGAATTTGCTGAATAATAAATACCAGAAAGGAGATCTCTCTCAGCTCACAATTAAATGCTCTTTCCTAAAGATGTTTCCGACTTTTAAAAACACATCAACCCAGTTAGCTTTTGTAAATTTAAAAAAAAAATCTTAAAATTCGACCACTTGAAGTCAGCAATCCGAAATATATTTCTACCTTACTAACCTTGACCTTGCTCGGGATAATAAAAGATTCATTGTCTTTTTATTGCGAACTTTTCTGATGTGTCTGTAAATCTTTTTTGTCGTTTTCATCGTTGCACTTAATCCGCCGATCTCTTATTGTCTGCGTGCTTCTGTTTAAAGTGAAGCAGATTCGAACCTCTACGCCAAGACCTTAATTGAACGTAATTTCCATTAAATTGCTTCTTTACTGCTTGGTGAACTCGACATGTTAGCTTAGTTGTTTCGCACTAAAATTGGGAAAATGTATTTACACCTCTTTCAGGTGTTAATTAGTCACGTACAGGTTATGAAATAATTGATAAATTTACGAGACTCTTACAGGCAAAGGACGTGGGAACTACTTTATCAGAATGTAAAAAACGTTTTTAATTACGGCAATGAACTGCATAACAGTTACTTTTCTCCTTTATTACAACCTATATAATCTTATATAACAGGTTATTTTATTTTATTCTTTAAAATATTGTTTACTCCTTAGGGCGTACATTCCAACGATAAAAAGCATTTCTTTATAGTTCTATAGTTTTATATGGGAAATTTTCACTATGTTATTGTGACAAGATCACCTACCTTTCTGATTTTTTGTCATCGGTTTAAGCCCCTTCCCCCTGGTTGATGCAAATGCAAACATTTCTATATTTTTATGGTACTATTAGCAAGTGAGCTTAAAAAAAGACCCTTTTCAAAAGTTTTTTTTTAAGTAAAAAATTTACTTTTAGGCAAATTTTTTTTACATATGATAACTTAGGATTTATATTTTATAAAAAAAACCTTTCTTTTAATTATAATTTTTTCTGTTGTATAGAGGGCGTTGAAATTAAAGTAAAAAACAGAGCCCAAATATGCGGAAATGATAGAGCCTCTCCGGTATACATCTAAAGAAAAAAAAATCAAGTGGCATTTTAATATAGATATGCTAGTTATTATTTTGCCAATGGCACCTTCTTCCAGGACTGCTACAGCACTGTCAGTCGGCGCAAGCCAGCCTCCATAGCCGCCCCAGAACCTTCGAAAGGTAATTTTCCCAAAGCAGCTTCTGTTGTTTTGTGTGTACCGTCGGTAAAGCCAACCTGTTAGAGTGTAGCATACCCTCCACCTCCACTCCTACAGAAGTGCCCGAGGAAACGCCATTCGCGACCCAATTACCCTTGGGTCCTGCAGTTGGGACGACAACACCGCAGACTCCCTTGGCATGGCCTACCATAACCTTGGAGTTAGGGGAATTTTTCAAGAGGTTATCTCCTCCCGCATAAGTTACTTGGCTACGTTCTAGGATGCATTTCCCGGTTACTACCGCTTGGAGGTGTAACTTACACTTGAGAATGTCCAGATGAGGATCGCCGTATCCTAGAAGGCTTAAACTCGTCTGTCTATTCTCCAGCAACCAAAACATGACTATACAAAAATCTGTATAACTTTTTTTCTAATTTGGATTTTGACTTGAAATTTTAAATACATATTCTTGACACATTTGTAGACCCTTTTCTGAAACAAAAAAAAAAATCGAATTTTTTTTTAACTCGCTAATAGTACCTTAAGTGCCAGGGGGCGAACAGATGAAAAAATTGTGTTTTAATTATCCCGCCTTCTATTGAAGCTACAACAAAAGCTTCGTACCCTTGTAGAGGCCGAGTAATCGAGTAATACAACTTTACCTCCTCATGACTTCGTCGTAACTGCAACGATTATCGATTGTGCTGGGGCACTATCATGACCACTGTTTAAAATTTTCATTGTTGTGTGGTATTTGTAATTTCGTATAAAATGGTAAAAAAAACTTTGCCAAAGAGCAATTTTATTAAAAAAAATGCAAAAAATCTGCGGGGTAGGTGATCTTGTCACAATAATTTACTTGCAGCCTTGACTATTATGGATTTTTTCTGACGTGCTTTTATTATTTACACGTTTCCTTTTGCATTTGAAGGTACATATATAGTCCAATTTTCTCACAAATATTATATTTTTTACAAAAAAAAGTTGAACCGACTTCACAAAAAGCGCTAGAAAACATAAAATAATTTTTAATATCATATCTATTACGAAATTTTGAAGTCGGTGCAAATCAAACAAACCAAACAACTACAACAAAAATATTTAATCGTCATTTCTTATGATCCCGTAAGCTGAAACTTTCAGGTAGTATTATGTATTACTTTCAATTGTGGTGATGTAGTTGTTTTATTTGTTTAATTTGCACCGACTTCAAAATGTCGTAATAGATATGATATTAAAAATTATTTTATGTTTTCTAGCGCTTTTTGTGAAGTCAGTTCAACTTTATTTTTAAAAACTATTTTATTTTTCACCTTTAAGTGTCTTCTACTCTATACAACGACCCTACCCCCACCTCCATTCCACTAAAGTTTTTTCCTCATGGTATCAATCCAGGAACATACTCTACCAAACAGAAAAGGAATCATCGAAATCGGTCCAGGCGTTACGAAGTTACTACCCCTCCCCCTCCTCCACCACCACCATAGGACCAAATTATTCTCCTATTAGCAATGGGGGATCACATTCTATTCAACATCAAAAGAACCATCCAAATCGGTCCACGCGTTACAAAGTTAGGTTCCACCTCCCCCCCCCCCAAACTCCAACAACATTTCTTTTCTCGTGATATCAACCAGGGAGCATACTCTACCCAAAAGAAAAAGAATTACCCAAATCGGCCCACGCGTGACGAAGTTAGACTACTCCTCCCCCCACCTTGGACCAAATTATTTTTCTATTAGCAATGGGGGATCACACTCTATACAACAGCAAAAGAACCATCCAAATCGGTTCACGCGTTACAAAGTTAGGTTTAGGCTTTTAAAAAAATTTTGTTAAGTTCTTTGTCGGAAAAAAAGTAAATCAATCGGTTATCTGAGAGAAATTGGGCAGGATAGCTGGGATCGATTTGGGGAAGGGATGTCCAGTTGCAATCTGTAGTACTCAATACCTAAGCAAACAAAGCATTCGGAAAAGCCTGTCCCATTAACAGGCCCCGTAATAAATCACAACCACACTGGTGGAAATGCGATCTAACCGAAACCCGCCAGAGAGTTCAGATTATATTCAAACTCACGTCAAATGAGCGATTAGAGTGGAAAAACTACAGAGCAGTGCCAAGAGTCATTAAGAAAAAGATCTGAGCAACCAAGAGGAAGAGCAGATTCTTTTATGTGATCAAATTAGAAAAAACGTCGAAAAGGGCAGGTTTGAGGAAAGCAATCTCTAAAAGTCGCTCTCAACTTACACTGCTATGCAGTGCAAATGGAGTCTGGACCAAGGATAGCAGGAAAAAACTAGAGCCCTTGTTAAACACTCACTTCCCTGGTTGTACTAATCCAGAGCCCTCCAGAATTTGATATCGTAGGGACTATTTCCGAGGACAGCGACGATGGGCGATAAACACCTTTGATCCACACAAATTTTTGGGGTCATAAAGGATAATGCCAATAATGCTTCAAAAAGTACTTGATCTGATAGTCCCCTGGCTGGCTGGTTTCAAAGGATGTGTTAGGCTGAGCCATACACCAGGGTCCTGAAAGCATGTGTGGTGTTCAGCCCCAAAGCTGGGAATTGTGGCCATGCTGAGCAAAAACATTACAGAAAAATTAGCCTGACACCGTTTTTATTCAAATTTCTGCAAAGAGTTACAGATTTGTATTTTAGGGAGAATATTAATCCTAGCCTACTGTCCGTAACTCAGCATGCCTACATTTACCTAGAAAGTGCCTTTAACAACATAGCCACCGACGCTATCGTAAATGCTCTTGAAATGGCAAAGGTGGACAGTACTATTTGTAGTTGGATAGCCAAGTTGGTAACCAATAGATCTGTAACCTCCGTGTGGGGATGCATCTCTCTAAATAAACTGGTAAATCGAGGCACACCACGTTAAATTAGTGTCAGGCAAGTGCCTGAACACGATTGGCGAACTCACAGAAAGAGCTCTAAGGAAGCTAAGCTCCTGGGTAAGAACCAAAGGACTTAATTTGAACTCGGAATTGATACTTTTCACAAGGAAATATGACCTTTAAATATACCTCTAAACACCAAGCCTGTGCGGAATGCGAAACTCAAGTCACATGCCAAATACCTGGGACTTATTCTCGATCGCAAACTATCCTGGAAGCTAAATGTGGAAGAAAGGATTGCTAAAAAAAACAAGGCTTTCTACGAATGAAAAAGACTCTTCGGCACAAACTGGGGTCTAAAGCAACACATAACGCACAGCTTAATGCGTTGTGGTTTGGTGGCCAGCTGTAAAGAAGAAACCGATCTCTCCAGATTGGAACAATCACAAAAAATGGGGGTAATTGAAATCACTAGGCACTCAAATCCACTCCCTCCCGCGCCCTAGAAACTATTCTACACCTTCCTACTGTGGATCTGTACGCTAAGAACGCCGCTCCCCAAGACGTGAAGATACGGAAACAGTAGCCTTGGGGAATGTCTCACTACTGTCACCAACTACATACTACTAGTCGGAGACTTCAATAGGAAGTTCAGAGTAGTAATATCAGACATGCTGCTCTGGGAATGTAGAGCAGAAAAACCTGTGAACTCTGTATCTATGCAGATGGCTGTAAAACTGAATCGGGGGAAGGGGGAGCAGTTTACTGCCAAGTGTGGAATACTCAATTTTCATACAGACTTCAAGCATATATCACGCTGAAGTCGTAGCTGCACATAAAGCGGCCGAAATGGCTCACAGTCTGCTGGCGATAGGCACCTCGGTCAACATCTACGTGGACAGCCAAGCAGTATAAAAGCTCTGGGGACCAGATGGCGATCTCTTATTATAAGCGAGAGAAAATGAGTATCGTTAAAAGTTTCTGGGTCCTGCTGGAAAATCATGAAATTTCACAGGAAATTGTTCGAGATGTGTTACACATGCATTTAGCCTAGCAACAAGAGCACTAAATGGGTCCGCTTGAATATGTGGTACAACACCGGTTGTAACTGAATTAAGTGGTAGTCCAGCAAATATGTACAAAAAATAAAAAAAACATTTGGTTACATTTAGTGTTACTGGAAGAGGTTCACTAGGAAGGTTTTCGACAAAGTCTCTGATTTGACATAACTTGCCAAAAGTCACCAGAAGTCTCCGCGGTGGAGGTTAAAAACCACTAACTTTTAGACGTGTCCGAGAAAAAAAGTTCTGTCACCTCTCTAGTGAAAACACCAGATTTGGTGACAAAGTAACTGATTTGGCATCACTCTGCAGAGCCGTGCAAAGTCTTAGCATAGATAGAAAGATGCAACTTTGCTAATTACCAGGCCACATAGGCATAGCTTGGAAAGACGCGGCGGACGATTTCGCCAAGAAAGGGGCTAAATTAGAGGCTCATGTGGCAGAGCCAATACTACCTCTAATACAAGGCGTTATCAAGTCACTCAGTGACGACTTATTGGACTGTGCGAAAAAAAATTGGAAGAGGCCATAACGTGTAGAATCACGATGGTCATGTGGAAAACCTATGATCGAAAGAGAACCTATTGGCTACTCAACCTAACTAGGACTCAATGCAGAACTCTGGTAGGAGTCTACACTGGCCACTGTCTCACAGGACTGCATACGCACAGAATCGGGGTCTCAAGAACCGAACCGTGTAGATATTGTCAGGAACTCGACAGAAAAGAAACAATAGAGCATCTTCTTTGTCATTGCCCTGCACTTGCAAAAGCAAGACAAAAATCCCTACACAGATACTTCTGCCAGGATCTAGAGGAAGCTTCTAGGTTCACAATTGGGAGTATTCTGAAGTTCGCAACAGAGGCGGGTACCTTTAGTTTAATCAAAGGCAGCGACGACCGCAGTACAACGTCTATAGGATATAATACACCCAAATGCGATAACGCTATGGACCCGGCGCTGTCTATGCGAGGCTTTCGAGGCCGCAACAATAACCTAACCTAAGATAAACTGCTTTATATGCTAATAAGTTATTACAGACAACATTAATTTCTTATTTTTATTCTTATTTCTTTTATAAATAAAAAAAATAGTTCAGGATAATTTTCGACTGCGTCCATTAGACCTGTATGTACACATAAGGGAAGAAACATCAAATCTACCTCCTGAGTCCCCAAGCTGTAGTAGTTTTGTGATTTTACTTCTAAATAATGTTAAATTTCTTGGTTTCAGCATTCTTCTATTCGGTCAGATAGCTCAGCTGGAGATATTAATGGACGTTTAACATTTGTGTTTCTGTAGTAAAATGGTAATTTCCATAGTTCTACCTTACTTTACGGGTTTCTTTCGGTGGTTCATACATGATTATTATACTGAGGGTAGTGAGGGATAGAATTTATAACTTTTTTTTATTTTATAGTGGAAATCTTTTAAATTCAAAATGCCTGAATGGCATAAATTCCCTCTATGTTTCCCTTAACCCACAACCCCCTTTAAGTTACAAAAAATCATCACACCAACCCTCCACCTACCTGGTCAGGTTCTGCGCCCATACCACGATTTGTGTGTTTAAATACCTTCCTTCTCAACAGATCTTCTCTAGGCGTGAAGATTTTTTTTATTTAACAGTTTAATGTAAATAAGAAAGCAAATATAATTTTTAAAAGTTTGACAATACCTAGTAATAATGGGTACTTTGCATTTCCCTTGAAAACAAATGGTTGCAGAATGAAGTGAAAAAATTCTTAGATAAAATTTTTGCAGCGTTTAAAGTTAACAGATCTGCAGTGACAAAATCATTAGGTTTGTTTTTACAAAATATTTAAGACGCTCGCATCGGGATGCTTTCAACCAGAATTAATTAATATCAAAATACATAAATGCAACTGTAGGTATACATACAAACATACATACATGCAAACTGGATATAAAATAATTTCATCATAGACTTAGCTTATTACAATGACCTTTTTTTAATTAAAACAAAACGAGGGTATAAACAGGTACATAATATGCAAGCAATAAACACAACCGGGAGACTTTTGCTATTAGTAAGTCCTGAAAAGGAAATCAATGTGGCATTAGCAAAGAATTCGTTCAACACCGAGAAATTATTATTTCTAAGGTATAATTACAGCCGCCCACCAAATCCACCCTCAATATGGGCGGTTGATCAATATATCATGCGTGAGAGGTAAAAACCTGCATGAAAGTTATAGGCATGAACATGTGTACGGATCATTATTTTATGAAAGCCGGACAAAGGTCTAAAGATGTACGACGATAGATATATTGCGGAAATGAAAACCCGATAGAAGCTGTTAGTACCAGCAAACAAAATATATTGGCCAGGTGACCAGTCGGGTCATTTAAAGAATGAAAGCTTACGATACCTATGATGCGATATCGATCTCAAAACTCCAGAGGATCTGTCGGTATTTAATTAGAGATAAATAGAAAAGAAAAGCTTCGGTAATCATAAGACGTTTGATCTTAAGGTCATGATCTCCGGATCCTGTGCCAAGTGAGCAATCACTTTTTGTAGAAGACATCAAGATGACTTTGATGATGACCTAATTCTGAATGGTTTCAATAAACGTTGGCATCCTACTAATCCATCATTTTCATAAAACTGTTGTCATCAAATTATCGCTCAACTCATTTTATTTAAACAAAACATGTTCAGCTGAATATCTGAGCATGAATCAGATATACTCAAAGCTCACGTCATCTCAAGCTTCCATCTGCGATCGTATAGTCCGATCAATCATAAAAGACCCCGTTCAAGTGATGTCCTAAACAAGCTGCCATCGATCTTTGCAGTGCCCATCTCATTTTTACAGCTTCGAATGTTAGGGCCTCAGGTACATACGTATGTACGATTTGTGTACTTAAAGAATATCGTGGTCCCTCATGGATTTTCTTTCATCAGAAACTTGAAAAACCTCAAGTCTACGTCTGAGTTGAAATTGTTTTTCTCGGTATCCAATCGCGTTCAGCACAAAGGGGGGTTTGAACTTGAATTTTGTTTTTAAAGATGGTCCACAAAGGTCCGTTCTTGCGCCGCTAAAAGTGTTGGACAGGTACTTCGATCTAGAAGAGAGACAACAGAGAACAGACTTCTCCACTTTCTTGTTAATTTTCTTCTTGTCTTTGTTGATCTCCTTTTTTCTGACCCACTCGGGGGGTCTAGTATAACCGCACTCTGCCATAATGTTAGAACCACCTTAACGAAACATTTTTCATATTGCTCTTGCGACGTGTTTCAATGTCTCACGCTGAGAGCGTTTGTCGACTATACTGTCCATTCTTAAAATTATTCCTTGGATGAGGTTCAACTGTCGTTTATTGGTCTCCGCTGTTTAAGTCAACTCACTCATTTGATCACGATTAGAGCAGTTTGAGTTGTTGATGCCTTCCTTGGCCTGTGGTCGGGTTTATTTTATTTGCTGAATTTATAATTCATGTTTTTGCTTAATCGGTAGATATTTACTACTCTGAAGCATAATCTAAACTAATAAATTTTACGAACAATGGAAATCATATTTCACTACTAATTTTCTTAGCACGCAGCTTTCCAGAAACAAGTTGACTACCTAAAAATTTCACTTTGCACCACAATCTCAAAACTTAATTGCTACAATTTGCTTTCAAATCCCAAGAGTACTCCTCCAAAAAAGTATTAAATTGTCATTAGAGCAAATTTTTCAGGTTACCAATTTAAGCCGGTAACTGTGGTAACAAAAAGCGGTCTAGAAACAAATCAAAGAAATTGCGAGTATTTCCTTTAATTTCACTCTTAATGGAGGCATTTGGAACTAGATGTGTAGTCGCAAACCATCGAAATGGTCACTGAAAGTCGGCGCATTAAAGACTAAGTCAGATTTGAGAAAAAAACCTCAAATGATCATCATTAGACGACATCTCCATTAACAAACACCTGGTGAGCATCCGTCTTTGGTGGTCAGTTAACGACCAAAAATGAAGCAACTACTGAAAACGGAAGTTCGAAACGCTTCAAAAAGATCTCCAGCAAATTTGGTTATATGTTTCAGGAACACCGCGAATTTATGTTTATTATGATTTATTATTACCCTCTGTACCACATCTATCATTAATTTAATTATGGTTCGTAAGAGTATGAAAAATATTCGTCGAGTTTTAAATTAGAGCACCGTGACATTTTCCGTTCGGCAAAACGCCGAAAGAAAGAATGATGACAGTAAATTGATCGAGCAGTGCTTAAAAGGTTCTTTGTACAGGGCACCCACCCGGTTGTTTCTTTTTGAAATTAATATTAAAACTATAATAATTCAATAATTTTGCCTTTACAGAAATGAGCATGAAAATATATTTCTCAATATTTTCCAACGTTGTAAAACGATTCATTTCTTTTTATTTGGGCCAAGATAACAAGATTGCAAGTGGACATACGCTGACATTTCTCTACAACTCCACATTTCTTAACTTAGGCATAATCTGTTATTAAAATAAAGCTACTATGGGACGTCATTGATGGGATTCGTACTAGCGGCTTTCATGTGGAAAGCTTGCATTATTCTCTACTGAAGCGACATCTGTCTCTAAGCGATATTTGATGATGGAGCGAGAAATGTTTATTACTAATTCACAATTTAATGATAAAAAAATGACAAAGAAATGTAAAAAAAAATAATGCAAATCGAAACTTGTTTGATTTAAGGGGTTATATACAAAGTTGGGGCTTAAAAAATCGAAATTTTTTTTATTGCGTATTCTGAAAGTACATGCTTTCGAAAATATCTGTGTGAAATTTCATCCAGATCAGAGCACTAGATTTCAAATGACAGCCGTTCGCAGCGCGCTAGTTCCATCCATAAGCACTTGGCGAGCGGCGTACAAAAACTTTAAACGCGATTATCTCGGAATAGAGTTTTTTGAAAAATACTGTTGCGGTGAACGTGATATCTCAAAGACTTTTCAACCGATTTTCATTCAATTCAATTCAATTCATTTTTCGCAATGCAATTTCATTACGACTTTATATATCGTAAAATGGTTTTACATCAACATTCTTTATATCCTAATAAATCAGAAATTGTCAAAATAGATTTTTTCTTTCAAAGTTTCAGTATTGGGTCCATCTAATAGTGCAGGCAAAATAGACAAAAACGTTGAAACTTCGAAAAAATTCCCATAGAGCTAAAACTCGCTACAGGCCTTAATGCTTATGACAGACATGTAGTATCGATACCATGGTATTGCAATACTACGTCGCATATCATATATGTGTCACCCCATACCATGTCAATACCATGTGAAACGACATGGTATTCCCACGAATTCGTGGTATTGAAATTCGCAAATTTGACGTAGTATACCACGAATCTAATGACATCAGCGCCATCTTCCCACTTATGTTTTGTTTATATTTCCTACTTACTGCCAAGTCGTTACCACTTTAAAGAAGAAAATTATGTCTTTATGTCAAAAACTCTGTTCTCTAGTTGTATTCCAAACATATTTTAAAAACTTGTACGGTTGTGTGGTTAAAATTTATGTCGGAAATGTAAAACAAAAAAAGGAATATATTATCTACTGGTGAAATTAGAAAATTCATCGACATTTGGAAAAATTATGTGGAAGACTTGCGGATGTCACGAAAAAATTCCAAAATATAACTTAAATCGCGAAAGATCCCAAAAACTACCTTTCCATATCAAAGAATTAATAAAAATTAAAGATTCACTTCGCAAACAATGGCACAATTATAGAACTGTTCCCTTAAAACGAATGCTTAGTAAACTAACTCGAGACATAAAGTTGTAAATCATTACTTTTAGAAACCAATCCTGATGTAAAAAACTATCCACCCTTACAAAAGGGAGTAAGACTTTTTGGAATCTCACCAGAACACTAAAGAAAAAGAAATCGCAACTACCACCCCTAATCTACAATAATCAAACGCTAACTCTAAGTCAAGATAAAGCCAATGCCTTCGCTAGCACCTTCGTCAAAGCACACGAAGTTACATCTAATTATAGCGATAATCAAACAATACAGCTTGTAGAAAACGAGATCTTGACCCTAAATTCAAACAGAAATATTCAGAACAAAGTACACTTTACTCCAGGATTGGTTAAATCTGTAATTGCTACGCTCAATAATCGCAAAGCCCCAGGGCAAGACAATATCAATAGTTTAGTTTACAAATAACTCCCAAAGCAAGGAATTGTGTATATAACGTTTATTTTTAATGCCTGCATGAATATTTCATACTTCCCTTAAAGCTGAAAAATCGCGTAAGTAATCCCCATTCTAAAACCGGGAAAAGAAGTAAACAATGTTTCTAGTTACAGACCCATCAGCATACTTAATACCATCTGCAAATTATTCGAAAAACTCATGCAGCAAATGATAAAACAGCACATTGAGAAAAATAACATCCTCCCTCCCCAACAACTAGGATTTCGAACCAAATATACAACTACTCATCAACTAAAGATATTAACAAATCCCATTAAAAATCACATGGAATTGTCAATGTCAACTGGAGTAGTTCTCCTAGACATAGAGAAAGCCTTCGACTCTGTTTGGCACCAAGATTTGGTTTATAAAATGAGAAAACTAAAGTTTCCTACTCACCTAATAAAAATCATCCAATCCTTCCTAAGTGGCAGGCATTTTTTCATATCAATAGGTGGAACTACCATCAATAACGTAGAAATTACCGCTGGAGTCCCCCAAGGCTCAGCCCTTAGCCCCGATCTCTATAATATTTACACATACGACATAACTGAAAATATTAAGTGCAATTTAAGCCTCTTTGCCGATGACACAGCCCTTTACCATTCTAGCGTATGTACCAACGAAATAATAAAGTCCCTGGATAATAACTTGCAAACACTTTGTACATATTTTTACAAATGGAAAATAAAATACAATCCTCTAAAAACATCTTGTATGTTTTTCACTAGAAGAAGAAGTTCTAAATACCTTCCACAAAAGCCCCTCACCTTTAACAATGAAAACATTACCTGGACAAACGAAATAAAATACCTAGGAATGCACTTAGATAAAACCCTAACTTATAGTCTCCACTTAAATAAAACAATAGATAAATGCCAAAAGCTCATAAGGGCGTTGTACCCCCTCATAAATCGAAAGTCATCTCTAAACACTGAGAATAAGCTCTTAATATTCAAAATGATATTCCAACCGATCCTTACATATGCATGCCCCGTCTGGGCTAATTGTGCTAAATCTCACATGAATAAATTACAGACACAACAAAATAAAATACTTAAAATGATAATGAACCTCCCCTGGCATTTTTCAACCAAACTCCTACATAAAAATATTAATGTAAAAACAATTAGCAACATCTGTCAGTATTATACAAACAAATTCCAAAATACATAACTGTACGTACACACATTAACTCATACATGTATATAGTTAATTTACATTTGTTAAAATAACATACATAGTTCTTAAGTTAGTGATTATTTAGATTTAACATATATAGTTTTTAAGGTTAGAGATTAGTTAGATTTCTAAGTTTTAGTAACCTAGTTTCAATAGGGTTTTTAAAAATTTTACCTAAAATATTACGTAAATTATTAAAAATACAAACAAATAGCTCAGACTAATTAATAAAAAGGTAATTAGAGCGGTAAGATAAACTCACATATATCATCTCCCTCAAATAAATATTTATTACGTAGTACACCAAACAAATGTAAATAATTTAACATTCGTGCAAATAAATAATCTTGAATCTTGAATCTTGAAAAAATTCTCATGTATTAAAGGAGACTTGCAGAAACAATATGGTATCTCCTTATCACCTGAGGAGGTAAGCACACGAATAAACAATTTGACAAAGAAGTTCAGGTAAGCTCATTAAAAATGTAATTATATGGAAATTTATAGGATTTGTAAATTTTCAGATCCGAAAGAAAAAACAGTGGGTCCGCGTGGTGGTACGCCTTCACAGTGGGAGTTATACAAGGAGCTCAACGAATTTCTTGGACGATACAAGTCCAAGTTCAAACATTTGGTCTGCACCGGTGATAAGGAGTTGGATCAATGCGTTGAGCGGCAAGACCAAAATGCCGTGGGTCCCGGGTTCGAGCCCAGATGACCGTGAGCTTTTATTAAGAAATTAAAATAATCCACTCCGTCTCTGGGCTGTTGTCTAGCTCGCAGCAATGCAAACAAGACTCAAGTTTCCTCACTTCCCTTACCCTAATTCCCTTCCGGCCAAAACCATGCTAACGCATGAAAGGGTTGCCCCCTAGGATTTGGCCACATCGTATAAAAAAAAAACCCTACCCTCATTAAGTGAATAGAGAGTTTTTTGTCAGGCCGTTCAATCCGTGTAGTAATTGACGGTGTTACATCTGTTTCCTACGAAAGAAACGCCGCGTTCAGTTCTTTCACCAACCTTATTTCTTCTTTTTATTAATGATCTCTTATCCCTTAGTCCCAACCATATTCATAGTTTCGCCGAAGACAGGACCCTTGATTTCGCGTACTCATTTGGTTCTGTAATGAATTCACGTGGAAATACTGCAGAAGTCAATCGGGAACGCATGTTTGGATCATTAAACAACGAAATTTCTATGGTCCTCGCTTGGGGCAGAGCAATTCGTGTTACGCTTAATGCATCCAAAACTCAATGCTGTTTAATGTCCCTTAAAAAACGCCCAGTTCACCCACAACCCATTTCAGTCGACGGAGTGAATATACCCAATTCACCCTCCCTAAACATCTTGGGTATTGGGATATCCAGCAATCTTAGCTGGACTGATTATATATTTGCAATCGCTAAAAGTGCGATGAAATATTTGGGTTTTCTACAGAGATGTCAGAAATATTTCACCCCACCTGACTTAGCGTTGATCTACAAGTCCCACATCAGGCCTAGACTTGAATATAATTCCCATATTTGGGCAGGGGCAGGACACACCGCATTGTCCGCGTTAGACAAAGTCCAGCGTAAGGCTATTAAACTTATTGGCGATTCCTCAATCTCTGAGGACCTTGGCTCCCTGGAGCATCGACGGAATGTCGGTTGTCTCTCACTCTTCTATCGCAATTTTCATGGCCATTGTTCTAACGAAATTGCTAGCCTGATTCCTTGTAGACCAATGACAATGCGCGATACAAGATGTACAAGTCGCTCCCACCCCAGGTCAAATTTGTACGTACCGTCAAATTTCGGGAATCTTTCCTAAGCAGAACAACACGAATGTGGAACAGTTTACCATCTTCTGTTTTTCCCTCGTCTTATGAGGCTGAAACTTTCAAACGGGGCGTACATCAACACCTCCTTCCTTTCCTGCCAAGGCTGTGCTTTAGCATCATAGGGCATCCCCTGAGCTTTGGCAACATCATATATATATATAAAAAAAAACGTGCATGAGCTCGCTGAAGAAACCATAAGTAAGTTCATTATTATGTTTCTTTACTTTTCTAATATATAATAGCACTACAGAGGAAGATCGGTCGTCGACATCGTTTGAAGGCGATTTATGCCAAGTTTTTTTGTCCCAGCAGGTGGGGGAATGTACGCAAGCGTTGGAGTCATCTACGGCAAGGCCACACCCTTGCCATCGCCTGCAGGAATATCATCTTCCTTCTGGTCGTCTGGAGGTTCATTGCCAATAGCTGTGCCGGGACCTTCCCGAATGGTTCCACAATCAGCATCACCTTCCCCAACACAACGGGCGAAGAAATCTAAAAAATATTACGCAACGCAGAGATTTTTAGAGCTTGCCGAAGAAGAGGCTGAAATTTTTAAAATATTTTGCCAAAAAACGGCGGAGAATGACGATGAAAGAGTAAAGCTCCTCGAAGAAAATTTAAAAATACAACAGGCAATTTTGGAGCAATTGAAAAATAAATAATTGACAATTACTTCTTGTGTTTGTTTATTGGTTGTCAATATTTCAGATTTTATGGTTTTGCAGGTGACGTTTTATTTTTCAAGAACAAAATTTCTGCTCTAGGTTGAACTTTTTATTTGCTGGTAAAGTTGCGAGCTATTTAGCTACTACTAGTCAACAAATTACTTTCCTTAAGATTACAGTTAATGGTGACCTATTTAAAAAGATGAGAATGTTAAATAATTTTGACTTTTTTGGCGAATTAACTCGAACCGCAAGGTAAATAATCTATGCTCTGGTAATTTTAATTACCATATGTTTGGAATTTCACCAATTCATTATCTGTCTAATTACTCTTCACGTTCCAATTATGACTTGACTGGAAAACTTATTACACAGGAAACCATAAATCCTTGCCATACACATGTAAGAATGTTTGGAGGCTCAGCCTAAAGTACATAAAGTCGATATAAACTGTTCCAATTTTTAAATTTTTATTAAAAATTACAAATTTTCTTACTTATCTAAGTATTAGTTTGAATAGTCATGTTTCACATCGTTCTTGCAAGGTATTTTTTATTTTTATTTCCTCCACTTGCTGAATTCTATTCGCTTCAGCATCTAGTAAAAGAAAAGAATTAATTTTTATGGAATTAGAAATTTTACAATGTTTGCTTACCAAAATGTTATAACAGCGCATTACGTATACCTAATGTTCCCAGTTCCGCCTGTGTCCCCACTAGTTGTAACCCTTTGTGGTTGTTGTCTGTTGTTTTCATTTTGTAAGTCCTTTAGCCATGTTTTATTAATTGTGTCATTCCGTCTATTATGTAATATACAGCATGCCTTAATTATGTTGCAGCGTTATCAATGTTGACTTCTAGCCCTTTCCGAATTCTTCTACAGCGTGCTTTGAGATGACCAAACGCGTTTTCGACAATACGTCGACATTTGGATAAGCGATGGTTGAATTTTTTTCATCCCTCCGGTTTCCGGTTTAAATGCAGAATCTCCCAAAATTACTATTGGAACTTCCACTCCTTCTATGAGTCTGCTATTATTAGAGAATATAGGATTGCACTCATGTTGAACTTTTATTATATTTTATATTAATGTACGTAAACCGATAACGATAGTCAACCACGAAAAATAAAACCATGGAATACCATCCTTTAAAATTATAATAATCCACAGCTTCATCTTTAGGGGGCTTTATTCAACGTGGCATCCGTCCATAGCCCCAAAACATTGAGGAAAACCAAGGATTTCAAAACCTCTTACAATTTCGTGGGATACACATTCACGAACTGCTTTTAGAAAACATTCCATACCTGCGTGCAGAATTGCAGGACTGTTTCGCCAACAGTTGATCTCCCTACACCAAACCGGCTTGCAACAGTTCTGTCTTCCGCAGACGATGCCAATACGTATATGGCAATTGCAATACGCTTCTTCAAGGGTATAGCGGCTCGCCATGTTTTATCCTCTCTACTTAACTGGTTTAGGTTTTCTTCTAGATAAGAAAAAGTTCTTCTGTCCATTCTAAAGACAGTTTTGATCTTGTCATTGTCAAAACGAAGGACATCCTTTTTCCAAAAATGAGAAGTTTCTACCTAAAATTTTGCCAATTTTTATGGACTTCGTTAAAAATGTATATTATGTTAAATATTTACCTTCGGCCATACTTTTCTCGTTTTCCTTTTACTGTGAAACTGCGAAATCCGCATTTTCCTGTACATGGTGCATCTTCTTTTAGCCCTAAGCGCCAAAAGTTCTAACACCTCTTATTCCTTATCTAGGAGCTAAATTGTCCTTTGATTATTCATAATGACAGCTACCAGTGAATGACAGCTACATACCACGAATCATGTATTCATGATTGTTTAGCTATGTCATAAAAATTATATTAAAATAACGTACATAATATCTACTAGTAGTCTACTGTTTTTTGTCAATTATGGAAGCTGTCGCCTGTACCAAAACAGCTTTTTTTCAGTCGCGTGCGTTGACCACGATACAGCGAAGAAGAAATAAATCTCAAGAAGAAATAAAACTCAGTTAGTAAACGTTGGGTTTTGTTAAAAAGGATTTCCCTGGCTATTGTAACAACAAACAACGTTCAAAATTTGAAAGCAAAATTAGGGTTATCTTCAGCTACACAGCAGTACATAATCCTAGTTTTGCTTCTTGTGCTCCGATTGCGGTAAGACATTCTATGAATGTTATGTGTATACTGTCAACATACATATGTGTATACTACAATCAACATACAAGAATAAACATTTTTCGGTTTTTGGATTCGGCGCAAGGTTTATAACCCTTTAAACCACTTCACAAGGATGGACTTCGAAATTTTATCAACAATTATAAATGCATTTATTTATTTATTTATTTACAAAGTTTCACCACAGGCTGATTACTTAACAATAGAAAAGCAAAGTAAAGATGAAAGCGAAAAAGAAAGAAATACTCAAGAATAAAAATAACAATAACAAACGAAAATTAAAATAGACTAAAAATAAGGATACCAATCAACATACCAAAACGCTTGCAAATTAAAATACAATAACAAAAGAAAAATTATATAGAATATATAAAAATATAACAAAATAATACCTACTATAAGCTTAAAAACGACTTTAACGGAGCTGATATCACACATTTGATTTAGAAAGATTAAAATCGAGACGGTTGAAAAAGCAATTGAAAAGGCAAGACATTGACGACAATGGCTCATTTAAATCGTAGTTAGTGCGGTGAAACGGAGCCTGGAGAAAGTCACTATATTTAAAGAAACGAGTAGGAACACGAGTAGGAACACAAAATCCTGCAAGATATCGAACATAAAGGAAGTCCTAGATCTGTTGCACCTATCCTCTAGCGAGTACAAAGAGAGTAGCCTAAGTCTTTCTTTATACGCGGGGAGAATCAAGGGGTCATTCTATGGAAGGCCACGCATTGCAAATTTAAGGAACCTGCGCTGAACAGTCTCAATACGAGCGCTATGGACCGCATATGACGGAGACCAAACGGTACAGGCATACAGGGTACATGGGCCGGACGAAGATACAAAAAGAAGCTTGGTGATACAGGGATTATTAAATTTTTGAGACCACATCTTTAGAAAGCCCAAAGCAACGTTGGCCTTGTTAACAATGTAATTGATGTGATCTATAAAAGACAAATGTGGATCAAAAATAACACCAACATCCCTTACTATATAGCAAGCTGCCACTGACAGAATAGTCATACATCAATGGAGCTTTCCTTCTTGAATACGAGACAAACGCACATTTATCAACGTTCAAAGGCATATTGTTCGCAATACATTAAGAATTACAAGATTGACGATCAGAGTTCAGTATAAAACAATCGTTGAACTCAGAGACAACACGAACAATTTCAGCATCGTCAGCATAACATAAAATTTTTGAGTTCGCTAAAATGGAGCTCATGTCATTAATAAAAATAATAAATAGAAGTGGACCCAAATGGCTATCCTGGGGCACGCCAGAAGTGACCGAAATTTCACTAGAGAGGGAACCGCGAACAGAACACGCTGTGTTGGGTCAGAGAGATAAGAAAAAATCCATTGGACGAAAAGAGATGGAAAACCCAACATAGCAAGCTTCAAAAGAAACAACTTGTGGTCAATGCTATCAAAGGCCTTATTAAAATTGCTATAAATACAATAAACCTGTTCAACAGCCTCTATGGCGGAAATGCAATAATTAGAGAACTCTACAAGGTTAGTAGTCGTTGATTTGCCTTTAATGAAACGGTTTACAGTGAAAAGTAAGGACATCACAAACCATTGTTTCGAAAAGCTTAGCGATGGCAGATAAATTAGCAATAGGCCTCTAATTAGAGATATCATCCTTCTTACCCTTTTGATGAAGAGGAAAAATGGTAGACGATTTCCACAGTTTAGGAAAAATACCGCAGGACAAGGACAAGTTAAATAAATAAGAAAAGACAGGAGTAAGCTAGTGGGCATAATTCTTTAGGACAAATACGGGAACACCATTGGGACCGGGTAAAAAACTATTGGACAACTTTATAATATGCGTCATAACTGAAGCATCGTCAAAAAAGAATTCCTTAACCGACAGGAGGTCGGGGGATAATTCTTCAAAAAATTGAAATCTCCTACACTAATATCACAGTTATTTGTTGAGAAGGCAGCTCTAAAGACAATAGCAAAAAAGTTGGCAGCAGTCAAATGGTCATGGGTGCTCCGATCACCAAGGCGCATAACAGAGGGGAAGCCGTCACTCTTTCGCTTAAGATTAATGAAGTTCCAAAACCTTTTGGGATTAACACAAATAGACCGCCCAACCTCATTGAGATAACTCCGATATGCAAGCTCCGACTCCGAAGTATAACGACCACTCAGATCCGAAAATATAAGATAATCTTCGTCACTACGAGAGAGACAGAACCTCCTGCAGGCTTTCTTTTTAAGATTTTTAAGATTCTTAGATAGACGCATTAAGCCAAGGTCGAAAAGAGTTAGGGTTCCTAGAATGAGATGCGGGAACACAATGGGTGAAACATGAAAACATAAAGTTGTAAAATAACTCTAGAGTAAAATCAATATCGCATTCTCGAAAAAGACAGTTCCAGCGGATATCTGCCAGAATTTGATTCTTAACAGAGTAATCAGCCCTTTTAAAGTCGTAACAATATCTATCAGAATTGGAAGGCACATTCAAACAAAGTTCAGAGCAGAAGACTACATGAAGAGTGGGATGGTAGTCCGATTCACTAAGCAAAGGAGAGAGACATCTCCTCACCATTGTTCCACAGTCATCCGTGGAGAACACTAAGTCAAGCAAGCGTCCAGAAGCATTGCCAACAGCACACGATTGCCGCAGACCAGACGAAGAAATGGATTCCAGAAAAGCACCCTGATGTTGGGGGGGGGGGGGGGGGGCATTGATACATGTGGCAGCAAGCAATCACCATCGGCGGAATACTCCCAGGTTATGGATGGTATATTGAAGTCACCCAGCAGCAAAAGGTCATCAAAAGGAGACATAATTTCTGAAAGCCATTCCACAGCTGAAGACAAGAGTTCATACACTGAGGACAGTGAAACAGGTGGAACATAGACGGTCATAACATAAATGATCTTGTCAAGCGATTGTAAGGAGATGCATACATATTAAATGGACTCAGCACCAGGAGTCTCTATCGAGCGTACAAACAAGATAGGTGCCGATCTCGTCGAATCCAGAATTGGCCGAGGCAACAAAAAGCCTATTCATCTTGGAACGCAATCCAGTTACGTTGAAGTAGTACACTGAGATCTCCTTAACGAGTTTTTTGAATAAGAAACGGATGGGCGAGACTAAGGAATGAATTCTCGCACAATAGAGTTCGAAGGCCAGATTGACGAAGCTAACACCGCAGAGTACCAGTCCTCAGGAATAAGCAGCTTAAAATTGCAAAGTTGTTCCCTTTACCTAAATTATTTGCTAAGTTAAGTACTTTGTTGGATTATTTGGTACTGCAAAAAGAAGTTTATAAATTTGTTCACTGGTGTGCCATGACCGGACTAAAACCAAATCCTTCAAAATTTGTTCCCCTAGTGTTAAGAATCCTGTATCCTTTCGATATACAGTTCTGGGTGTTGGAATAAATCATTTAGATGTTATATGTAACCTGGGGGTGCACTTTGGTCGTACCTTAGGGTATACACATCACATTGACTGCATATATTGTCGTTTAGCTGGGCCTCTTCAGACTCGACAGATTAATTAAGACACTTATTTTGGAAAACAAATGTTAACAGTTTATATTCAATTCTGTAGTTAGTTCGTTTCACAATTTTCTCTTTACTTTCTCTGCACAATATAACGATTCACTAATTTTCTTTGTACTTTTTCTGCACAATATAACGATTAACTTTACTATTTAAACTTATCGCTTCACTGGTTAAAATACAACTAACTATTCGCAATATCACATATAAACATTGGCAGTCTAAATCACGGCTAAAACTAACTCAGCTTAGTTCTAGAATTTTCAGTCACTTAGTTCTAGATGTTTCCGTTATACATTTTCACCACACTTATTCACCTTAAGTTCGAGTTGTCCTTGACTTTCTACGTTTGACATTTCCTTGCCATTATTTCTGGCCACCTGGGACATGCACGTTTCAAGGTTAAATATTCCTTTTTTTTATTCTAAAGCTTATAAGATGTTAGGATTCATTCTACATTTCTACGCACTTCTTCGGATTTTCACTACGTGATTACTTTACAAATACTTTATACTGCACTTGTTGGATTTCTGCTCTAATAATTCTCAATTGCTTGGTTACCCTACACTGCATTTCACTCGTCTCATATAGAATCGGTTCATAAATCCTCTACGCGTTTTGCTCTACGTAGTTTTTATTGGAGTAATGGCATTCCCTTTTACAGATCCAGGTGTATTTTGCTTGGTCTTCAATCCTTAGAGTCTAGAAGGAAAATTGCTGATGTCTTATTTGTTCGTGATATTCTGTGCTATCGTGTAATTTCTCCTGATTTACTGGTGTTGCTAAATAATTAGATGCCTGGAAGAACTTTAACTCGACGATATTTTTTAACAACTTCTATGCAAAATGGCTTATATGGACTTAATCAACCAATTTTTCAATGTTCTCGATACTAATATAACAATGACTAAAAAGTTGACTTATCCCCAAGTAGAGATGTATTCAAAGAATCTGTTTAATTCCTCTTTCGAGCATAATCACCAATTTGTTATTTTGTTAGTTTTATTGAAATTTGTTAATATTTCTAATTAACCTTGGTTTGCTGACCTGTAAGAAACTGTGTATTAATAATAAATTAATTAATAAAATATCATAAGTCCCCAACGATCCTACTTCGGCTAAAAATTTTAATCAAAGTCAAAGGTCACAAAAATAGGTTTTTCGCAAATATCTCTTGAGTAAGTATTATTGTAAAAATAGGTCATATAAAGTTTGCCGATGATGCGGTTCTCTGCAAAAAAGGTCTGAATATTTTGTTCCTACGAAACATCGTCTTAAAAATTAGGCAAGTTATATTATGCATAAAATGCACTATTTCCCCACCACTTTCGAGATATAGTACTTTGCGCATTTTGTCATACGCGGTTTTACCTGCGGGTATTATCCGCGATCTATTTTGATAAAACTAGTTTGATTATACTGTTTTCTATATATGATTTAAAAATTAAGTTAAGATTAATCTTGAAACTCTTCAAGAGTCATATGAATAATTTTTCAATTCTTCTTCAACACTCATGTGTTATCCTTCGCTTTATTCTTCTTGTTCCTTTTCCGGTTAGATTTCTGTAGATCTTGGAAACAATTTATAGTAGATAAGATACGTCGTCATTAATATCATAACCATCATCATCGGTTGTATTTGATTCAACATTGGAGCATGACTGGCCTTGACAATTACATACTTGTGAAAAAAATAATCCGATACTCTTACAGGTCACAAATATAATTACAGCCCTTTTTGAAATTACAAAATATTTATTGTATTGAAAAGCTTTTCTGGAGCAGGCGGGAGTAAAGTTTGTATTGGATTCAAACTGTTATTTTTCAATACCTAGGGTCCAATTCGTTAACTAGCCATACGAAGGACAGGATAATTGTACACTTTTATAGTTCCGTGTATTCTTTACAAAACTTAAATACTCGATATTGTCTATAGAATAAATATTTTTTGGTGCTCCATACATACCAAGAAGGAAACGAACTTCATTTGTAAGAGTGATGTCTGGAGAATGCAATTAAGTCCTAACAGTATGAGGTGGACTACACAAGGATGAACTAGATTCATCGGTGGAGTAAGTTATAACGTATCTAACAATCCGGAGGTCCCAAGTTCGGATCCCACCGGTGGCGACCAATGATTCTTTTCTGCTGACAAGAGATCATGATAAAAAGGCCATGGCGGTTGCAGAGAAAATGTTAGTGATTCGGAATCCACTCCAAATTTTAGGTCCACTTGCAATCGTTGTCTCGAAACGGGTGAAGTTCTTATGCCTCCCAATGGCCCATAGGGGGTAAGAGGTGTGCATTATAACCGCAACATAAGGAAGATATATTTATAATTGTCCGAGCGATATCGCGCGATTAAATCTCGCTTGCAGCGTAACCGCAGTCTAATACTAATTGTGATGTAACAAATTGTCACCTAACTTTCAATTTAAAAATTGGCTTAGTCCAGAGTTATTTTTTTATTTATTTTTCTTTATTGTAAGGAATTTGTAAATTATAATTTAAAAAAAATTATGATGAATTTGTAAATAAATAAACTTCACGGTTTGCTTTCATAATTTCTTGTTAGCACTCGTACCAATTTTACACTAAAGTCAAAAATCATGTCCAACTACGGTTTACTAATTTGAATTTATACCTCTTCGACATTCTTTTTACAAATGTGCCAATTACTATTGAACCACCCATATTAACGCCTTTACTATTTTCAGGAACCACCAACAGCTTCTTCAAAAGGAATGAAAAATGCTTCTCTTAAAAATCAGGTCTTGTTTACAAATCCAATTCCCAGCTGATGTATTTTCATTTTATTCTCGAGAGTACAATACCCCTTTTGCTGAACATAGCGATCACCTTAAAGGAGAAGAAAGCGATCAAAGATGCCGCATCTGTTTGTCGGTTAAATCGCTTATCGGCTCTTCTGGTCAATATAAATGTGGTTCAGGTGAATAGGAAACGGTAAAGCAGTTCATACAAGGCAAGGCCGATGTTTACATAATTAGGACAAGTAAACAACACGCAAATGAAGATGGCCTTACCACTTTCCAGCTCAGATGGACATTGTGCTTTAAATTAATTTGAGCAGTTACGAAAGGAAAACAAATTCCTTGTAATTGTGAAGAACCTTAAACAACATAGGCCCACATCAAGATCGTTCCGTTTTATTAGCAGAAAATTCATTTCTTGTAAACTTTTTGCGCTTTTCTTACACATTCTTCGATTTTATTTAGAAAACATTTATTTCTCTTAAAAACTTATCCTTTCAGATAATTAAAAGTGTGGAAAAATTTCGAATTCAGTTTAAACAATGAGCCTGGAATTTCTTGGTTTTTACTTTGCATGTGATTAAAGAATTTCATGAACTTGAGTTCGCTGAATACAAACATTTTTTAGTCTTGGGCATTATTTTATAGTGAACGCTGGGAATTTCGCGAAACATTTTTTAGCTTCACGAAATTGTAACGCCTTGCTTCAGTTTCTTCTTAATTACCTGTTCACTCAATGTTATCTAGATTCAGCGGTACGGCTACATTTTGTCGCAGAAAAATTGGAATTTCAACCGAGTGTGTGCCCTGTGAAAACATTTAGCAAAAGATTGTTGCTATTAAGACAAAATAAAAAGTCATTAAATTACTGTTTTGTAGGCCAAGCAGAAGAGAATACTAAAGTTCGTTAAGGTTAGAACGCAGGCTAATGAAATCTATGCGCATATATATTATAATATTAAATCAATAATGATGTTATGCCTTGCGGTATTGTATTTTATGCGTTCCCAAAATTTATTTCTCTCGTCAATGCTACTTAGTAGCAAAAATACATTTGATCAAACTTTTTTATATGCTAGAAATAATTCACAAGCTAAGAGTACAACCGAAATCCAAAAATATGGTAAGAATAAACGAGGCACAATTTTTGCAATTAAAAAAACGTTATATCAATCAATAAGCAATGTAAAACGAAGCAATCCTAGCAAAAATGTTACAAGCAAAGTTCCAAGCCAATACAAAACATATCCTTGTTTTGTTTTTCCCCGGAGTATTCTGCTGTTACACTTTTGCTTGAAGTAAAATTGCGTGTACGGTGGATAATGGGCAAAATGACCTGACCGTGATCAAAAATTTTTAACATTAACATTAGTATAAGTTGCATTATACTCATCTTGCGAAAAGATGACCTGAGATTTCAGTATATAAGAAAAATATAACGTTTAAAGTTTTACATTTATTGATTGATTTTTTTCTCTGTAGCCTGCTGGAAACTCAAGCTACAGATCTGGCCCTCATCTAGGAACCTTGGGTAAGTTTCGGTCAGATTTCGGGACTGCGACAAGCGGGATTTGGAATCGTTTATGATACCAAGGACAGCAGGCCGCGGACCTGTATTGTATATAACAAAACGAAAATTAACTGTATACCGTCCACAGGCTTGTGTACAAGGGAACTTACAGCTGTTAAACTGGAGGTATGTTTGGGGGACGCAGTTGGATCTCGGATGCGACGCGAACTCACACCACATCAACTGGGGGAGGAGCGGCTGTAATAAAAGAGGGTAGTACCTTATCGATTATTTGCTAACTCCTAACCTAGTCGTACTAAACCGTGGATCTGATCCTGCCTTTGACAACTGGGCTACCTCTGAAGAATAACTGGGTGGTAGACTCTATGGGTTCATGGGCTCGATCAAGTCTATGCAAGATGTCGAACTTTCGCAGACCTAGTAAACGATGCCATACAGACGGCCTTCAGGGGAAGCTGAACGGTGTCAGTTAGGTCCCACAACAGGAATGTTCCTTGGTGGACGAGGGAACTTGCGAGACGTAGGGCTACTACCAGGAGGCTGTTCAACAGGGCGAAAAGAGGCGGATGCTGGGAAGCATACAGACAATCCCTACCTACCTACAACTGAGAACTGCGCCGTTCTAAAAGATCCAGCTGGCAAAAGTTCTGGAGGGCGCTCGCGATTCTGAGGGACTGCATAAAGCCCTTATGAAAACTACGTCAGGTAACCTAGGCACACTCCAGAAACCGGACGGGACATACACCCAAACCAGGGAAGAAACGGTAGAGTTTCCGTTGCAGTCCCACTTCCCTGGTTCGAGAGTGGAAGATCCGAGCGAGGCAGACAGGCCCAGCCTAACAGACCACCTAGCAAGGAGGGCGACGAAGGCGGACTGAAGGGTTGCCAGCTCGGTCAATACATGCAAAGCTATGAAGGATGCTATTTCATACTTTGAACCATTCAAGTCCCCTGGCACGGATGGCGTGTACCCGGTGCTCCTACAGGAGGGCTGTGATATTCTTGCGCCGGTGCTGTGCAGAATATACAGGGCGTCCTTTGCACTAGGATACATACCCTCTATCTGGAGGACTGTAAAAATAACCTTTATTCCGAAACGAGGCCGTGTAGATTACACAATTGCTAGGGTATGCAGGCCTATTAGTCTAACATCGTTCCTGTTAAAAACGATGGAAAAAGTTACTGATTGGACGACCAGGGAGAGGTACCTTCTACACTCACCACTTCACGCCCGGCCGCATGCCTACCAAACCGGAAAATCCACTACAACGGCACTCCATGTCTTAGTACTTAAGCTGAAGGGAGCGGTTAATAGCAAGGGAACTGCGATTGCAGCCTTCTTGGATATAGAAGGCGCTGATAATACATCATTTGATGTGATCACTCGGTCCCTAAGAAGGAGTGACCTTGGGACGATCTTCTGTCGAAGGATAGATGTGTTGCTCAGGTCTCAAGATTTAAATTTGAGTCTCCTCGACAGGACGATAAGGAGCTGCGTCACAAGAGGATGTCCGCAGGGTGGGGTTATGTCGCCCGTCCTATGGTTCCTTGTGATCGATGAGCTACTTCGCTTCTTCGCGCAGGGCTATGCAGATGACATTGTAGTTTTGGCATCCAACGATATGGGGAACAACATTACAAGACAATTCCAGGGGGTAGATGCAACCTGGTGTAATGAGGTTGACCTCAAAGTCAACCCTGACAAAACGGTCGTCGTTCCGTTCACTAGGAAGAGGAACACGACAAGTCCTATTGAACCAACCTTCCTGGGCACTGCGCTACCCTTCAAGAATCAGGTGAAGTACCTGGGGATGATCCTGGATTCCAATCTATACTGGAACCTGCACCTAGATACAACCGTGGAAACAGCTCGGAAGTTCTTTTGGACATGCCGTAGAGCTTGCGGTACTACCTGGGGACTTAAACCCAGGTCAATGCTCTGGATCTACACATCGGTAATAAGGCCCATGTTAACCTATGGAGCGATTACATGTGCCACTTAATGTGATAAATACTAACCTTAGTAGACCGTAACGTATGGCCTGCCTATGCATCACTGGATCCATGCGCACCTCGCCTACGGCTGCACTCGAAACCATGCTAAATATCAAATCTCTTCATGTAGAGGTTGAAAGCCTGGCTCTATGTGCGGCCTACAAACTAGAGGGAACCGGTCTCCTTGGGGGAAACATAGGTAAGGGCCACACGACGATAAGGGACATTATTGTAGCCACACCTAAGTTGGCCATGTTAGCTGATCAGATGCCGGCAAGATTCTCACCATTCCAACCACCCCTAATACGGGTGGAGAATCGAGAGACTTGGACGTTTTCACCTATCCGTCCAGGGAAACTAGTATGATATACGGATGGATCCAAGACTGAATCGGGCGTTTGGGAAGGGGTCTGGAGTAACTCTCCTCGATTCAGTTTATCATTGGCCCTGTGAAAGTACACCACGGTATTCCAGGCTGAGATCTTTGCTATACTGATATGTGCTTACGAGAACCTAAGAAGAGCTTATAAAAACAAAAGCATCTCAATCTTCTCGGATAGTCAAGCTGCAATCAAAGCAATTGCTTCATCTACCACCAGATCTAAGCTGGTGTGGGAATGCTAAAGGAGCCTAGATGAACTGTGTAGAACTAATCAAGTCAACTTGATCTGGATACCGGGACATCAGCTAAGGAAGCACCTGGTAAGGATAGGTAGACTTTGTCTGGAAGTGAGGTCGTACGTGATCACGTACTATGTGAATACCAGGCGCAGGTGGCCAGGCGCAGATGTAGCCTACTCGGGAAACCAACCCTGGTACCGAGCGGGCTAAATGACTGCCAAATGCGGGAGCTGATGTACCTCTCCAGAGTTACCGGCTTGCTATAAGGAGTTGAGAGTTAGCACAATAGGCCCCAGTGGCCGCAGCGCATGAGAACCTAACACATCCAATTTAATCAAATCAATCAAATCAAATCAAAAGGAATTGCTCCAAAAATTGAGCTAAGAGTCGTTGCTTATCTTGTTGCATATGCCTCAATATGAGATAGAAGTGAAATAGGTCGAAATGGTTGGAATCGGTATAATCTTAGTTGCTTTATAGTACTTTGGAAAATGGTAGTTAATAATGCAGTTATAAAAAATTATCGTTAGGAATTTTATTGTTAATTCCGGCAGGTATTTTAGAAAGATATTCGAGATCTTTTCAAACCCTTACGAGATTTTCCTATTAGTTCTACATACTATGATTATTTCTAGTTATATTTGCTGTAGAAATTGCGTAATATTGACCTGGGGAGAGTCCTACGGGCAATTTTAATTATTTTATTATCATCATCCCTATATTCTAACCACAATTCTGCCACTTTTTCTTTCAATTCACGATTGATCATTTGACAATGGCTTGGGTCTTTCTTATCATAAATTGTTTTATAGTATTCCGCAAGCCTTTTCGCTATTTATCGTTTATTATAATTTGGCTGCTATTGTTATCAACAACTATTCGGTTTTAAGTATGCCTCTTTCCCTTCCTGTTATTATGTTTATTTCTGTAATAGCTGTTGTTCACGGTTTTATTTTTTATGTTTGCAAAACACCTTGTCTGTATGAATTTCTAATTTTAACTATATCAACTCCTTAAGCTGATTAATTTTTTCTGTTAGGGGATACGTATATTCAGGATGGTTTATGTTAAAAGTTCTATCTAGTACTCTTTTCCTTTTCAGCGAATTTTATCTTTATTCTTAATTAAGTTAAGTATATCTTGTGAGAGTACTAAATACATATTTACCCGGAGATTTTATTTCTTTCTTTGCGTAGATAGTATAGGTATGGACTTCTTGAATACATCTGGTAACTTCCTGAATCTTGTCAGCAATTTCATTGTTTTTTAAGCTTATGTTATTGTGTATGTTACATAATTTTAATTTGTTATTTATATCAGTTTTTATACTAGTTTCCAACCGATACGTTTATACCGTTTTTTTTTAAACTTCACACCCCTGTAACTTTTGAATAACGCGACCTAGTGAAAAAAGTTTCGAACAAAAGGTGTAGGCTTCCAACTGAAAGGTACGATGCATTTGGTTTTTTTTTATTTAAAGTGGAGGCGTTCAAGGTTAACGTAGTGGTCAATCCATTTTTTACTTAAATGGAAACCCCCGTTTTTATGGTCGAAACTTCTTCCTTGCGTCAAAACAAACAAATTTTGTCCCAAACATTTTTCGATTTGACCCTTAGCTTTTTAACAAATCGGGAATTAAGATTTTTTTATCATTGAAACTAAAGATCAAATCGAAAAATGTTTGGGGTAAAAGTTGTTTGTTTTGGCATAAATCGAGAGGGGAGAACACTGAAAAAATTCATTAGTTCATTTCATTTTAAGAATTTTTTATTTTATCGAGTCAAGCACTGGACACAAGGTGTTCAAAATGTTCCCCATTTACTTCCATGCAATGAAGGAGACGGTTTTCAAATTCTTGGAATTTATCGACTCTTATTTTACTACACTCTGTCACACTTCACGACGCTAACATTATCGCGAACAGAAGTGGCGGCGTTCAAGGTCACTTTTTTTTTTTAAATGGCAACCATAATTTTTTATCGTCAAAACAAACAACTTTTGCCCCAAAAATTTTTGGGGTGGGTCCAGATTCTGGGTGTCGCATCATTGGTGCGACCCTTGAGGTACACACGAACAACTTCCCAGTTAATAACAATTTTCAATTGTTATCTGTTGTATCAGACCCCATTAGATCAGATGAATCTTTTAAAAAAACAAACTTTCGCCCACTTTTATCTCATTTAAAAATACTTAATAAAATAGTTTTAAAAAAAAAAGTTGAACCGACTTCACAAAAAGCGCTAAATAATATTTAATTTTATACCTATTACGACATTTTGAAGTCGGTGCAAATCAAACAAACCAAACAACTACAACAAAAGTATTTAATCGTCATTCCTTTGATCCCGTGAGCTGAAACGTTCAGGTAGAATTACGTAAATTTTCAATTGTGGTTCTGTAGTTGTTTTATTTGTTAAATTTGCACCGACTTCAAAATGTCGTAATAGATATAAAATTAAAAATTATTTTATGCTTTTTAGCGCTTTTTGTGAAGTCGGTTCAACTTTTTTTTTAAAAACTATTTTATTTTTCACTTTTTAGTGTCTTCGACTCTATAAAATGAAAAGAACCATCCAAATCGGTCCACGCGTTAAAAGTTAGTTATACCACCTACCCCACCCCCATTCCACTAAACTTTTTTTCTCATGGTATCAATCAAGGAACATACTCTACTGAACAGAAAAGGAATCATCGAAATCGGTCCACGTATTACGAAGTTACTACCCCTCCCCCTCCCCCACCTCCACCATAGGACCAAATTATTGTCCTATTAGCAATGGGGGATCACACTATACAACAGCAAAAGAACCATCCAAATCGGTCCACGCGTTACAAAGTTAGGTTCCATCCCCCTTCTCCCACCCCAACCACACCAACAATTTTTTTTTCTCGTGGTATCAACCAGCGAGCATACTCTACCCAAAAGAAAAAGCAATATACAAATCGGTCCACGCGTTACGAAGTTAGACTACTCCTCCCCTCGCCCAACCCCCACCATGGGCCAAATTATTCTTTTATTAGCAATGGGTGATCACACTCTATACAACATCATTAGAACCATCCAAATCGGTCCACGTGGTAAAAAAGTTAGGTTCCACCCTCCCCCCCTCCCCACCCCAGCAACATTTGTTTTCTCGTAGTATCAACCAAGCATCATATTCTACCCAATAGAAAAAGAATTATCCAAATCGGTCCACGCGTTACGAAGTTAGGCAACCCCTCCCCCCCACCCACACCTTTCACCATAGGACCAAATTATTCTCCTATTAGCAATGGGGGATCATACTTTATACAACAGAAAAAGAACCATCGAAATCGGACCACGCGTTACAAAGTTAGGTTCCACCCCCACCCCACCCGCATCCCTTTAAAATTTTTTTCTCCTGGTATCAACCACGGAACATATTCTACCCAACAGAAAAAGAATTATCCAAATCGGTCCACTTGTTACAAAGTTAGCCTACCCCTCCCCCCTCCCCCCACCCTAGGCCAAATGTTTTTCTCCTATTAGCAATGGGGGATCATACTCTGTACAACAAAAAAAGAACCATCCAATTCGGACCACGCGTTACAAAGTTAGGTTTCGCCCTCACCCCCCACCCCAACCCTACCAAAAATTTTTTTGACATGGTACCAATCGGTGAACATACTCTACCCAACAAAAAAAGAATCATGAAAATCGGTCGACGCGTTACTAAGTTATGCCCGGTCAGACATAAAAAAAAATTTAAAAAAAAAAAAATACGCGTCGAACTTAGAACCTCTGTGTTTTGGGAAGTTGGTTAAAAAATTGATATTTTAAATTTATAAATAAATAAATTAAGGGGGTCCTCTACTCTCGCGGTTTCAAAAAATCAATTTTTTTTTTTAAATTTCAATCTATATGTATCTGAGAATACGCCACAGAAAGGATATCGTGAAAATCACATTCCTTTGCATGTTTCTGGGAACAGAAGCCAACGTAACTATGATTATAAAGAATATCAATTTTCAGATTACAGATTAGCCAATTGGCCACAACTTTGCTTAAGCGGGACCCATGCAGTTTCAACATCAATGTCATAAATGACGTTTCAAGGTCGCGAGAGTTATTTTTTTTCATCTTCAAAAGTAAAATTGAAAAGTCAAAACATGTATCTTCGAAATAAATGTATTTTTATTTTTAAATGTATTCAGTAGATCCTTCGCAATTTATTCCCCAAAAAATCACTCAATTTCAGGCCTCGAGAGTAGAGGACCCCCTTAAAGAATTTAATTTATCATGATAATTTCGTTGTAATTAAATGCAAAAATTTTTTAAAAAATTATTCCGTTATAGCACCATTTTTTAATGAAAACCAAATAAATGCACTCTGTTTGGAATTCATTTGTTATTAATAATTTTGAATGGTTATAAACAATTTATAATTGATATAAACAATTCTTAATTGTTATAGACCATTTTTAATTGATATAAACAAAGTTTATTCATAAAAGAAATTTTTTGTGGTAAAAAAAATGTCAATTGTTTATAAGAATTTTTTCATTGTTTATAATAATTTTCAATTGCTATGAAGAATCTTCAATTTTGTATTCAATTTTCAAAATCAATTTTCAACCAGGTTAAACCATTTTTTATGATTATAAATTTATTATTGTTATAAACAATTATTTATTGTTATAAAAAATTATTCATCATTATAAACAATTTCTGTTCATAATAAATTGTTATTATCCGGCTTTTTGATGTCCCGATCGTCATCAGAACAAATTATATCGAAGAAACCTTTTTCAAAAAAGTCTAAAATCAACTTTTTTTTCATTTTTTTTGTTTGAAGAAAAAAACGGCTAAACCGAAATTGATTAAATTTCTTTCAGCTTTTATTGACAATAAAACGCTTTAAATGGCACCAATGCGAAGTCGTTATCATTTTTTGTTCGCGAGATTTCATTATCGAAAAAAGTGGGTTCGAACGTACGTACGTACACACACACACATACCTGTGTTCAAAAACATGCGTAAAACACTATGGTGACTTTGAAATCGAAAGAAATTTTAAAACTAAAAATGACTTCAAAATGTTATACAATTAAATATTATTGTATTCTCTTTAGCGCTTATTGTAAAGCCGGTTCCAACTTTTATTTAATTTAATTTTTAACTTTTTAGTGTCTTCGGATATGCTATTTGAGAAATGCTGCTCGTATAACAAAGCAAATTAGAAGCATACTTTCGGGTGCTTACATGACTAGCTAAGAATCATTTTTTCGGGCGCCCACATGACTTACGCTGTTCATATTTCACGGCCGCCATTTTGGTTCTATAACAAACCTATGCTATGACCATCACAGGATTTACAAGACTCCATGGACACCACATTGATTAAAATCCAAGCAGCTGTTGGAATGCTTCAAGGGTATAAAGAATGCCACATACATCCATACATATTTGGCAGTGCCTATTTACCGCCCTCAAATTGGCGTGTACAATGTACACGTGTGAAATTACAAGGAAAGTATACGGAAATTAAATGGAAATAATACGGAAGTACACAGAAAGTACACGGAAGTACACGGAAAGTACAAGTACAAATATCACGGATTACACGTAACTACACGTAAGTACACGATAAGTGCAAATAGTCACTTTTATCTTCATAGCAACTAAAAGTCTGATTAATACACCTCTTCCACCCAGAAAGTGTAATAAAAATTTGACGGAAGGCGTACACGTTCCGTCGAATTTGTATTAGACTTTCTGGGAGGAAAAGGTTTATTAATCAGCCCCCCCCCCCCCCCCCCCGTTTAATAAGGCAACTAAAAGCCAGGTTTGTATCTATAACAGGCTGTGATAAACTACTACCAGTATCGTGTACTTACGTATATTTCCGTGTAGTCCGTGCAATTTGTTCTTGTACTTTCCGTATACTTTCCGCGTACTTCCGTGTACTTGCCGTGTTATTTTCGTTGTTATTTTCGTGTACGTTCCGTGTACTTTCGAGTACTTTCCGTGAACTTTCCGTGTACTTCAGTGTACTTTTTCTGTAATTTCCGTGTACTTCCGTGTACTTTCCGTGTATTTCTGTATACTTTCCGTGTATTTCCGTGTACTTGTCAATAAACAGTGCCTACATATTTAGATATGTGTGAAAAATATTACCGTTAAAACGGCGAAAAAATTACAAAATATATTTGTCTATTACACAACATCAAAATTAATATGAAGGGTATTGATAAGGTGACCTTAATGTATGCACAGAAACCATTCGACCTTTACTGCACTACACATACGAAATTTACTCAAATCATATTTTGTTATTAATAGTACAGGCCTGCGAAATTTTGAAAATTGTGTCCCCTGGATAATAAATAGTTGTTTCCGAAGTAATTATTCCCGCTGAAACCGAATCCGGGCTCAGAATTGCTTTATCACGTCAAGTTTTTGAGATATTCTAACCTAAAAGTGCAAAGACACTGCTTTTTGACATATTTGAGGTTATATAGCACCACGACGCTTTTTGAAGAAAAATCATGTGTGGTATCTTATAGTAGAAGTCTTCTTCTTTCAAATACCGTTGAGTTTGCTCAAATATCTCTTTTTTCGCCGTGATATCGCATTTTGAAATTTTCATGTTTATGAATTTCTCGGTTACGAAAACTATATGGTCACTTGAATAAAGTAATTAATAAAAGTATATTAAGTATACTGTTATACATATTCATTTCAGTTACCACCTCTTCCCAAAACTTTACACATATTATCCTATTGCTGTACTGCTTAATCTTCATATGTGATGGGCGCCTTTTCTGCACTTCACAAATTAACTTTTCTGTATTCCGATTGACTTTTAAATGAATTCGCGAGAGTAAATAGAAAAGACTTCACAGCAGAAAATCAATCGCCTGAGTTCGACCGCCGCAAAAGTGCGAGTCAGACACGCACACCGAGGGTTCCGTACCTCGGAAAGTTACTCTGCTAGTTAGGGTCGTTATTTTATTTTTCCTGTAATATCTACATAAACCTATATCAACGAATTAGTTCAGGTTTTTGGCTTTGCAGACTTCGGAGATAAGGATGGGGGGGGAATGGTATTGTTTTAGACATTTGTCATCATAAGTCAAAATTTATGCGTCATAAAAGGGAATAAAAATATATTTTATAATGTGCAAATGAAGCCCTTTCATATGATACCCCACTTGACCAAGTACCCTCACTTTAAAATGTTGACCCCCCCCCCTCTTCCACTTCTTTAAAAAAAAAATATTTTGAAAATTTTGCCGTTTGCAATAAAGGTGGACAAGCATTATCCAAATTTCAAATCGATATGCAGTTACTGAAATAATCAGCTGTTATAGACAGACAAACAGATATACAGGCAGACGAAGTCGCACTATTAGGTTCCCTTTTGTATCCATTTTGTTATGGAACCCTAATTGACGGTCTGAGAGTAAAAGTGACCTATTTATAAGGTTCGGACAAAAGTGGCTTAGAAAATGTTCCGCACAAAAACGAATCGCTTGAGATTCCGGGCAAAAACGAATCGTAGAAAATTTCCGGGCAAAAACGACTTAACTAATTAACTGCATTAACTTTGCATTACTTTTTGTATTTAAATCGTTTTTGCCCGGAAATTTTCTACGATTCGTTTTTGCCCGGAATCTCACGCGATTCGTTTTTGCGCGGAACATTTTCTAAGCCCCTTTTGCCCGAACCTTATAAATGGGTCTGTCTCTTTCTAATTTTTGGTTAGAGTATTTCCTTTTCTGGGTAGGCCTTTTCGCAGCATTACTGCATTCATCTCTGTCGTCTGCATTAGCGAAGTCCACGCCGGAGTTGTCTTCATCACCCTCAAGTACATCTTGCAAGTTTGCGAATATTTGATCCTCTTTTAGCCTATATTCATGCGGGTTTATGTATTACTTCTGTAGATGCGGTTGGAGTCTTTGTTTTATCAGCTGAGGTATTTTGTGTAGTAACCCTTTTTTCTTATCGCTTAACCTTTTTAGTTTTTGGGGCATGTTCTTTGCCTTTTGAATTAGCAGATAGCTGAGTTTTTTGCCTCCTTTTGAGGTGGCACTTCTGGTCACTCGAGTATTGTTGACATGTGAAATGTTAACTTTGCTGTGAATTTCCTTGCGATCAATAACATTAGTTTGGTTGGCTGTATCTTCATGGAACAGTACATTAACCTTTTGGTCAGTATTTAATAATTAGATGTTGGTTGGAGTTATTTGTTTCTGCTGCTAGTTAATAAATTTGATTAGCCTATTTTTTAGTATCTCTCAAGTAGTAGTACTTGTTGGGATATTTGTATTATGGATTTGGCCGATTCCATTTTTGCCTGTCATTATTTGTGCAGGTTTATTATTGCAGGTTTTTGCTCATTTGGTGCTTCAAACTGGCTTTTAAAAGCTCGGGATTTTGTCAATAATTATACTTGACAGGTTGTTATTTGTGGCAAAACGTCACCTTCAGCTGGCAATTTTTCACTACTACACTACTTTTAGACACAATGCACATAGCACTCATTAACTACTTTAGTTTCAAAAAAAGAGTTTTTTCCTAATTCACTTTTAAAGTAATAAATCTTTCACTTAAATTGTCTTCTTATTATGTAAGTGTCACAAATTCTAATTGATTAATTCTATTTGAGTCCAGATCTCACTAGCTAAACCACCATTTTCGCCAATTTGCGAAATGACGCCACGCACAAGTTGTTTGTCTGCGTCTTATTAAGACTGATAACAATTGTTACAGCTGTCAAACGCAAAAATGTTATGTCGAAAGTTCAAGAACGAAAAAACTTCAACAGTTGTGGTTGCGTTCATTGCGTTGGTTCGGCCCATTGGCAATAGGTCTGTTTCTTAACTTTTGCAGCTGGAAATTCCTGCGTTTTCCTTCATTATGTGGCGCGGGTGCAGTTGTCAAAAGTACGAAAACAGCTTTCTGAAATTTCCTGAAAAAATAGAAGAAGAGTGCCAAAAGTGACAAGTGAAGTTGTAGCGAAGGTAAATTTATTAATTGAGAAAATTTGAATTATAGACGAATTAGGTAGGATGAAGAAGTTGCTAATGAGGTATTTAGTTGCAGATGATCGCAGCCACACAAAAAAAAAAATATGTTTTCGGGTATGGAGGTCAGACCATGTTCCATTCCACATCACTCAACAAATTCAAATTTTTGTTGCCAGAAGCCCTTATAAGGGCTATATGATGTACAAAATCCGATCGTGCAACCTCCTCGCGGTGTACATCGGGTAGCGCTGATGCCGACGGTCCTATATACCTTTGTTTTGTGGAGTAAATGGGGTTTATGGGTAGAACTGATTTTTGTTCAATAAACGGCTAAAGTCAAAACGTTGAAGCGTTAAATAGCTTAGATAACGGGATATTTTGAAGGTTATGTCAACAACCTGATATGCTGGGGTTTTTTGGACGACGGATTCGGATTCAGCGACCCCAAAAACATATGGTAAACATGGTCTGACCCCCGGACTCGAATAAAATTTTGTATGAGGTTTTTTGAGGTTATGTCAGAACCCTGACGTGCTGGGGTTTTTTTGGACCTCGGATTCGGATTCAGTGACCCCGAAAACATATAGTAAACATGGTCTGACCTCCAGACCCGAAAACATATTTTTTTTTTGTGTGGCTGTGTAATGAATCGTCGAGTGATGATGACACTGTGCAGAGTCTTCTGCTAAATAATAATATTGAAAGTAGAATTTTTATGGCGGAGCTAGTTCCAATGCAGACAAAGAGGATATCTATTCACAATTACGTTGAAACTGTTGTTCCATCTTACACAGATGAGGAGTTCAGGGTGCACTTTAGAGTTAACAGGGATCTTTTCGAATGTCTTTCAAAACACTTTGAACAGCACGAATCTTTTCAAGATTTACGCTATGGTAAACGTTTTTCGGCATCAAAATATTTATTGTTGTTTTTGTGGTTCGCTGGACATGAGGCATGCAGCTTCAAGGGTATTGAGGACCGATTCGACACTTGCATATCTAGTGTTCACAAGATCATCCATCACGTTACGATATTCAGGCAATGGAAAGATGTTCAGCATATTTTGAGACCAAATAAAAATTTCCAAAAATTATAGGTAAAAAATACAAAAATATATAAAATATTTAAATTTTTAAATGTCTCAGGAGCTATTAATGGTACCCACATCGTTATTGACCCACCGCAAAGAAGAAAGGATGATAATATAAACCGGAGCTCATGTAGAGTTATCATTGAACATAACTTTGGAATTCTTAAGCAGAGGTTTAGACAACTCTACTATTTTATGTTACTAGGAATACGAAAAATATGCCATTTCGTCAGAGCCTATTGCATTCTTCATAATCTGGTGAATGAGATAGATTTAGATTTCGTGGAAACTGAAAATGTTGAGTTGAGCGAAATTTCCACGCCACAAGAAGATGAAAATGCACGTGCCTGAACTTTAAGGGTTTATGTTTGTGAACAACTGTGGGAATTAAAGAACGCTTAGAAATTAAATTTGGTTTTATTAAAACTTTTCTAACATTTGTCTCAATATAGTATTTTTTTTTCTTGATGCAGAGCGTCCTTTTTCCTTTCTGATTCTTCTTTTTTTCTATTTGAGTCTTCTAGTAACTTAAGCACTTTTTCATTATGCTCTCGTTGTTCTTCTCTTATCTTTCGTAGTTCTTTTAAAATTTTGGGATTTCCTTGAGGCTTGCAAGGGTCTACATTCTTTCGTATCCCGAATACTCGATAATGGTGATTCGCTGCAGGGGCAGCTACTTCGTGCTCATTAATGAAAATAAATTGTCTATTACTTGCGGATCTAGAATAAAACATTAGTTAATCAATCAAATATTAACTTCTACCATTTCGAATAAAAGTTGGAAATTCATTTTTCAAGAGGTACTTACTATCTTGAAGCAATCTTGCAGCTCCAGGAAAACATTCTAATGACAGCACGTTTGCATCCATTATGTTTATTAAATTATTAATTAACACCGGGAGTATGCAAAAAGTTTTATTTAATTTTTGCAACATTCGTGGCTTGAAAAGTAACCATTTTTCGGTTTACTGCCACTTGATCGCGGAAAATCCGGCTGTTTTTGCACTAAGCGAAACCAAGGTTGTTTCCGATTCTGATATTAATCAGTATCACATCCCTGGTTATCACTTAATACCACTCTTCTCTCCTCAGAGGGGAATCGCGGTTTATATTAGAAAAGATGAGCCATTCTCCCATCTCCCTCAATTCTCTTCTACTAATCTAGAATTTAATTATGTCTGGATTAGATTTAAACTCTATCGGCACATTATTCACTTCTGCTTTTTATACCGCAGCCCGAATATGTCTGACACTGACACTGTGTGCTCCTTCGATAAACTGTCTTCCGATATTGATAAGGTTTTGGAAATATCCCCCTCTTCTGAAATCGTCCTTGCTGGCGATTTCAACGTCTACAACACACAGTGGCTCAGGCATTCTTCTACCACAAGCCCGTCTGGAAGACACGTCTAGTTATATAGTGAGTATTTTAATTTACAGCAACTGGTTGAGTGTACGACTCGTGTTCCTGATACTTTGGGGCACAACGCGCATCTTTTAGATCTATTTTTAACATCGCATCCTGAAAAATACTCGGTTTCGGTGACGTCTCTCTTGGGTAATTCGGACCATTGTCTAATCTCCGCCCAATTCTCCATCTCCTCTCTGACAACCACTAACCTAAATTCCACCAAAACATTAGTGTGGCATTATAGAAATGCTGATTGGGCCGGACTTAATAAGTATCTCAGAGAGCTGGATTGGTCCGATTGCTTTTCTGTGAGAGACGTTAACAAAAGCACCGATTATATCTTAAACATCCCTTGGTTTGGAATGCACCGCTTTATTCCTCATAGCTTCAAGAACATTAAACCAACTAACACCAATTATTTCAATAATGACTGTTTCGCAGCAAGTTTATAGAGTACTTTTAAAACTCGACGTGTCCAAAGCTACTGGGCCTGATGGTTTCTCCCCCCTTGTTTTAAAATGCTGCGCCTATGCTTTGGCTAAACCTCTGCGCAAACTTTTTTACCTGTCATATTCAACAGGAATGTTTCCAAGTGTATGGAAACTTGCTCATGTCCAGCCGATACTTAAAAAAGGAGAGGCATCCGACCCCTCTAACTACAGACCAATTGCACTAACCTCGATCATATCTAAAGTTTTTGAATCACTCATCAACTCTCAGTTGTTGAAATATCTAGAAAATAACCATCTTATCAACGATTGCCAGTACGGTTTCCGCACTGGCTGCTCAACCGGAGACTTACTAACGGCTCTAACGGAACGTTGGAATCATTGTCTTCATAATTTTGATGAGTCTGAAATCGTCGCTTTTGATATTTCAAAGGCTTTTGATAGAGTCTGGCATGCTGCCCTTTTAGCCAAACTTCAAACATTTTTTCTGCACCCTACCCTCGTTAAATGGATAGAGAGTTTTTTGTCAGGTCGTTCAATTGGAGTAGTAATTGACGGAGTTACATCTGATTCCTACGAAATAAATGCCGGTGTACCTCAGGGTTCAGTTCTTTCACCAACCTTATTTCTTCTTTTTATTAATGATCTCTTATCCCTTACTCTCAATCCTATTCATAGTTTCGGCGACGACAGCACCCTTGATTTCGCGTACTCATTTGATTCCGTAATGAATTCACGTGGAAATGCTACAGAAGCCAATCGGGAACGCAAATCGTGTTACGTTTAATGCATCCAAAACTCAATGCTGTTTAATGTCCCTTAATAAACGCCCGGTTCTCCCCCAAACCATTACAGTCGACAATATCTTGGGTATCGAGATATCTAGCAATCTTAGCTGGACTGATCATATATTTGCAATAGCTAAAAGTGCGATGAAATGTTTGGGTTTTCTACAGAGATGTAAGAAATATTTCACCCCACCTGACTTAGCGCTGATCTACAAGTCCCACATAAGGCCTAGACTTGAATATAATTCCCATATTTGGGCAGGGGCCGGTCTCACCGCATTGTCCGCCTTAGACAAAGTCCAGCGTAAAGCTATTAAACTTATTGGCGATCCCTCAATCTCTGAGGGCCCTGAATCTCTGGAGCATCGAGGGAATGTCGGTTGTCTCTCACTCTTCTATCGTTATTTCCATGGTCGTTGTTCTAACGAAATTGCTAGCCTGATTCCTTGTAGACACATGGCAACGCGTGATACAAGATCTACAAATCGCTCCCACCCCTATACTCTCCAGGTCAAATTTGGACGTACCGTTAAATTTCGGGAATCTTTTCTAAGCAGAACAACAGGAATGTGGAACAGTTTACCATCTTCTGTTTGTCCCTCGTCTTATGAGCCTGAAACTTTCAAACGGGGCGTACATCGACACCTCCTTCACCCAACCTCCTAACCCATTTCCCTCATCCTTAATTCCTTTCCTGCCAAGGCTGTGCTTAAGCATTATAGTGCATCCCCTGAGCTTTGGCATCATCATATCTAAAAAAACAAAAATTACCTCAAAAATACAGAACTCAGTTATTTGACATCAGCCGGTGACAGTAAGGAAAAGTAAGGCAATTTAAAGCTACTGCAAATTTCTGAACTTTCCTGCAGGAGCGGTGATATCAGCAAAAATCTGCTTTCCAATTGAGTACGTAAACGACTTTCTGCAGTTTCCTGCCCAGGAATTATAATTCCTGCAGGTAAAGAAACAGGCCTAATGCCGTGAAGTGAAATTACACTTGACAGCTGACGCGGCCAAATTCCGACATAGCTTCATTCACTGTGGACGAGGGGTTAATTTGAAAACTAAAAAAATTTCATTCTACTGAATATCAATATAAATTCATATTCAATCTAAAGCTGACCATTACTTTAATGCAATCCGATGTTTACAGTCGAGCCCTAACCTTTAAGGAAACCGCGCATACATAAGTAGTTATTTTATTCCCGTAAACACTTAAACTACCTTCCAGTTTCAACCAGTAGGGACACATAGGTTCAATCAGCAGCATTAGGTCCCGGTTATATCTAATTAAATCGAGCGACTTGCAAGCCTCGTAATTTTGTCTCATTTCTATCAAATTGACGACAGTAAACCGAGCGACATTCTATAAGCATCCTCCGATCGTTTCGATAAAATACGGAGCATAAATGTCGTCTTTCATGTGCGCTTCCAGCATAAAACCATGCTTAATATAGAACTGAGCAAAAAGGTAAGGACAAGAACCCACTTTTAATCCTTAGCTTAAGTAGTTCAAGATATAACTGCCATGGAGATTATCATAAAAACCACTTTTAGAGACTCGCCTTGGTTCTTCTTGCCTTTTCTCTGATTGGCTTTATGACATCGATGACACTTTATTATTGTCAACCACACGCACAGGTACATGGTGGTTGCTTTGCGTTAACTCCTTCTTAGGCGAGATGAATGCTTCTACTCCAGTTCGATTTCAGGTTAATATTGCTGACCACACACATAGAGTTTTGCCTCCGATTGCTAACAAATTGGTGCTGGCGCTGTTTTTGTCGGTCAAAGAAACCACTGATTTTACGGACTTCTTTGCATTCATTATGAGCTCAGTTTTAGTAAAAAGACGTAAAAGGGCTGAATGGCTGCCAATGCGATCAGTAAATGCGCTCCTTTTGATGTGGCCATCGAACTCAATCTTCACAAGTCACTACAGTGATTGCGATGGTCACCTACTGCTAACTTTAATATTGTGCAGCTTTTAAGATAGCGACAAATAAGACTGTCTTCTTGCGATAGTTAATATGTGCAGATAGTAATCGTCTTGAATCCAAATTTTATGACCAATTCTGGGATCGTTGTTTTTAATTTTGTTGATCCGATTTGGATTGGAACGCATTTATTCAAATTTTGTGATACATTCGGTCTTGTGAACTATGGTTCGGTTCTTGTGCGACTGAGTGCAGCTTAGCACTGAATGACTTGGAATAGAATATAGACAAGTAATGAGGCTTGTTTTGCTGCGGTGAAGACTTCAGTAAAACTTTGTTTATGTTTGATTTTTGTTTGGCATGAAAGTTTCGTTTATACACTTTCTCCTATCTTATCTTATCCTTTATATATTTATATATTTATATATATATATATATATATATATATATATATATATATATATATATACGGGGTGTTTCAGATCTGACGTGACAAAATGAGTGATAGATCTCAACTAGACAAACAAAAAATTTTATGGCAGGTGGGTGGGGAGGGGGGAATCTTAACCGTTTGGAAGTTACAGGGTGATTCAGAAATTTCAGTTTTTCATGGTATACACATTACTTTAAGGGGGGAAGTACATGAAGACGTTTTCAAAAATCGATTTTTTTTTATTGTCTTAATCGATAAGTATATGCTCTAAGAATATAATTCCAAAAGCCTATCTCGAAAATTGTGAAAGATATGCCACTTGAAAGTGGTCGGCACCGATCCGGCCCAGCGCGCCTGGGATCGAGGATCTCTGCTGCGCGCGTTATTCCGCTTACCGGATTTTTTTTCTGCTCTGGAATTTAGAGTGATGAATGCGACTTTGTTAAAGAGCGTACTCGACGTTTTCAGTCCAAATACCGATTTTTCTGAGAATACTCGTCCCCTCTTACCTTCTCCTTATTTGCATCTTTTTCGTTAGTTTTTCGGGATAAACTTTAAACGGCGTTTTCTCAAAACCATGTTTTTCAAATTGGCGTAAAAGATTACAAAAAAACTAGTGAACCGATTTTCTTCATCCAGCACTCATTTTAAAGGACATAAAAAACTACTCTAGATAGACTACGGACATAGCAAAAAAATCATTTTAAGACCATTTTTGACGCGAAAATAATCAAAATTTTTGCAAAAAAGCCAACTTTTTTTTTGCATGCCCGATTTTTATAGTTAATGTTCGAATTTCGAAAAGATCGTAGTCTATCTAGAATAAACAACCCCCTCGACTATAAAAATGTTTGGTTTTTTGATTTCAGATGAAAATTGCGGCCAGGAGAATTTACGCCGATTTCGATGTCAGCCGCGACACGAGTTACGAAACCCACCAAAAGTTGATTAATTTTTTATTTTTCGAAATGTAAAAAATGTTTTTCCTCTTCTTAAAACATTGCCCTAAATACATATAATACCGATTTCATGTGGACCTTTTCCATTTTCCCAAAAATAAATCCCAAAAAAGTCCTATTTTTTCGGCCTCTTCATGTACTTCCCCCCTTAAAGAGGGTAAAAATATACCCCAGAACAAAACATAACGAAAAAAGACCTTGAATACTTAGCGGTAGAAACTGAAGTGGCCATTAATAAGTTGCCCAAAACTCAAGAGAGTAACCTGTTAAAAGAACAATGCGCTGCCCTTATCAGAAATTCTAACAATAAAAAGGCGAATCTGGACGATGTAAATACCATAAAAATTCTAAATAGGAAAATTCTTGACAGTGACTTAGTTGTAATTAAATCAGACAAAGGAAATTCCTCCGTAATAATGACAAAAGACATATATCAAAGTTAAGTCAATAATTTTTTAAACTGTGATAATTTTGATAAACTGAACTGTGATCCAATCAAAAAATTTAACCGTGATATTAGGATAGGTCTCGACAATAGTAAGAATTTACTGACAGATTTAAAAATTGCATATTTAAAGGCTATGAACCCAACACTAAAATACACAAAGAAAGAATACCCATCACGCCAGTTGTTTCTAGCATAAATAGCCCTAACTATAAACTAGCTAAAGAGTTAAATAGCATCCTAAAAGACATAACACCTGCGTTTAATTATACGATTAAAAACTCTTTTGAATTAATTAATAAAATTTAACATTCGATGGTACCTAAGAATGCAAAATTAGTATCATTTGACGTGATAAACTTATTTACAAATGTCCCTTCTGATGATTGCAAGATGGTATGTAAAAAAGTCATCAAAAATTCGCATCTGAATCCAAACCAACAAACAGAGTTTTTATACCTTCTGGACCTTGTTTTAAAACAAAATTATTTTGTTTTCAATAAAGAGTTTTATAAACAAAATGATGGTTTGGCAATGGGATCACCAATCTCTCCTGTACTAGCAGATATGTACATGAACAACTTGGAAGAAAAAATTTTTAACACAAAAGATAGAATTTTAGATAACGTCAAGTTTTAGTATAGATATGTTGATGATGTGTTATGTCTGTGCACGGGTAGTATGAGACAGCTTAATAATTTTTTTAAATACATAAATTCATTTAACCCTAAAATTCAGTTTACAATGGAGATAGAAAAGGATAACCAAATTAATTTCCTAGACCTAACGATAAAGAAACACGGTGATAGACTCAAATTTAAAATTTACAGAAAAGAAACTTTTACTGATACAGTCATACATAAAGAGTCATTCACGAACTTTAGATATAAACAGTCTGCTTTCGATATTATGATACACAGAGCAATATTCATACCAATGGATCACAATGACAGAGAAGCAGAAATCAGAACTATTAAAAGTATAGCTAGGAATAATGGGTTTAATAATAACTTCATTGATGGTATTCTGGTATTCTGAAGAGGAAATTAATAGATAAATTTATGAAAGAGATAACTTGCATGAGAAAAAGCGCAGAAATTGATAAAACATGGACTAGTATACCATATTGTGGAAAAGTATCTGAAGAAATAGCTAGGAAATTAAATAAACAAAATATTAACGTTGGTTTTAGAACCATAAGAAATATGAATAGTTTATTACCTAGCATTAAAGACACAACAGAAAAAATAAATAAAAACGGCGTTTATAGTCTAAAATGTGCAACTTGTGAAGGAGTATATATTGGGCAAACAGGACGAGCTTTTAAAGAAAGAATAAATGAACACTTCAGTTCCTTAAAAAACAATAATTTTAAATCTAATTATGCCAAACATCTGTTGGAAAGTAAACATATCCCTGACTCGACTCCAAAAATTTTGCATATATGTGACAAGGGCAAAAAACTGAACTTGCTTGAGTCACTTGAAATTTACAGAGCTCTGAAAAATAATAACAATGCGTGCTTTAATGATCAAACGGAGCTGTACCACTCCCCGCAATTGCAATTGCAATTGAAATTTAGTGTACTGATGATGGCTGAAGGCTGAAACCGGTCTACACGCCGTGTTCGTTTTAAAAAAGTAAGTGTGGGAGACAAAATTGTTATATGTTTATTTATTCTTGTTAATTATTTGTTTGTCTAGTTGAGGTCTATCACCCCACTCATTTTGGCACGTCAAATCTGAAACACCATATATATATATATATATATATATATATATATATATATATATATATATATATATATATATATATATATATATAAACTGTCGTAACAATAAGAGTCATTGAATAAATTATCATTAAAGCAATGATATAGAGAACCGAAGCACCAGATCTGGTGTGCTTAAATAATTGGCGTGATGGAGATCAGCTAGCCAAACAAAAAATTGAACGGCAGAGGAGGGGGCAATCTCAATTGTGACTCATAAATTTGCCATTTTCACGGTATGTACATCATTATTTTATTTTTAAACTTTGATCTACTAAACGCAGCGATATCTAACAAATGCCCCAAAAACTACTACCCCAATGACCTTTCCAAAATTGTATATTTACATAAAGCTTAGTATAGGGAACTGTAGTTAGTCATTTAAAATAAAACCTGTTTTGATAGTATCATTCTGATTAAGGTTTTTAATTATAAACTAACCAAAATATTATAAAATCACTTATGAAATAAGATAAAAGCAAATTAAATGAATTTTTCTGATCTTGCGCCTAAGGTGGACGAAGCCATATATCCTACAAGGTACTGTTACCTTAACTTAATGTTAATGGAGACGGAGTTGGATCAATCCGTACGACCACAATGCCATGAGTCCCGGGTTCGAGACCAAGTCTCTCCGTGAGCTTTTATTAAGAAATTATAATAATATACTCCGTCTCTGGGCTGTTGTCCAGCTCGCAGCAATGCAAAAAACAAGACTTTCAAGTTTCCTCACTTCCCTTACCCTAATTCCCTTCCGACCAAAACCATCCTAACGCATCAAAGGGTTGTCTCCTAGGATTTGGCCACATCGTATAAAAAAAACTTAAAAATAAAAATTTGGAAACTGTGCCAAAACTAGCCCCGATCTCCCCTACGCATCTAAACTTTCCTCGTGAATTAATCGATCTATTCGTAAAGAAAGTGTCTATTTACCACTCTCAAATTGCCGTGTAATTTCTGTGTACACGGAAATACACGGAACTACACGTAAGTACACGATAAGTGCAAATAGTCAGTTCCATATTTATATTACTGGTAATAGTTTATCACAGCCTGTTGTAAATACAAACGAAGAAATTCGCGTGTAGATGGATAGACAAGTAGACATGTGTGGCAGGTGACTTTGTTTTATAATATGTATGTTGTGATAGTGATGGGCGAAATATAACCATTGTCAGTGCAAAGTTTTTCCTACAACACACTATAATCGCTAGCAAAGTTATTAATCAATCTTATTCCAATTTAAATCAATAACTTTGTGTTTTGTTAATTTTTGGATTTTGGATTTTTGCGAAGAAACCGGTTTAGTAATACTAAATGGCAGAACCTTTGGGGATTTTAAAGTCAAGTTGACATACATTGGTGCGAATGGCTCCTCGGTCAATGACTTAATGGCAGTAGCCTACAATTTAACAAACTATGTTGAAAAATTTGAAATAGATGACCAAATATTTTCGGATCACTTCTCGCTAAAGTTGACATTGACATGTTTGAACTAAGTGCAGTTTTACAGAAATTAAAAGATAATAAGGCGTGGGGAGATAACCGAGTTCCTTATATATTTTATAAGAACGCACCGATGGCATTTCTTGACCTGCTGCTGAATGCATACAATTATTGCTATAACTACCAAAGTATTCCACTAACTTTTACTAATGCAATAATATTTCCTATTCATAAAAAAGGAGATCTTTACCAGGTGGAAAATTACAGAGGGTTATATAATAGGTTATCATTCTGGGTTAAACAACGCAAAATTCTATTTGAAAGCCAAGCTGGATTTCGAGTGGGATATTCAACTATACACATCTTTAATTTAATTAGTATAATTAAGTTGGCACAGAATATGAAGAAAAAAAGGTGTATGTATTTTTTGTAAACTTTAAATCGGCTTTTGATACGGTAGCACGTAGAGTTTTGTTCTACAAACTATTCAACTACGGAATATCATATAAAATGATTGAGCTTTGAGACTTCCTGTGGGGTTAAGCAGGGCTGCGTATTAAGCCCGCTACTTTTCGCCCTATTCATCAATGATCTGGAGGCCTATCTTGAGACAGGGCTCGTGTTACAAGATATTGAAATTAAAATATTATTATATGCAGATTATATTGTCCTAATATCCCCCCTTAAACTCCAAGGAATGATAAATGGCTTAGAGAAGTATTGTAACTTATGGAACCTTGTAGTAAATTTAGATAAGTCGCAGATTATGATCTTCCAGAGGGGAGGAGGCATTAGAAGGCGGGATGAAACTTGGAGTTTTGGTGGTACTCAAATAGAAGTCGTGAGAAAATATACTTATTTAGGTAACTTGCTAACGCTAAAGCTTTCTATGGCGGAACACTTAAACATCATCTGCAAACTGCAAAAGTAAGTATTAACTGAACCTGGCAAAACTTTCTTAGAAGACATAAAGCACTCTGAGAAATTGTAGTTATTTAATGCAGTAAGTAGATCCATATTGTGCTACGCTGTCTAGGTATGCGGATTCGTGCAATACGAAGACGTTGAAAAATTGCAACGCTTTTTTATAAAAAAAAATGTTCTATCTGCCGGAATATACACCGAATTATGCGTTGACACTTGAGACTGATTTGTTTAATTTATACACTTAGTTGTCATTATAAGTATATACTACGGGTTCTTTATAAATTTAATAACGAGAGACTGCCTAAAAAATTGGCAAAGATGACTATAGATAGGAAGATGTTCTGGTATGCGTCCTTATTAGAATTAAATGAGAAACATGATATGAAGTTAGATATAAGGTACGAACCAATAAACGATATTAAATGTAAATTGTTAAATCTAGTCGAAACAGAGGATATTTGCTCAAACGAAAAGCTCAGGAAAAAGCTGAGGCCACAGTCCGACATTTATTTATTTACGCTTAATACAAGCTATAACATAAAAAAAAATACAAAAATACAAGCTAAAACATAATACTAATACAATATATACAATAATACAATAAATGATAAGTAATAATAAATAAATATATATTATAAGCTACAATATGAGCTATAAATATAGTAGATACAGACAGAAGGCGGAAGGAAGAAGAATTAAGGAAGGCGATCAAGATCAGGATGGGCAGGATCAAGATATAAGGCTTTCTGAAGGGATGATTTACTCAGATGGAAGTCAAATGAGAAAAGGTCGTTGACTTTTGACCTAATGTTACGCTAATGTTAATGTTAATGGACCTAATGTTACGGGGATTGGTATAGATGGGTAAAGATTGCAGGATTGAAGGGCAGTCTATGGCACCAGTTAATAACTGATAAATGAAGAGAATGTCGGAAACTTCACGATGTTTACTTAGAGGTTCTAAGTCGATCAGTTTCAGACGGTTTTCATAAGATTTAAGGTAGAATCTGTCTACCCACGGAAGATCACGTAGAGCGAAGCGAATGAACCTACGCTGGACAGATTCAATCCTATTAATGTGAGCTGTTTGTGTAGGTGACCATACCTGGCTGGCATATTCAAGGAGAGGGCTAACGAAGGAGATGTAGAGAGATTTGGAAACATAAGGATTGGAGAACTCTCTAGACCAGCGCTTCACAATCCCTAGCGCGGAGTTAGCTCTGTTAATTATGCTGTCAATGTGGGAACGGAAATTGAGTTCGCTATCACAGATTATTCCCAAGTCACACAGAGAGGTAACGATAGGGATAGGGATAGGGATAGGAAGAGAGTCGGTTTTGGAGGAGATATGTTTGATTATTTTCATGTCATCAGCATAAATGGACAGCTCTGAGTGTTTGATGATACATGCAACATCATTTATTGTAAGGATGAAAATCAATGGGCCGAGGCGGCTGCCCTGAGGGACGCCGGAATGAGCGACAATAGGGTTAGAAATGGATGAGCTGAAAAGAACATGGTACTGACGGTTGTTGAGATAGGATCGAATCTAGGTGATGAATCCGGGGGGGGGGGGGGGGGGGGGGAAGCCTAGGCGATCAAGAAGTTTGAACGTTATGGGAGATCTTATCGAAGGCTTTACTAAAATCGGTGGCGATAACATCAACATCTTTACCGTTTTCCAGGGCACATAGTGTGTTAGAGACGAAGTCAGTAAGGTTGGTGGTTGTAGATCTTCCTTTGAGGGACACATCGTTCTTGCAGCCTTTCTTGAAGATGGGAATAATATACGAGTTTTTCCATAACCGTTGTCCTGTTGTGGAGAGAGCATAATTCTTTGTCGTACCGTACGGGGGATGAGGAGTAGTTTTTACGACGAAGAAGAGGGATAGATTGTGTAAGACAAGCGTGTATTTCCGAATAGAACGCCTCTAAAGCAACGTCAATTGGAAAATGTTGAGGGATAGTGCAAATATTGGAGTTGAGGAGTAAGTGATTTAATTTGTCGCCTTTACGAAAATTTAAGAAAAAGAAGACTCGGACCTTAAAACGGCATGAGAGTGCTCGTAGGAGAAAACGAGGAACAGGGGAGGACGAGGTGACGGTTGAGGGAGGAGAGGAGATGGTTGCTTTCTGCGACGGCCGAGTTAGCTGCGTCTAAAGAAAAGAATAAGTCTAATTGTCTGTCCAGAAAGTTCCTGACTCCGCTTACGGAGAGCTGATCGGTAAAAAAGGCTTCTTTGGCCGAAGATGCGTTAAGGGCGACAAAATCAGAACAGTCCTCGGACAATGACCATTGAATACGGGGGAGGTTAAAGTCACCCAATAAAATAAATTCATCTGAGGCGTTAGCGTTCTCAAGCAGGTTATCGATCGCTTCAATTATGGGCTCGTAGGCGTCTAGAGGTTGAGAGGGGCGAATGTAACAACAGAGGATGTACAGAAGACACTTACTTAGTGCTATTTTGATACATACAAATTCCCATATTGTAGAATCGGAGGTCTTTAGCAGGGTGGCATCATAACGGTTGTGAGCAGCTATGAGAACCCCGCGACCTGGTGGATCATTGATGCCTTTACAACCATCAACACGTAAAATGGTGTAGTTTGGAGTGAATAGTTCGTTGTCGAGAATTCCTGGTGTTAGAATGGTTTCAGTTAAGCCAAAGATATCGTGCGGGAATTTGTGGGAGTTAAGGAAAATATTGGATGTTTTTGTGCGAGGTCCTCTGACGTTCTGGTAATAGACTGACAAGCTGTTGGGGAGAGGTACTTGATCGGAAACGGCGGGTGCAATAGAGGGGAAGTCAGAAATAGATAAAGCAGGGGGGTTAGGAGCGAAAGTAGTTTAAGATGTCGTTGCGACTATTTTGAAGATGGGAAATGTGGCGAGAACTGACGTACGCAGCATAGGTGGATAGCTCTTCTGAAACCTTATGGGAAGGTATATTTTATGATTCATGGTACTTAATGAAAAGTTGGAGTAAGACAGTTGGGTCTGTGGGCAAGCCTTCTTGTTGTATACTTAACATGACGTTGGTGCTGGTTTTACCGCCAACACAGACGGAGTTCGGTTTGTCGTGCAGATAGGCTAAAAATAGACGCACCTATTTAACTGTAGGTGGGACAAGGGGATCGATGTATGAGTTATGTTCGGATAAAGGAGTTTTGGTTAGTGGAATGGGCGGGTTAACGGAGGTAGAAGTTGTTTGAGACAGGGCGACAGTGAAGGAGGATGACGGCATGCAATTAGGTGGGCATGCGGAGGAGGTAGCGGGTGCAAGGTTTGGTGTATACAGAGGAGGGGTGGGACAGACGGAAATCGAATCAGAGGTGTTGGAGAGGTCGGAAGAAGTTAGCTTGTGGTTAGGTGGGTACACGGAAGAAGTTGGGAGTGCATGGTTAGGTGGGTGCGCTGGATATACAGAACTCAAAACAGTAGTGGTTGGGTTGTCGGCTGGAATGGACGTGTTCGAGGGCTTCGGTGTAAATGGAACAGGGGGGTTAAGGGTGTGAGAATATATAAAGTTAGGATACTTGACTGGAGTACATAGATTAAAGTTTGGAAATACTCCCATTTTGAGCTGTCAATTGGAGTTTGGACCGCTAGCTTTAGGGTTAAATTTGAAAGGTGCGGAAGAGTGAGGAGAGATTATGTTATAACTAGCTCTAAGGTTCTTATGATTAGGCTGAATACTAAATTTAGGTATGGGGAAGGTCGTTTGGGGTATTATACAACAAACTTGGTTATAGGGCAGCATAAAATCATTTTAAAAATGAGTATTCACTGAGTAAAATTAGTTTAATTATGAAGTATAGGCGCGGACTAATTTATTTGAACGTAAGTCCTTGGAGAGCAGAAAGCAGCAGATTATGCTCTCTATGTAATTTTTTGGAAGATGAGGACCTGGTGCATTTCCTTGGCGTGTGACCAATCTTGTCAGAATATCGCCTACAAATTTATGGGAAGAAAATCCTGAGTGAAAAAGAAATTATTGAAATTTTAAATGATGAAAGTAATTATAAGAACCTGGTACTTTATGTCTCGAATACCTGGAAGTACAGAAATTTGTTGGTATCAGAATTTAATAATATTTTTAGCTTTTAGTGAAGATATATTTTAATATTACTTGAAGTAGCTATCTGAATTGATTATTTTTATGTAGGTATTCTAGTTTTTATGTTTTTGGTAACTAGTAATAAGTAGATGTGTAAGAATTTATTGTATATTTACTTAGTTAATTATTTTACAAATATGAATTTGTTCAAATTTGCCAACCTCGACAGACGGCCTCAACGCCATTGTTGTAGTTTATAGGTACTAACATGTGTTACCCAATATTTTCCCTCTTGCGCAATTTTACCCCTGCAAGCGTTGGAGAAGGGGTGGGCGAGCGCTGAGCCTAAATACCTGTTGGGCGCTACGTGGTTTTGGAGTACACGAACTCTTGTGGTTAAAGGAAAAATTCTCCGTTTCAATTTAATCAATAACAACTCTTTATTAAAACTTCAGTTAGGGAAAGATAGATAAAACGAAATCTAACTCAAGAGCACAAAGTATGCAAAAGGAAAAGTATAAAATAGCAAGGCAAAGTAGCGCACAAAAAAATTATTTCACTTTTAATTATAAAAAAAAATAGAAAGCTTAATCAAATATCAAAAGAGGTACTTATCTTTCCGTGTTCTGAGGATCCTCGACAAGGTAGCGTGCCACATCACGTCACGTCAGGTGTGCTAATTCTCCCCTTTCTTCTCGTTTTTCTTTTACTATTGCGATCTGGTTCTTATAGTTCCAAATGAATGGCCTAGTTCCTTATACCTTCACACTTTAACTCGTTTTTATTTTCTTTCCTTTTAAACTTTTCCACTTTAAGATTTTCTTTCGTACAACTCGACAGCTTGTACATTTCACAAAAACTGAGAGAGTGAACCGCTTCTTTTTTTTTGGCATCTTTTCTTGAACCGGTCGTAATCGGGAAATAAAATTAAAATTATTTTCCAGTTTTTTTCTCATAAAATGTTATTTGTGACTTTGCGATACAATTGGCGTTTTCCGAAAAATTCTCCTTTCGCGAAATTATGCGTTTTTATGCGAAATTCTTTCACCTTGACATTCACATGTGCGATTTCTTCTCCTGTTTTTAATTTTTGTCAGGTGGGTTTGTTTCCAACGTTTACTTTGGGTTACGGTCACTCTAGTAACGTTCGTGATATTTCCGAGAAATTAAAGTTAGCTTCGTAAATCGGTGTTTTACCTGTCGGTGAAGAGGTTATGTGATGTTGCGTTTTTTTTTTGTGTGATGTTCCAGGATTCCGAAGAAGACTGGATCAGGTAAGTGTTTTGTTCTTTTCTATTATTCATCTTCTTTGCTTTCAGGGACGAATAAGTACCGCAGTTTTGTATTTCGCGAATAATCAAATTAACATATTCTGTGTCATCTTGTCTGCCTTACATCATCGTTACAAAGGTAAGGTCATATTTACTTTACTTTACTTTTATATTTATTGTTTCAATTAATCTACTTTTGTATTAATTAATTATTTCAAATAAACTTAATCTACTTATCTGCTTAATTCTAATTTTAGGTCATCCAGGTCCCGCGACGGTGATCTCCAGAAAAGGAGGAAAACTTTTAGAAAGGACACCAACGAAGCGAATATGGTTCCATCTTAAGTATTGCAATTACCTTTCAGTTGCAATATTTAAGGACAAAAATCCAGGTAAACGACTTCCGCTGAATAAATTACCGAGTAAGGCGAAACTTTAATTTATGTTTTCTCAAAAGCTTGCACATCGAAAGTGAAACATAAGTTCTGCTTTAAATATGAAGTATCATGACTCAACAACAAGCAAGAGCGTTCTGCAGGATCGTGCTCAAGATCCCAGTTGATGTTTCCGGACGCACAAAAATACGTAAGTATTGCATCTTCGATCTTATACGTGTACCTGAAATTAAAGCAAATTTTTTAAATTAAAAAAAAATTATTTCAAATTTCATTTTGTTTCCAGGTCACCACATCCACTACATCGCGGGTTTACTCCATAACACATGATATTATATAATTTCTTTATCCTTTTTGTAATTAATTGGATCAATGCGTTGAGCCGCACGACCACCATGCCATGGGCCCCGGGTTCGAGACCAGATGACCCCGAGAGCTTTAATTAAGAAATTAAGATAATCCACTCTGTCTCTGGGCTGTTGTCTAGCTCGCACCTCACCTCACTTCCCTTAACCTAATTCCCTTCCGGCCAAAACCAAGCTAAGGCATCCAAGGGTTATCCCCTAGGATTTGGCCACATCGTATAAAAAAAAATTTTAAATTCTTATTGATATTTAATTTTTATTGAGTTCTTTTTTTCTTGTTAGTTAGTAAATATTACCCTACCTTGTCAGCGACATTTGCAATTTCAGTATGTGGTAACCTTAACATAAAGAGGTATAACTTTAATGCTTTGATAAAAAAGCGGATGGCTGCCGCGTATTACTAGTAAAAACTCCCTATATTTGCATTATAAATTGACATTAAAATTGTTTTTCATATAATCAAATGTCATCATCGTGTACAATATTTAACAAAAAAAAAGAATCACCGACCTGATGGATCCCTTTTGTAAAAATGTTTGCATGTGAACCTAAAGAACAGAAAACACGACTTAATGCCTTAATTTTGCAATATAGGAGTCTCAGATATCTGAAAAACTCGCTAATCGCCTAGTGATCCAAATCATGCAGCAATGAATTCATTTCTCATCCTAAAGAGTGCTCACAATAGTAGGTAGATACCGTACGATCTTTGTCGCGATCTGAAAATTTACTTGTATACTTCGTGCCGTACGTGCTATAGCACACATGTCCCAGAGTGATTCCCAACATATTTAGAATCTACTGTGCACCGAAATTCTTTCCGCTAAAGTATCTTTTGTAAACCACATCCATCCAAGACGTTGGGTTAGACCAAAGCCAGTTGATCGTGATTTCAGAAATTTCCTTTAGATAACATGAAAATTGAACCGTGAACATGTGTTATGGCATGTAAGGTCACATGTTTGAGGTCTCCGTGATTTTGCTGTTTCGTTCAATAATTCTTGCAGTTAAGCAATAATTTCCGTTAGTGTTGGTCTTGAGCAATGCATAAGATGTCATATATTTAATATCGGTAGATATCTGCTGAGAAGTTAATATGATAAGGTCAGTTTGCGTGAAGATCGGTACTAGCTAACTGTTAGATCTGACCCAACAATCCATGGATAGCCATCATTGGGTCAACGGGTATCGTGGAACAGGATATTGTGATTGGCAAGGGTCATGACACATGACCTCTGTTTGCTTAGTTAAAATCATTCCTATAATTTTACTTGACTCAAGAAGGAGTCAATAAGGCAGAATACGATCAAGGTAGGCAAATAGCACGTTCACGTAATATAAGGTGATGCATGTCATAAAATAAGCACGAATTTCATCTCACCGCAAAAAGTAAATAGTCTTGTAAAGTCAATAATCTAATTATAATCGATTACGAATAAACTGGTCACCGAAGTATTACGTCAGTCCGAGGATTTCTTTACGTTCTTGTGATAAAAAGGTTCCCACAGATCGGGCAGTTTCCTCTGATAACAATGAAATCATCGAACTTAAGCGATTGCTTACCAATCAAGTTTTTAACACCTGTGCTGTGATCTGTTCAATACAGCTAGCGCGAATGATGTTTTCGTTCTCTCATTTTTCATCTGTGGACAATCCATTAAATTTTCAGGTGACGCCTTTCAGGAAATTCCTTGACTAATAGAGGTGTTCATTAGACTCGATAAATGCAAACTAGTTCCGGTTCAGTTTATGGGAATCAATGGCAAACATTCTTTCATCCTATTAAGACTGTCAGTGGTGAAACGTTAGTGTTCCCATTGAGTAATAATTATAAATAAAATTATCTATCTGAATCGTGATTTCAATCGTCACAATTTCATGATGACTAGGGCTCATTACAGGGTCGTAATAACATCAATTACTTTGTTTACAAATACCTAACTAGCAAAGAAGAGTATATGCCCACTGAAAGTATTGCAATTTAGAACGAAATTAGTAATCTGGTGAAAAATGCACACGAATTAGCATTGTTAATAACGTGACGTGGCATCTTTTGGCATACTGTTCATATCAACTATCGATATTTACAATTCAGTTATAGGCGTTTTACCTGATTTAGTAGTTTAATGTTGAGAGTATTATTATTATAAGTAGATTTATGGACTTATTATATCACCCTTTAGTCAATTCCAACAAGTTGAGCTTTTGTGACAAAGTCCTATTCTAAACTTAAGCCACCCAATCAAACTTCAGTTCTTTAAGTAGATCTAAAATTTCTTTGGGGGCCTAAGCTATGCCTAAGATCGACGGAAAAACCTCACTGAGATATCTGAACCTTATACAACTGAGACCTCACAGTGACAAAGGATGTGTTCCGCTGCCTTCTCCTCTTATAAACAGAAGAGGCAGGTGTCTTCCTAGGCTATCCCAATCTGTTTTAGGTGGTAGCCTAAGGGACCTGTTATAAGCTTTCAATCTAGTCTGCTTAGTGAGAGAAGCGCTTCCGTTTTCTGTTTTGCATAGGCTATAAACCTCATTGCTGTTCTTAAGCCCGGAGTGTTTGTCTAGTGTGAGTGCTTACGTCTGTCCTCCCATGACCTGATATCCATTACCAGCTGGTATTTCGAGTAGTCATAAAAAGGCTCAGATCCGATAAACTGAGAATCAGCGCCTTTTTTGTCAGGTGATCCGTCATTTTATTATCGTCAATGCCCTGGTGCCCTGGTAATCAAGTTCAATTTAAGTTCATTGGTGCCAGATCTGAGTGATTTGTACAGCCTTAGACTCCGCTGCCCATTCTGTCACCCATCTATACAAAAACAGAGATCCCTTTTCAAAGATGTGGCTGTTAATAAGCCAGTATTCTCTGATTTCAAGGATTAATTTGAATGGTGTATAAAAATTGTGCCCTTTCGATGTGGAATTTAAGATTGAGTTGATTACAATATCATCCTAAAATCCTTCACGGATTTTCCTGTGACCAGTCAGATTGCCTGCTTTAAGGAGATTTGAATAATGCAGCCATATAGCGCTTGAAAAAGCCTCCTTCTTTAGGTGTAATTAAGGGGGAAGGAAGTCCAGTAGATCCTCCACCACTGCAGTGGGGTATGTTTTGCATGGCACCCGTGATGTCCTTTGTCCTGGACTAGTTTAGGCTTTAGGCCTAAGGTTTTACCAAAGAGTCTTTGACAGGACCGAAGGGCAATCTTTATTTTTCCTGTAAATTTGATCAGATGAGGATTCCATGTGATCCTTTGATCTAGAATCACGCCTAGAAGCACTCATAAGTCCTCTAAGTTCTTCGATTTCTGAACACTCAGGGAAATGTGTTTCAAAGAGTAGTTTTAATGTTTCGACTGAGTCGATGCTATAGGATTCATCCGTCCTCTCGAAGAGGCTTACAGTTAAATCATCGATCCACTCACAGAAGTTGCTCCAGGTTTTCCTCTTGGACCTCCTTAGTTCTTTGTTGTATTCTGTCACGGCCTGCTTGTATTCACTCCAGGCATCTGAGCGCTTGGCTTTATTAAAGACCTTTCTTGCTTTAGCACTGAGTTTGCTTAGCATCTCGTTCGACCAACGCACATCTCTGGCGGCCTTTCTGCGTCCAACAGGATTACTATTTTGATAGCTGTAGACGATCAGGTTTTATAACTGGTTTGAGGCCAAATCTACGTCCTCTTGGGAATCTAACGGATGTGCTCTCGATAAGTTTACCAATTTGTTGGCTAAGGAATTCTGAAGTCGTCCAGCTACACGCCTCCACATTAAATCTTATGTGTTTATGATCTAACAGGGAAGGTCATCGGACACATACCAGTTAAGTATATTGTTCTCCATGTTTGGTCTGGCCAGAGTAAGGGCTAGTAATTCTTGGCTAATAATTGGTTGTTTTATTACCGTTTATTAATATTTAAATGTTATTATTTATGGAATAGTCTAGTAGGTACTCACCTCGATCATCAATCCCGATGCTTGTCCAGATTGTGTGGTGGGCATTAACATCGCATCCAATAATGAAGTTTTAGTAATTGTACACTGTCAAGTAAAACTCTCCGATGACCTTGACCTTGAAATATGTTATTCCTGTTATTCCTTCTCGTTTATATTTATATGGTGCGATAGGGCCTCCTTCTTATTGAAATTAATGATATTAGCAATATATTAATTTTCTAAAATATATCAATATGAAATATGTTATTCTTGTGATCATTCTTAAGCCTTTTTAACTCTAAGAAAAGCGGTTCAAAATTTGTGTACATGCATCCTGTTGCTAATTCTGGATGGGTTACTTTCCAGGGTTTCACCTCTCGAAGTAGAGCAAACTGGAGCTGTCTACCCCACAGGTTGTTTTGCACCAGCTGTGGTTGGGACAAGTGCTGAAGTAACTCCACCTCCCCAGGTCGTGGGACCTAGAACAGCCCGCTCGGGTTTTTAAACCCTTTATAGTTAGACCCCGCCGAAGTCTGGGCCTTGTCGTAGCAAAACCACTTCTGGGCCTAGGCTGCACATTACCAAACATGCAATTAACCTTAAATAAGGTTTTCCTGAGTGCCTCAGCCGAGAAGTCACCATCACCGATAGGACTATTTTAGAGGTGGCGGCCTCTACTGTGACAGTTAGTTGACGATGAACTTGATCAAGGATCTTATCATTTTTCACTTTCTGACTTTCCGGGAAGTAGCCAACCAGGTCTTTCTCAACTGCCCTTAGTTTGGCCCTTTCCCATGGCTGAAACTCAACCACACAATGTTTGAGCCACTTCGACGTGGTCTTATCAGCGCAATTGATCGTCAACTAGCCTGGCTTGTACCAAGGAATGTGGGTTTGACCTTGCTGTTCGTGTTTTCCCGGATTTTGTTCAGGGTCGCCCTATGCACGAGGACGAGCTGCCCGGTTGAGAGCGTGACTTCAGGAAATTTGTGCGGAAAGATGTAGGAGAGGATTGCGGCAGCCTTGCTTCCCTCTGATTTGGCTCCTGATTACCCTCTGTTTTATCGTTAGGAGTCCTTCCCCTTTTGGTTTTAGTCGGTCTAGGGTACGGTGGGAGGGGGGGGGGGGGGGGAGATAAAAGAGCTAACTAACCTTTGCATTGATTTAACTGAAAATAAAAACAAACAATTTCTCATTTGTCACTCAGATACAGGTCTTCAACAAATACCAAAAAAATTCGAAAAAATTCTCTGCTCCCTTAATATTTTCCAGTTGTGTATTTAAGGTTGTTTTATGAAACAAAAAAGGACAGCTCTAATTTTTTATAGAACAATAAATTTTAAAGAAGATGCCTCAACTAGATCGAAATTAAAAAATTTCCAGATAAGTTGGTATTCTCAAATTGGTGCCGGTTTTATCACTCTCGCTTTATAAGAGTTATTTGATAATATTATTGCTGCATAGAACGTGTTTCAAATAAATACTCATTTTGTAAAATTCCAATAAATCAATTTCAGAAAATGTATTCAAACTAAATGCATACTTTCAATATCTCTAAGTATATCTTCAATATTACCTTAATTAAGACTAAGAAACTCTTTATTAACACTTTAATTATTTCACGGCGACTTCCAGTGACCCCAAAATTTCAATATTTGTCCGATTCTCTTTGAAGTAATACCGACAGTCGCTCTTGTTTGCTCGGCAGCGTTTTGCATCAATGACTTACCCCGGTTTTGAGATGATTTCATTCTCAGCTGCGATCTAATAGTTTCAACAGATTCAACAAAAGTTAAAGCCGCGATATTTGCTTACACTTGGAAATTGTTTCATATTTACATGGCGGCATTCAGGTGACCACTGAAAAGAGTCCACATACACTTTGAATGCCGAGAAAATAGACTAAAAGGCTAAAGTTTAGATGAAGTAAGTAAACTAATTTCTCAAAAGCAAACGAACGGGGGCTAAATACTTTGATGAACGTTCACAGAAATCTCATTCAAACTAACGGTACAAGTTTTGTTTGAACTTAATTAGAAAACAAATAAGTAAGGGTTGCTTTCCGGCGGTATTTTGTTTTGGTTGTGCAATTGGAGTAGAGGTTTGATGCACTTTATTTGATTTCTCCAGAAGAATAATCCTTAGCATCTATGTCAAGTCGATGAGGATACAGTAAAATGTCGACATTAAATTAAACTAGTTAACAGTAGCTGCAACTGATGAAATCCTTAATGTAAATAAGGGCAAAAAACCCCGCACAAAAGAAATTTGTTCCAGTGGATCCGGCTAAAATTTTTATAATCAAATTCCCTAATAGCTTACCTTATAGTTAGCGGTAATGACGGCCCCAAGCGCAAGAGAAAATAATGTTGGGGGAGATTCAACCACCCACACCCAAACCTAACACAACTTAATATCACATCACTTAAGCTGTTTGTTTAATTTACTTGACTTCAAAATGCCGTAATAGACATAAATTAAATATTATCTTACACTTTTCAGCAGTTATTGTTAAGTCAGTCTAACTTTTCAAAAAACTACTTCATTTCCAAATTGTTCTTTTCTTTAGATATGCTACTAGAAAAATGTTGCTTGTGTGAACAAAACTGCAATTTCAACAATTCTAGATGTAAGTAGGTAGAATAGACAGAATCGTCAAAATCGATCCACGCGTTTCGATGCCTCCTCCCAATCCCCTTTTAACCATGATACAAATGGAGCAATATACACAATAAGACGAGTAACAACTCATTAAAATTAGTCTACGTCTTGCAAAGTAAGGCTTTAATCGTGCTCTACGCATGACGAAGTAAGGTTGTGCTCCCTCCATCCAAATCGGCCCTAAGTAAGTTGTCGCTGCTTTCCGCCCTCCTAGGTCCAAAATTGTAAATATGGTACCAATGAGGCAAGATATCCTGTACAACAAGAGAAGATATCCAGAATCGGTCTACTCGTTACGATGTTAGGTTTCAACCAGCAGCTGTGTTATGCTTGCTATGCTGAACTTTGATTACAACGAAAGCAGCCAAGTGACCAGCAGACCCTTTCAACGCATTCAACGAAGCACGAGTGCGCTTTGAATATTGGATTGGACGGAAAAGAAGAGTAACATACTCACTAAACTGTGTTTTTTTTCTCCCTCTCTTCTATAGTTCCCGTAACCCCTTATGGAGCATGGGTCAGGAAAAGAACCTCAAGCGATTCGCGACAATGGTTGCAAGTGGATCACCAATTTAAGGGGACTTTCTCATGAGTTTTTGAAAAAAAGACACTTTTTTAAGATTTTTTTTAAAAGAAACTATTACAATTATTAACAATATTTCTTTTGGGTATTATTAAATATAAGTTAAAGTATATAAAAAAATTAATTCCTCTTGACTGCTGCAGATGGTGTCATGCAAAAAGTGTGTTTTTGACTGTAGGACACTTTATAGACCTCCTGTAACAAATTTTGGAAAAATTCAAAATGGATTCTATTTTTAAAACTCAAAACTAGACAATAAGCCTTTAAAATACTTTTTTTTATTTTATATGAATATTTCTGGAAAAATCAAAAAATCGCCTTTATTTGGGACGATTCACCCCTATATAAAAAAAGAGGAGGTAGTTTTTTGAAGTTTTAGAGGCTTATTGCCTAGTTTTTCTTATAAATAATCAAAAAATTTTTGATTTATTAGATTCGGAGAAAAATATCCTACCAGTTTGAAAATGGTAGTTTCGAGAAAAACTCGAAGGTTTGGAGCGTCGCGCTCAACGTATGAATAGAAACAGGTTTCTATTCATGCGCATGTCTTTACAAATGTAACTATAACTTTTTTCTAGTGAGAATTTCTTTGTAAAATTTTAGGAGGTAATATTTAAATGTGAATGGAATCGAAATATGTAAAAAAAATTCAAATTATGAAAATTTTTCATCAGAAAGTCCCCTTAAAGTGGATTCCGGAACCACTGATATTCTCTCTGCATGCCCCATTGTTTTTTAATCTTAATCTGTTGTCAGCAGAAAACAACCATGGGTCGCCGTCGGTGGAATTCGGATCTTCGGATAGGTACAGCCGACACGTTATCATGCGAGAGATGAAAATCTTCCACAAGACACTAGAGATGGGAATTGAATAAAAATATATCGATATCTGGTATTATAAAAACTTAAATCTAAACTTAAACAGTAGGGACGGGCGATCTTCGATTCGATCTCGACGGATCGATCTTTTAGCCTTCGATCTGCCGATTTTTTAATCGATTTTTCGCTGGACCGATTCAGTTCGAATTGATTTATCTATTTCCGATTCTCATCCATTTAAGACAGACAAAACGCACTAAAATAAAACTGAGTAAGTTCACGTGAATTTTTTCGCATCATCATTAATTCGTGTAATAATCCTGCAAATCTAAAATTTCGTATCTAAAAACTTGTTAATGTTAGATAAATGCATTTCGGATCTCTGTAATGTGTTAGTGTAATCTGTAGCAGTGAGTACCATGATTTTGTGATTTTGTAATCATCAGTGGGTGTTTATCCCAAAGATTACCTACTATGTACTAGATAACCGACTCCCTAAATTACCGAGCTAGTCTTGAAAAAGTAACACTGGCACCACAGAAAAACGAAATATATCCAGCTTTCAAAGTCATAAGAATATACATGCAAATAAAGAGTACAGGTAGTGTGCGGTCATTTACTCCTGTCAAAATTATTTGAGAGAATCACTTACTGCAGTCAAAATTCTTTTCTCATCCGGACAGAATTACAGACCCCTGTCAAAAAAGTATCACCAAATCTTGTCGAAGAGTAAAAATGTACCAAAAAGTAGCACCAATAAAAACAATTCATGTGAAGCACAACTGAGTTACTTACTTGGGTGCGTAAGAAACTTTCAATGGATTCCGATCTTTTAATGATTGAAGAAGATTTAACATTAGTCAATGTACATAAGAAAAGTATACGTGTCTCTTATCCACAAACTCTCCCGGAAAACAAATTTTTAGTTCTGAATGTTAACCGATGCCGGAAATATATAAAAGCAACCACAAATTTTTCTTTACTTTGTTCGAAACTGTTTATCTATTAGTAAGTGATCTTTGGTTTGTCCTTTATTTCTGGTTTGGTGATTCTGGATCAAGTAAAAAAGAGGTATTTAAGGAAATATCAAAAATAATTCATTTTTAAAATTCCCGGGGATTACAGAAACTATTTGGAGCACCATTAAGATTTTCAAAAATCATTTTCATATTTCGACGTCATTCCACGGAAAAGGACAGTGGTGAGATCAATTCACAAAATTGAGATGTCAAAATCAATGGAATCGATTCATGAACATCGATCTTTTTAGAGCGATTAATCGATCTTCGAAATCGGAAAAAAATTATAGATCGATCCGTACTGAATCGATTTTCTCAGTTGGATCCCCCATCCCTACTAAACAGACAAAGAACATAATAAAGTGTTTTAAAAAACATTTCTCTCCAAATCTATTCTAAAAATTTAAGTAAGGATTAGGAAAGATTTTATAATTTGTTTGTGTGCGATTGAACGTAACAGAAATGAAAAACAGCACCCCATAACAAAGGGATATTGAGATCTCGAGGATTCCGCGATCACCATATCATCAAGGTATTCTGCTTCACGGAACGATGCAACGCATCTCCATGAAAATTATAATTTTATTGCTAGGGTAAGTACAGATTACAACTGTTTAATTTATCAATACCCTTTTCAAAGAGGAAAAAGAATCCGTACGATACTCGCCAGATTAGCATACCAAACTCATCATCAGATACCGATTGAAACGGTTCCACTGATTTAGATAAGAAACTAATTTCGAATAATACAGGTTGTTTTAGATCTAACGTGCCAAAATGAGTAGGGTGATAGATCTCAAATGTATGACAGAGGGGAGGCTGGGGGGGGGGGGGATCTCAACCGTTTGGGAGTTTATTTTTTATTTATTTATTTACAATATTTCATCAATGTGCTGATTACTACAAAAAAGAACTAAACAATAAACTAAATAAAAAAAAAACTAAATAAAAACAGTATAACAAATCATATAAAAACAAAGAACAAGAAGAGAATTCGCAAAATATAAATTCAGAAAACAAAAGTGCTAAAGTGAATAAAAAGCAAATAAAAGTAAAAATCACAACAAAAACCAAAAAGTAACCTCAACAAAGCTGACTCCTCACATGATTACGCGATAGATGAAAATTAATGCAATTAAAAGCGGAATAATTAAAAAATCGCGACATCGACGTTATACGTTCCATATCCATAATTAGTACGATGAAAAGGTAACCGGAGAAAGTCGTGATTCCTCAGGGAGCGAGCTGGAACCGATATGCCAAAACGACCCAAGAGAACAGAAGAATCAATGGACCCACGAAGGCAGTTGAAAGCAAAAAGGATCCCGGCGTTACGGCGTCTCTTTTAAAGTGCAGGAACAATCAACATAAGGAGGTAATAAAAAGGAGTTATTCCAAGGAAGGCCTCGAAGGGCAAACCTAAAGAACCTCCGTTGAACAGCTTCAATGCGAATAAGCAAAACTTAGTATTTCCATGAGTAGCTATTCAAATCAAATTACTAGAAAAGATGCTATACACAGCTTCTTTAGTTTTCTTTCTAATCGGCTATTTCCGTTCTCCATTTTAAATAAGAATTTTCTTAAGCAAATTCTGATTCGAACACTTAACAAAGCAGAATTTCCTACAGGTTATGATTGCACGCTACTTGCAGGTAAAAAACGTCACCCCAAATTTTAAGAAAACAAATAAAATTTAGGCAATCTTAGTAGTCCCTTGAATTGCCAGTTATAGGGAAATTTTTACTAATTAGCTGGCAGCACATAAAGGGCTAAAACTTTATCACCAGGCGACACTGCTTCGCTGGCTTGCTACCACTTCACGTACCTACACATCTTTGCCAATAACATGCAATCGCCAGATATGCGACGACACATCGCAGTCACACCGTCAGAAGCATCTTGTTGCTTAAGACGTAAAAATTGTTTTGCTTTCTGTACACTGTTATTATAGATTTAAATTTATAGCAGTATTTGCTGTGTTCTATAGTTATTTGTGAGATTTTATAACTAGAATTATGTTCGCAAATAAGTACTTGAGCTTTCCACATGTGTGAAGATTTCAACTTCATAAGATTTTAAGTATTAGGCATCTTTAAACATAATTAGTACACTTTGTTTTGGCAAAAAATATGTACTGAAAAGTAGGCATTGTATGCCTAAATTTGACACATTGTTACATGATTACTTTAAGTAGTTATAGTAGATTTTGAATACTTTCTTCGCAGAGTGTTTTCAATATTCAATGTACTTCCCTCGGCAACGACCATACCATGCTGAAAGCACCGGTTCTCGTCACTCTATCATTGAGTTTTGCAAGTGACAGTTCGTTTAGTGTGCCTTGCAAAAAACACAGAGTTACAGAGTGATTCATAAATTTCAGTTTTTCATGTTATTCACATTACCCTTTTATTTTTATCTTTTGATCTACACAACACAGCGACATCAAACACACGCCAAAAACTACTATCCCAGTGACCTTTCGAAAATTGTCAACAAAGTTGATCTAACGCCTACCATTGCAGGTACAGTCACTTCCAAAAGTTAAAAAAAATCTTGGCGATTACCTAAAGTTCAGCATTTTTCCAAATTTTCTCCGAAATAATTAGTACAACCTTTTTTTATTAGATTGCCCATCTTAATACCTTTCCAAAAAGGTGCAACATATCCACGTAGAAAAAATATGTACAAACTTGTACGTAGAAATCCTATCGGAGAATATTATAAAAATCAACAAATTAAAGAAATTGAACTCAAATTAATTCTAAAATGCTTTTTATTGAATTTAAAAATAATTACAATTAATCTTGATAAGTAACAAATGTCCACCGCCACTTTGGATACATGCCAACAGTCTCCTTCTAAGTCGCCCTGTAAGGCGTATTGCAGCCAGCCTCTCCCGTATTTTCGTCGCTGCATTCCCAATTCGGCTAACTAAATCCTCCCTATTGTTAACTGGGCTGTAATAAACTTTATCCTTCATTGTTCCCCATAAGAAAAAGTCCAATGGGGTAAAGTCTGGAGATCTAGCAGGCCAAGGAATCGGTGCTCCTCGTCCAATCCAACGGTTAGAAAATTTTTCACTTAGTATTGCCTACACAATGTTAGCCATATGCGCTGTTACTCCATCGTGTTGGTGAATCATGCCTCTAAGATTATCCATAAGGTTCTCCTCTATTAGATCTGGTAGTGTATTGTCCGCATAAATTTCACTAATAAGCACTTGGGGCAAAACGAATGGTCCTACCAAGTGGTTGCCAATGATACCAGGCCAAACATTGACAGTGAATATCTGCTGGAATGAGGTCACCTTTGCAATGTGTGGGTTACTTTCCGACCAGGTATGGAGGTTATGGAAGTTCGTGATATCATTCCTGGTGAATTGACATTCATCTGTCCACAGAATTGGGTCCTGAAACAATGTCCCCCTCGACGAATAACTCTCCAAACCTTAGAGGAAGACACTTTTGTAAGGAAATACCCTTTGATATTCCAGTACAGCCGCTCTCATTTTTCTGTCTACTACACCATAAATGTAAATAATATCCGCGTATTCCTCAAATGTAAATTCTACCATTTTTTAATAATTTTTGCTGAAAAACACCCGTACTTATCGATTTGTTTTCCAACTATGATCGATATTCTTGCTGACTGACCCTTTTTTATAGCAACATTTTCATCAGGTACGAGTAACAGAACGCTAGGATACAAGGGTGTGAATTCTGGCTACCACAAGCTAATATCGGGAATAAAACAAAATTACACTAACATTTTTTTGCAGCAATAATTAAAAGTAATTACTTGCTAACCCAAAACAAACATTTCGACCTTTTATCTTAAAAGTTTTGTTTCTTTAAAGAATTTCCTACCTAAAGTTCAATAAAATAATTAGGTACTCAAGGAGTTCTAAGGATGCGGTTTTTCTAATCCAGTGTCTATCTTGCCATGTTGCATCTTTTTGGAAAGGTAATAAGATGGGCAATCCAATCAAAATAAAAAAGAGCTGTAGTAGTTACATGAATTTCGGAGAAAATTTGGGAAAATGCTGAATTTTAGGTAATCGCAAAAAAATGTTTTTCACTTTTGGAAGTGACTACATACAATGAACAACTGAAATTTATAAATCACGCTGTAACTCCCAAACGGTTGAGATTGCCCCCCCTCCCCCCCCCCTGCCATACAATTTTTTGTTTGTCTAGTTGAGGTCTTTCACCCCGCTCATTTTGGTACGTCAGATCTGAAACACCCTGTAATTTAAGAAGTGAAATTGTCGAAAAAAGCCGGAAGTAAATTAGATTTCAAATTAAATCAATTGTTTCAAGTGAAATTACAGAAAATAATGTTTTAAGTATAAAAAAATATATAAAAGAAAGTAAATTAGGTAGCAATTCAAATACTGTAGACCAAAAACTTAAGTCTACTTATAGCAGCGAAGATATCAAAATTAATAAACAAATAACTGAATATTTAGATAATAAGTCTCAAATCAATCATTTTGCAATGAGTTTGAACACAAATCCAGGTGCCAATGCACAAAATATTAATGTAGGAGCAAATCAAATTGTAAATCCAGTCGAGGTTTTTTGATTGAGCTTGACATAGGCTCAACGAAATGTGTTTATAGCTTATATTACGTACTTTAAAATATATTTTTTTCACTTTTTGAATAGCTGGAATACGATAAAATGAGAAATGTTAAAACAAAGAGGTTTTCGCTGACGTCACTATTAACACATATATTTTTAAATGAGTTCTTAGTAAATAAATTAATTGGTTAAGGAGAGAGCTTGTTGAGTATGCACATGACAGGTTTCTGTAAAGTTATTTCTAAATTTTCCATAAACCATTTTTCTACAGTATTCTTTATAATTTTTAGTGCTAGTACTAACTAAAAGCTATATTCAAAAATGTTTTCAGATACTTTGAATTTATAGTTCACAAATTAGAGGAGATGGGGCGACCTGATAACGCCTTTGAAAGCAAATATATCGTGCCTAAAGGGTTTAAATAAAAGATCATAATAAAATTGTTTTTTTTTTCCATTTTAAGAGAATTTTATAAAGTAAAAAAAAACTTCTTAATTGCACTTTTCACTTTGTCGGGTATGTGCATATAAATTAGAAGTTGTTAGAATGCTTAAAAAATTTTCAATGTAATAAGAAATGAGTATTATAATATTCACTACATATTTTTTTAATTTTTCAAAATGTCCGTAATTTCTTTACTTAAAATAAAATACGCAATTCGAAAGTTTTCCACTCTTTAAAAAGCTTTTCCATTTTGTACCGAGTTCATCGACGTAATTTTTACCGATTCTGCAAAATAAAAAAAACTTTAAAATAATCAAATGGGTTATGTTGAAGTATTAATGCAATAAGGTGGGGCAGCGATTGAGATTAAACAAAATTAAACTATTGCTGGCTGAGCCGGAATTAACATTCTCATCAAAGTACTGCACGTATGGATGCAATTAGACGACGACACCTCTTATTGGGTGAGCTACCGTAGTTGCCCAAAAAAAAAAAGATTTGTGAAACCAATTCACCGGCGACAATTCCGGGTAAACATACAAAATACCGGAAAATTAATTGAAATCTATGTTTGAACCCATTAAAGCCAGTTCCCTGGAGATGTTTATCTGCGAATGCGCTTTACTTGTTACCCAAAGGTGATTTATGCCCCCGGGAATTTGAACAAAGTGAGAAAAATAACACCATGAAACCTAAACTGCCATCGAAAGAGCGAAAGATGTGGATGCAGCCTCTAGTGCGTTATCCACGTACAGAAGGACGTACTAGAGGTGAAGAATGACGAAGGAGACTCCAGAGTATCATCGGTTGGCTTCTTGATCGTTTTCCACGGCTGTCGCTGGCGATGAGCAAATATTTAATATTGCACAGGTCGCAGGTATCCATACTTTTTCTCCCAGGCCTGTTCAATTTCTTAGCTGTCTAGGAACAGATTCAGTGCTGTGAGGTTCTTCTGTTACAACTGATGAGACTCATTAATTGCTACTATTGCCAGTTCGCTTACATATGTCCACTCGGGGTCAGTTTCATTAGTTTTGCATGCAAGTAGTCTGTTGCTTATGGGGACAAAATGTTAATTCTCATCCGAATAAAACAGTATAGGCAAAAACTATGATAATTGTGTCCGGTTTTCTAGAAAACACTGCTTACGGCTGTATTACTTTCCTGCAAGGTGGATTAACATAGCGCTAAAAAGTCACACAAATTGTGTGTTAAACCGTAAAGTTATCTTTTGTAGGTGCTTAATTTAATCGAACTTTTGCTGTAGGGTAATATGTAAGAGAGAACAAAATCTATTTGTTATATTAAATGTTAAACGAAGATAAAGCGAGAAATCGCACTCACCTGACGTCATGTGTTCACTTTGAACTTGATTCATAAATTTCACAAAAATAATTCTACCCATAGTCCTTTTCTGGTGACAATAAATTCCGATAAAAAGGCTTTGGGGGTTGCAGAGAAAATGTCAGTGGTTCGGAATCCACTTTAAATTGGAGCTCCACTTGCAATCGTTCTCTCGAATCGGGTGAAGTAGTTCTCTTGCCCCATGCCTCACAAAGGGTTACGGGAACTAGAGAAATATAACTTCTCACTTCACAACTAACTAACTCAGAATTATTTATACTACTTAGCTGAATTCTGGAAGGTTCTGCAACACCACACCACACTTTCATTTTGAGACAACTTTTGTTACCAGTAGTGGGAAACTTTTTTTGCTTGCATTTTTCATTTGAGTATTCTGCTAACACTGTAAAGAAAAAAAAACATTATTATATGCAGATTTAATTGCCTTCCCTGAAATTAGTTTTTGTGATATACTTATTCTCTGTACTCCTCGTATTTCTTAAAATAAAGTTTAGAAATAAATGGTTATTTTCCTCTGGAATGTGCTTAACCAGAATGAGATAGGAGATAATTTCCTGTATATCCGTCTATTTCTATTACTTGTGCTTTCTTGTTTTGTATGTGACACCAACATAAGAACGAAATTTTATTTGCTGGCGGCAATTTAAAATCGAGATCGACAATTTAATCGAAAGTATTTTAGATCGGCGGGCACTCCTATATCTGAAATAATCAATATAATAAATATTGTAGTGCCTTATACGAAGTATAACATAGCGATTATAATTAAATAAAGGAAAATTCGGACTTTGAAATAGAATATTCCCAGAGTCTTCATGTTGCTCGGTCCGAAATAGCTCAATGAACTGTGTACGAATTTACCTTTTAGAGTTCAATGCAATGTGCTTATAGGGAAAAGGATGGATATACAAAAGTGTTTCACTTTGCTGCATGTAATTTCGACAGCTCCATAGGTCCATAGTTATAAGTCATTGGCACCAAGTTAAGTTAAGTTGAGTATTCCATTAATATGATCTCTTATGCTAATTCGCCATGACCCAAGACTTGACTTTTCTTTACTTTAATTGCTTCTTTCACAGGAATTTATGATTCGTACCAAAACTTCTTCAATAGTTACTAAACATTTTCCAACATTTCTTATTTACTGCGTTCTATCTGATTCTATTAGATAGAGTCTGTAGCTCTCGGGATCACCATGAACTTTTGCTCGTACGAAGATTTCTGCATAAGGTCTTCATATGCCACCATGTTCACCTTCGAGTAGCTATTTGATCCCAGAGCCAGAGGAATCTTTCATTTCATGACACATTGAATGCTATAATATGATCTAATGAAATCAAGGCCAAGGATGTAGGTACGCATCCGTTATATTTGCGACAGTAATGTTGTGTGAAAATCGAGTATCGCCGAGAGATACCGACATTAATATTTCACCATAAACTTCAATGAATTGTCCTGTAGCAGTCGTCAAAGTGAACCGATTTTTAAAAGCTTTTACTTAACTTCACTTGTATGTCCTGGAATTTTGTAATCAATATTTCACCCACTTCCACTGAAGCTATCGGGCTAAAATTTGGCACACACGTTTGGTTCTCATGACAATGCATTAATTAAATGCCGGTATTTTAAATCCAATATGGCGGACGTTACAAAATGGCGATTTATCATTTCCACAGCAACCCCTATGAAATGGGTATCAAATGAAAGGGCTCGACAAGTCAGACACAATAAGTAAAATGACGTAATTCTAAATCCAATATGGCGGACGTCACAAAATGGCGATTTATCATATCCACAGCAACCCCTATGATATGGATATCAAATGAAAGGGCTTGATGAGCGACGTCATTCTAAATCCAATGTGGCAGACTTCTATATAAGTATGACAATGCAAAATTATTATGACATGGAGCAAAACTTCACCTTCACGTGGTGGAACCTATTAATCCGAAACATTCATTGATTCATTGGCAAGGAGACTAATGCAGATGGATAGTAGATGGATGTCATGAAATTGATAAGAATCAGATAAGATTGCAAAAGTCTCAAGAAAGTATAAGACACTGCTAATAAACATTACCTGATTTATGGATGCAATTTCTACTAAAGTAAAATTTCTGTGAAAATCTCATTAGATATTGAAATTATAAAATAGTACTAGTGAAACTAAGCGAAGCGTAGCAAAATTATGGTAAATAATATAATTTCAATATCTAATGAGCGCCCAAGCTTTTATTATTTTCAGCCTAAATTTATTACAGCAAAAACTTATTTTTTTCTTTTTAGTACATTTTTATATTTTATTGTTAAATGAAACCTTTTTTTAAATAATATATTTATTGTGTAATTTTATTATTCCTTTAGCATAATCACACCGAAGAATAGACCTAGTACTGCCTGTGTCTACTGTAAACGTGCATTTTTGTTCTTGCACTCTGCGGTTGATTACTAAGCTTATATTTGACGTAGGCGAACTATTTCGGATCATTCATGTTTTTCCTTAATATTGTTATAAATTGCCCTTTTTTATTAATATTTAATAAGTCAACTAAAAATTAGTACTAAAGGTATTCTTTTAAATACTTCAGCAGAGTCACAGTTTTGAAGTGTATTTGCAATTACTCATGCGCATGATTAATTGACGAACTTTTCTCTGCCTGCTGCCTATGTAAAATAAATTGTTAAAAGATTATTAAGAGACGGATCTCTCTTTAGTACCCGTAACCCCTTATGGGGCGGGAGAAAAAATTCACACGATTCAGATAACGATTGCAAGTGGACCTTTTAATAGTAATCTGTTGTCAGCAGTAAACAACGATGGGTCGACGCCGGTGGGATTCGAACCTGAACTACCGAACTGATAGGCCGACACCTTATCATTTACTGCACCGACGACTTAGAGTGGTGCGATCACTACGTCATAAATGCAGGTTCGAGCCTCGGCGTGCCTATAAGTTTTTCATTAGCAATTGCAATAAATAAAAAAGTTCCACTTCCTCTCTGGGCTGTAATATAGCTCGCAGCAATGCAAAATCAATCCGGCAATAACTATACTCAGAAGGCATCATAGGGTTGTCCCCTGTGCTACCGCGACATCATAAAAAAATCCCGAAATAGATATAAATAAAAGCCTGAATTTATTCACAGTTGCATGTTTAATTTTTTATTTTGTATCACTATTTCTCAGATATCATTAACAGAGCTAACACTTCCAGAGCCGGATAGTTTGATTTTGGGACATCTGCTATAAAAAGTTTACCGTTAACATGGGGGGCCAACGATAGATGTCTTTGTTGAAAACTCATAATAATGTTGAACGTTTCTCTCAAATCTGGCCATTGTTTGTAGATTTATATCGAAAAGTTAATATAGTACTGTAATGGTTTTTTTTTATATGATATTGCCAAAGCTTAGGGGATGTCCTATAATGCGAAAGCACAGCCTTGGATGGCAGCGGCGGATTAAGGTAGGAGCTTACCGGGGCTGAAGCCCCAGGCTCCGCGCTCCGCGAAAAAATTGAATGTTGATAAGGCAGCTTTTATATTTTACTCATAACTGAGTTAATTTTTCAAAAATTTCTTCAATAGTATTTTATTTTGAATTTTGCCTAAAAAATACGAACACTTACATGTGATTGCTGCAATATTGAAACATTATAAATCCATTGTAATCCATTTTTAGAAAATGTATTCTCGAACTAGAAAAACGTTTCATCTTTATGCTCTCACGAAAATAATAAAGAGCACTACAAATGCATGTTCGAGTGGATTAACCATTCAACAAAATATACTATCGCGAAAGGGATAAATAAACAAATTGAAAATGAAGTTCGATATTGGACTACAGTTTTAAAAGAAGTAGTTGCAGTGGTTCAGTTTTTAGCTGAAAAAGGGCTCTCTCCTCGAAAAAGGAAAAACTTATATGATCCGTAAATAATGGAAATTGTATAGGCCTCATAGAATTATTTTTCGAGCTTGCAAGACGTGGTACCATCCTGGAGATCCAGCCGGATAAGACTACTCTTGGTATTGATGTTGCTTAGCACGACGGCAATCAACCTAGCCATACGTCCAGACAGATCTGGCCTAAGCTGGATCTTAGGCGCTTTTGAGGGGCAGATCTGATCTTGGTATAGTTATTGGGGTAGTCACATGGCATTGCCCTATTGGCTTACACGCGAAGAGACTGGGTATCTATCTACACTAAACTAAACTATCTACAAAGAATTTATAAAGTCAATGGCTCAAAAAATAAAATAGAGCACATTTTAGCTTAATTATATAAATCTAAATATTGGGGACTTATTCTTGACTGGACTCCAGATAATTCTCACGTTGACCAGTTATCTATAGTGTTTTGTTACTTTTCCAACAATCATGCTCATGAACATTCATGATGTAATAGAATTATTGGAGTAACATGGTATTGAAATTCAAAATTGCCCAGCACAGACTTATGACAACGCTAAAAATATGTCTGGTGAATATAAGGGAGTGCAAGCTTGCATAAAAAACAAAAATAAGTAAGCGTTTTACGTACCTTGCGCCATTGGCCATTCATTGAATTTGGATTCTCTAACGTGGAAGAATGTATTGTCGCGATCAAATTTTTTTGGAATTTTACAAGAATTATATGTATTTTTTACTGTTTCACCCCATCGTTGGAACGTTTGAATGGAGCTAAATCCTAGCTGTAAAGTGAAAAGCTTAAGTAAAACGAGATGCTTATGTTGAGAAGATGCCACAAAAGTTTTGAATAATAATTTCGACAGTATTTATAAAGCCTTAGAAGTTCTAGCTAAAGATAATGAGCAAAAACTGAAAGTATGACAAGAAGCTTCGGCTCTATTGAGAAATATTTCTAAATTAGACAATGCTTTCATGGCGGTTTTATGGAATGCCATTTTGAACAGATTCGATGCTACCAGCAAATATTTGCAAAAGGTTGATGTTGATTTTATTTTTGCTATTAAAATGCTACTTTCATTAGTGGGTTTTGTTGAGGGTTTGCGGGATAAATTTACTTTTTATGAAGAAAAAGCTAAAGGTCTAAGTATCTTTGTAACTCAAAAATATTCTGATGAAAAAAACGAAAAGTAACAAAAAGGTTTGCAAATAATGAAGTACAAGTTACTTCTATCTCTGGGGCTGATAACTTCATGATCAACACTTTCTATGTAATAATAGATAAACTCGTAGCTAAGCTACGATATCGATGTGAAGCTTACGATTATTTTACTGAACTATTTGGATTAGTTGCAATCTATTGTTTATTGAAAAAGAAGAATTAAAAATAAAAGAAGATGCACTTGTGTTGTGATTATTCATATGACTTAGAGGATACCTCATTTGAGGAATTGAAATAATTAATACCACTCATAAAAATGAATCCTATATGATTTTTCTCCAATCGTTTTAATGAAGCAGATAGGAGAAATGATCAATCGTTATACCCCTTGCAAGTGTTAAATTGGATCGTAGATCAAGACATGATTGAAGTATTCTCTAATACCTATAGCTAATTGTAGATCATTCTCTGTCCTAAAGAGGACAAAAAATATGTTCAGATCAACTATGTTAGATGAGATATTATCTTCGTTAGCAGTATTAAGTATCGAAGCAGAATTAGTGCGATCCCTGGATTTCGATGAGTTGATTAAACCAAATCAAGGAAAAAATATATTTAATTAGTTTTTTGTTAATTATTAAGGCATATTTTGCGTTGTTAATAAAATTCATGAACCAAAATTTGTATCATTTTTTTCTTATCCAAGATTTTTCTCCGCCCTTAAGAGGGTCCGGCTTGATTAAGCCCCGGGCCTCTCAGAAGCTTAATCCGCCGCTGTTGGAAGGAAACGAATTAAGTGTGAGGTCAAATAAAGTAATAAAATTTAATTTACAGAAATTTCATGGAATCTAAAAATTTTTGTTTGGTGCCTAATGAAAATAAATTTTAAAGAACATCAAACGTTAAATATAGAAATAAAGTAATGAAAATGTACAATCATCATCATTCGTCTGAATCCTAGTTTACTTGTCATAATTTGAAAGGCATCAAATATGCTATTGTAGTATAAAAAACATTTCAAGTAACAATCTATTTCACACCTTACATTGTGGGCGTCTTGTAAGATAAATTTAATTGTAAGCAGCACCTTCAGAAAACACCGCGATCAATAAAAGCATCAGCAAAGTTTGACATTCGGCAGCAGCAGTCCTGCATTTTGAATTTATACCAATAACAATGAGTCGATTAGTCAGCAAAAATGCGCTTTACAAGACGTGGCCCGGTTTGACTTCAAACTTGGTCTATATATGGTATCTCGCCTACAACGTGGCCTATAATTAGTAAGTGGAACACAACGTCAAACAAAGCAAAACCATCATCAGATGGTATCTGTAGATGGCCTTTGTAGCTGGCGCGGATAACTAAACGTTTGGCACCTCTCGTCTAAATCGAACCGTCATATCTGACCACAAAAATTGATTTCTTTCTGCCCGATTTCTTCCAGCACAAGGCATTTATTGTGGAACAAAAATTTAATTAACGCAGCGAAGATGTGGGATGATGCTCCAGACTGGGTTGCCTCAAAGATTGATTCGATCTCTATCTCGAATGCCATCGGTTCTCTTCAAAAACTTGTGTTGATTGATTTACAATAGAGTCATCTTTTGTGTAACGCCATGAGTCAGGACTTTTTCTTTTTATTTTTATCAAATTTCAGCACCTTGAAGAGCTTATTTTTCATTTAGACTACGATTTTAAGATCTGAATAAATTTTATTTGATTCACTTTCACATGAAGCTGGCATGGAGTATTCTGAGAAAGCTGATCATTAGAATTTATTACTTTCACATTCGATTGTTTATTAGTAGACATAAAAACAAACAAGTATTACTGAATTAAGTGTGCCAGAAAAAAACATACCAAAAGTTACACATACCTGGAAATTGAATTAGGAGGAATGGGAGGGTTGTTTCTTTTAATGAGTTATACGTTTTGGCTTATTAATGTATATACAACGTTAATGTTATGTTGCCTATTGCAGATTTTAACGCAGCTTTATAAAATAAATTTTTACATATAGATTAGTGGAACGGAAGCTGTTATCATCGTTATTTACGAAAAATTTAGCAAAAGACAGTAGGTACTGCAGATAAAATATTCTAAAATAATTATAAATTGTGCCCTCAATATAAAAAAAATACTGTTGTACTAAAATTTAAAGAAAGAATTACGATGCGCTAGGAAAGATCATTAAATACCCATTACTTTTTAACGTTAGTTAGAAATGAATATTATACTTTTTAAAATTGTTATCCTTTCTGTAGGAAGGGGATATTAAAATACTCAATTAACCAAAACGATATTAATTTCAATAAATAAGAGTAATTCAACGTTCTAACGATATTTGTACTTCCAACGATTCAAACGTTACAAATAGATCTATTTTAATTTGATTATAGAGCCGCAAATAAAAATACTTAAATAAATTTTGAAACAAGTTCATCAAATTCACTAAAAAGTACAATTTAATATTACTGGAGTCAATGAGTGGAGACGAGTATGTTACAAATTCGGGCAGCTGCAAGACTAACTCTACGCCCTGTTTTCGGGGTCGCTGAACCCGTATATCGTAATAAAAAAAAGCTTTTATCCGTGCCCACCCACTCAAACGGCCAAAAACCACCATTTTTTCAACATAGTTTCTGATGGAGAGGGTAGGAAAGTGGTTTCATCTATGTATTTTTACAGTTTAAACTTTACCCTAAGTTTTCGAGAATTTTAACCTGACTTAACTGTAGCCTTTCTACCCCAACATCTATCTTCTTCATTACATGCCTCGTCCATTTCTGATTCGGTGTCATTAATCGTAATTAAGGATAAGATCGACCCGTGAGGGTAGTAACTGTCCGATTCTTGCCATATTTCTTCTTCCTTTTTTATATCCCGGTCAGATCATTAACAATTTCCATCACAAATTATGCTGCCGCGTGTATGTGTGCGGCAACCGAAAAAGTTTTGATTTTTTGCCATTTCAGGCGTGGGTATACTATGATATTTCGGTTCAGCGACCCCAAAAAAGGGGAGAGGAGATCTTCTTGCGGTAGACGGGCCAAAATCCCAACTCATTTGATATTATGTCTATTTAATTTTCAAGTGTTTATTACATTAATATATTACCTACCTGCCATCATAGTTACCACGTATATATGTAGAACACGTAATTTAATGTACAATTCGAAACTACAGCGAAGAATTGAGCCCGTAGATATAACGTGCTGTGGAATTGAACGCGACATTCATCTGACATTGAAAGACAGAACACATCATATCCGTAACAAATTAATGAAACAATTAATAGCGGATAAGGAGAATATGGACAACAAAGATTTTGGAAACAATTTTATTTATATGCGTATCCCATGTTGAAGTTTCATTAAGAATCCGACCTAGGTTTGTAACTGTACTTCTGTTTGCGACCTCAGATTAATCACGATCTTGGGAAAATTTGAATTATCGATCTCAATTGATTGATCCTTGTGGTACGCCGCGATTTGTCGACCGAGAATCTAAAACTGGGGCGTAAACAAGCATATCGTGATCGACCCTATCAAATGCGTTTGAGAAATCAGTGTCAGCAAGGTTATCCACTATTTTCAAAAGCGTTGAAGTTCTGCTATGCCCAGACCTAAAACCTGATTGAGAAGGAGACAGTAGATTGTTTCTCTGAATGAAAGCTACAATTTAATTTTGTATTAACTTTTCACAGACCTTGGAGAAAAAAGGAAAAATACGAGTAGGTCTTAGTTCGATAGTTCTTGGTTCAATTTTAATTTATTCAAAAATATATAAATTACATATGAGCATAAGCTCCTTACTCAATACAGAATTTCAAAAGAAAATTTAAAGCACTAGATAATCCAAATCAGGAGAAAACTAAATAAAAACAAACAATTCAAGTAAGAAACAATATTAAAAATAAAGATAAAAACTAATAAAATTAAAAATAAAGCAAAATTATAAATAAATAAAGCCATTAAATTCCTAATTATTTTGAAAACCATTAATGCGACATGGTATTAAGAAAAAATTATCCAGTGTACATTTCAATATATTGTAAGCATACCTCGATATATGACTGAAACGATCGATCTTAAAAATGTAACTCGCACATGAATTATATGCTACAGTTAGCTATAGTCATAGCTATCCAGACAACACCATACTTGACATTCATATAAAAACAGGGGAATAATAAACGTCTTCGAATGGATAATGAAGTATATTTCGCATAAAACCATAATATTCTTAAAGTACTTTATACCCTATATGCATATCAAACGCTATAGTTGAACAAAACAGTATACCTAAGTTGTTAGGAGTATTATGATGTTGAAGCCAAAGATTAACTTTCTTCCTATTCCAGAGCTAACCACTAGGGATCTGGTAGCAGCCTTAGTGGATGTGCCGACGCACAGGGGGTTGTTATAGCCTCTGCCTATTTCCCTGGAGACTCGGACCAACCACCACCTCCAAGGGAAATTACGCAGCTATTGTGCTATTGCCAAAAGCACAATAGGAAGTTCATCATTGGATGCGATGCGAGTGCCCACCACACTATCTGGGGAAGTACCGGGACAAACAGCCGAGGTGAGTACCTTTTAGACTATTGCATTAAAAACAATATTGAAATATTAAATAAAGGCAATAAAGCAACCTTTACTAACATTGTTCGCCAAGAAGTTCTGCATCTTACGATAGCCAGTCCAAACTTGAAGAACAACATTATTAACTGGCACGTGTCGAATGAGCCCTCTCTATAAGATCATAAACATATAAGATTTGACATGGAGGCCCCTCATGTGCAGCTGGAAGCGGTCAGAGTTCCTAAGCTAACCAACTGGGACATCTATCGGGAGCACATCAGGACGTACATACAAGAACTCGATGATGCCCCGCTAGAATCCCAGGAGGGCTTGAAAGGGCCTCAAAACAGCTACAAGACCTGATCGTACAAAGCTATGAAAATAGAAATCCTGTCAGACGCAGAGAGGCAGCTAGAGATGTGCCTTGGTGGAACAGGACACTAAGCAAACTAAGAGCTAAATCAAGAAAACTCTTCAATAAAGCTAAGCGCTCAGGAGCCTGGGACGACTACAAGCAGGCCCTGACTGAGTAAAACAAAGAATTAAGGAGATCCAAGAGGAAAACCTGGAGAAAGTTCTGTGAAGAGATTGACAATCTACCTACAACAGCACGTCTCCAAAAAGTACTCTTAAAAGATCACTCCAATGGCATAGGCCTCCTCCAGAGAACTGATGGTTCTTACACCACTGATTCTGAGGAAACACTGAAACTACTCTTGGAAACACACTTCCCTGAGTGTTCACTGACAGAAGAAAATAGAGGAACTCAATCACTCCATGTGCGCGGTGGGTCAACACGCAGATTGAGGAGCACCTCGGGCAAAATCTTCACAGCCGGGACGGTAAGGTGGGCCATTAACTCCTTTAAAGCCTATAAATCTCCTGGTGGCGACGGCATCTTCCCAGCTCTTCTGCAGCAGGGCTTAGATGATCTGTTGCCAATACTCACTAAAATATTTAGGGCCAGCTATCAACTCAGCTACATCCCCAGTCCGTGGAGGGAGGTAAGGGTCGCTTTTATACCCAAGAGTGGAGGGCGACCAGCGGACCAACCCAAGGCATATCGGCCGATCAGCTTATCCTCCTTCCTTCTCAAGTCAATGGAGAAAATCATTGACCAAAATATTAGGTACGGTTGTCTGGAAGACACGCCGCTACATGCAAACCAGCACGCATATCAGGCAGGCAAATCAACTATAACAGCACTACACAATCTGGTTGGGAAACTGGAAGATGCTGTTAATGGTAGGGGCATTGCCCTTTGTGCTTTCCTAGATATTGAGGGTGCTTTTGACAATACGTCTTTCACGTCCATCGAAGGAGCGGCCACCGATAGAGGTATTGCTCTGCCGATGGTCCAATGGATTGGGGCAATGCTGAGTAACCGGAACATCACAGCGAGGCTGGGGGACAATTCGGTAACAGTAAGGGCCACCAGAGGTTGTCCTCAGGGGGGAGTTCTTTCCCCACTGTTGTGGTCACTTGTTATCGATGATCTCCTGGTCAAACTGACCAACGCTGGCTACGATTGCCAGGGCTACGCAGACGACCTGGTCATTACTATCGAAAGCAAGCAGGATAGAATCATTTCAAGAAGACTGCAAAATGCTCTGAACATGGTACAATCCTGGTGTACTAGGGAGCGGCTCAGAGTCAACCCCAGTAAAACAACCATTATACCGTTCACAAGAAAAAGGAAGCTAAGGCTAGAGGCCCCTACTCTTGAAGGAACACGGATAGAATTCTCAAGTGAGGTCAAATATCTAGAAATAATTCCAGATCAAAGACTCACTTGGAATCCTTAACTTAGTAGGGTTACAGGGAAGGCTATGAGTTCCCTATGGCCCTGCCGAAGACTCTTTGGAAAGACCTGGGGACTAAAGCCCAAAATGGCCCTCTGGGCATATGAAACAATCATAAGACCCGTAGTCACCTACGCAGCTCTCGTGTGGTGGCCAAAAGTAGAACAAAAGACAGCGCGATCCACACTGCAAAAACTGCAGAGGTCAGCATGTCTAGGAGTTACAGGAGCCATGCGCACATGCCCCACGGCAGCTATGGAGGCCCTACTAGACCTCCCCCCTTTACATCTAAATCTAAAGAAGGAGGCTGCCTCAAGCGCAATAAGGCTGACTGGCGCCAATCTCCTCACAGCAGGGAACTGGTCTGGTCATAGGAAAATCCTTGAAGAATTCAAGGGTGATCTGGTGATCAACTCAATAACAGATATTATGCCGAAGAGGCATAACTTTGACATACCATTCAAGCTGATCCTTGAGAGCAGAGATTATTGGCTTAGTAATAGACATATCTTTGAACGGGGATCTCTGGTTTGGTACACGGAAGGATCCAAGATGGAAGACAGAACGGGCATCGGGGTCTTCGGACCAAGATCAAGGATATACAAATCGCTTGGTTCTACACCAACCATCTTCCAAGCAGAGATACATGCCATCGAAATCTGCGCACGCGAAATTGCCAATAGAGGAATACGCGGTGCTAAAATATACATTATGTCTGACAGTCAGGCGGCACTTAAGACTTTAGGATCCTACACCTTTCAGTCTAAAATCGTCTGGGAATGTCTCACTGCTCTCAAAGAACTGGGCCGGAGCAACAGCATCACGCTGGCATGGGTACCAGGGCACGAGGGCATCGAAGGCAACGAGAAGGCGGATTACCTAGCAAAAAAAAGTGCGGATTCTCAGTTTATTGGACCGGAGCCATTCTGCGGCTACTCTAAAAGCCGAATAGCAATGCGTATCCGGTCATGGGAGGACGACTGCAAGCACTCACACTGGATAAATACCCCAGGGTCAAGACAAGCAAAGAGGTTTATAACCTACTCAAAACAGAAAACGAAGGAGCTGCTCTCACTCAGCAGACCAGATTTAAGGCTGATAACAGCACTTTTAACTGGTCACTGTCACCTGGGCTACCACCTAAAAAAGTAAGGACTGGCTGATGATGACACCTGTCGTTTCTGTCTAGAAGAGGAAGAGACTGCGGAACATATCCTCTGTCACTGTGAGGCCCTCGGCCGCATGAGGCTTAGACACCTTGGTGGGGCTTTCCCATCACCGACAGACATAGCCAAGATAGCCCTCAGAAAAATTTTGGGTCTGATAAAGGAACTAAAAGTTGACGGGGCGGCCTAATATTGAACCTGGATCAGGTCACAAAAGATCAAATTGGTCGTAGTGACTAAAGGATGTGGAAAGTCCTTGATCCAATCCTTAATAATAATCCTTAATTATAGGAGTATTATCATCACCCAGATTAATAGGGCTCAATTCACTGGTATTAATATAATTTCTATACATCAAAATAGCTTGAGACTTTGAAGCATTTAATTTCAATTTATTTTTCTTCCCAATTCAAGAGTCTGATTAGATCAGCATTCATTTGGGAAATACCAATATACGTATCATATAATAGAATTCTTCAATACCGAAGCTAAATAACAGTGGACCCAAAATCGAACCCTGTGGAACACCTGAAAAAAGTTACCTTTATTTCTAATGCGAAGAGTGAATCACAACTTTATGATACCTTTCCGATAGATAAGAATATATGAATTTCGTTGCTAAACTGCTAAAGTTAAATTTAGTTTTCAATTTATTACACAAGATATTTTATAGTAACTGCTAAAGTTAAATTTAGTTTTCAATTTATTACACAAGATATTTTATAGTTTACACTGCCAAAGGCTTTGCTGAAGTCAAGAAGAACTAATACATAAGCGAAACGGTCATCAAAATTACTGCTTATGCTGTCAGATATATAGAGAAGAGATGCCCTTGTACTCTGATGACTGCGATACCCAGTCTGATATTCATATAACAGAGAATAGTTTTCCACGTAGATAAAGCCCTGATTACAAAGTAATCTCTGAAGAATTCGGGAGACGTAAGGAAGAATACTTATCGAAGGGTAATCGTATTTATTCTGAGGTTTGGGCTTCTTATTTATGGCAAAAACTTTTGCATATTTCCACTTAGCAGGAAATCGAGATGTTATAATAGAAGTATTAAATATACGAGTTAAATGCAATACAATGTAGCGTAATATTATGCGCAGAAATCGGGGATCAATCTCATCAAGTAGCCGTTTAATTCGTCAGGCTGAATATCGCAAGAAGTTTCCGATCGATTGATACCAAAGGATTTTTGTTGGCAAGGACGGATCAAGCTTTCGAATAACCTTAGTTGTTTTAATACGAAGTCTTCTAAAATTGTCAAGTAAAATCTCAGTTTTGTGAGTTTTCCAAAGCCTGTATGCAAGATTCCTCTCGCAAATCAATGCTTGAATAGTATTGAATTGAGATTTCTTAACTACTGCAATTAATTTAGCCTCATTCCACTGGGAAGGGAAATCAGACGCAGTTTGACCCTTTTCAAAATGAACGTGACGGTGCGGCTGATTGCAGATAGAACTAGTTTTACAAAATTAGGGTGAATAAAGTCAAGCCCTACGGCATTAGATTTGATGGAGAACAGAGAATACCTCCTCTTGAGAGATGTTGTGAAGGAGAATTCCGTGCTTAATTTCAAACTGGAACCATAACTAGGTGAAACCGAGGAGGAGCCGACACATCCATTCGATAAGTCTGCGAATAAAATCTTAAGCTCATTAGAATCAACTTCAGAACAGGGTTTCTTGGCCTGATCAACCGCCACATCACGAATGTTGTTCCATAGCTTTTTTTCATCAAGATTAGCATGGAGCTTACGGCCGCAGTAGATAGTTTTCGATTTTCTGATTTCGAAAGAAACCTTATTCCTTAGCTGTCGATAACTTTCCCAAAGTTTCGGTATCATAAAGCGTTTCTACCTGCTATAAGCACGATTGCGCGGTGCAATTAAACTCTGAATTAAAACTGTACACCAAGGACATCTAGCATCTCTCATTCTCCTTCTTTTTAACGAAACGTGTCTATCAAAGAGTATGTTTCCGTAGCTATTAAGAAAATTTACCATCCCTTCTATCGAGGTACTATTTGATACATTGTGACAATTCAGCATTGATGCATCAGTTAAAAGTGACTCAAGAACAATTTGTCTGAAGTCTAGATATGTAAAGCTTGCTCCTTAGACCTGGACAAGTGTAAGTCATAAGTTAGATAAATCAGATTATGCCTGGAAAAACCAGACAGGTTCATCTGATTGCAAAATCCCAATGTCTCCTTGCTGGAAACCACAAAGAAATCTAGCGGAGTCATGGAAGTTGGGATGAAATGCGTAGGAATGGAAAAACTCATAAGCTGACGCAAAATCTCAGAAAGCTGATTGGCAATATGATCTCGGCCAAGTACGTTACAGTTAAAATCACCCACTAAAATAACGTTCGGATACATAGTATTCAGTTGGAAGCGAGTGTCATTATAACGACGAAAGCTTGATATATTTGGAGGTTTATATACTATACCAATAAAGAACTTGTCCGCCCCAGAAATTAATTCTTTCAATTAAATTCCATTATCGTCGCTTAATTGAGCAACAATACGACCACTTGGCCATTACAAAATGGTCATTACAAAATGTTGTAAAATCAGATAACGCAATAACTACATTGGCAAAATGACATTTCAGTCATGGCTCCGCTACACAAATCACATCAACTCATGTAACTATGAATATCCTTAAATTCACCAAACTCTGGGCATTGTTTATTGAAAATATGAAGCAAGATACGCGAGTTGACTAGGCTTAAGACCGCGGACCTATCAAGTCGACGCCATAGAAACTATCCTTAAGACGTACCAGAAGAGTCAAACGCCGTAGCAGTGTTGCTCAGCTAACGAAATCACAAATTTATATATTATGTTTATTAAGATAGTTTAACAGAGTATCGTTAACTGAAGATAGGCAGTTGATTTGTTATAATATTAAATTATCGACTTTAAAACAACAATAAATAATATTTTATGCTTTTTCGTGCATTCAAAGAATTCAAGACGTTGAGAACCGCGATATCCGCGCGTAACCAATTCCCGGTCAGGCATACAAAAGCGGTATTGGACGAGTAAGAAGAGAAAGAGAAAGAAGAGAAGCAGCGCAGTTTTAGAATGCAACCCCGTCACGTTAGCATAACAGAGCAGAAGCATGAAGCACTTGGGCCCTCGGGATGAACTCACGCACGATAAGACCGGAGGGCCACATATCCGGAGAGACAACTGCCGCAATGGGTTCTCCGGGATAAACACATTAAACGAAGTAAAACGTAGATATTTAGGACCAAAAAACTTACAAAGTCAAGTCCCTGACAGACAGACCACGTCGTAACAGGTGGAAGATCCACCAAAGAGGTGAGTTGTTTTGGAATGCAGGCCGGTAATAGAAGGAGGTTGCGCTGATAAGTTTTTTTGAGCGGTGCCTAGGGATAAACTCACGAATGGATCTTACTGTCCAAATATCCTGGGAAATTACGCTGCTAAATAAAGTTTTTGGAATGATGATCTTGAAAGTAGGGAATAATAAACCAGCACCGATGCGAGATTTCTCGATACTCCTGGTAAGAATTTAGTATTTGCCATGAACATTTTATAAGCCGTTCTCGCTCTCTATGAAGAATACCTGCAAAGAGTTTAAATAACAGATTATTCTCTGACCCCTTGTGCTTTTTTTGAATATGTTAACGTGAAGAAAAAGTTCGATAACTATCCATCGACTATGGAGTTCGGGGGGATTTCTTTTTAATAATTCTAATATTATCTGTAACTTATTTGCTGAATCTTTTAAGGATGCATTTGCATCATCTGATTTCATCCCATATAGTGAAAACTGTTCGCACATAAATAGCCGAATTTTACCCACAGAGGAGATCTTGTTGAAGCATATTACTGCACTTCCAACTGACTTTTCTAGTGGTCCTGACGGGGTTCCTGCTGCAGTCATAAAGAAATGTTCTTCGGTGTTATTATGGCCTTTGCTGTTTCTATTCTGGTAGTCTCTCTCGCGGGGCCATTTCCCAGTACTTTGGAAGATATCCTGTTTAATTCCTATTTTCAAAAGTGGCAATAGAAGAGACCTTTCCAATTACAGGCCGATTACTAAATTGTCCTGTATCCCTTAGCTCTTCGAACTGTTAATACATTCCCAATTATCCGAAGTGTGTAAAGGCTTAATCTCCACTACGTAGCATGGTTTTCTTCACGGTTTCAAACTTGGTCGAGTTTGTTTCCTGCACTGTGAGTGGATTCACGGATGGTTGCCAGACTGACTGTATTTACACTGATTTCAGAAAGGCCTTTGATAGGCTAAGTTGGGTTTCCCTCGCTCGCTTATTGTTTGGATTAAGTCGTATTTATCTAATAGGACTTATAGAGTACGTCTTCGTAGTGCACTCTCTGATGATTTTGTGGCTCATTCTGGCGTTCCGCAGGGCAGCCATCTGGGCCCATTGTTATTCATATTGTCTATTGATGATATTTCGTATTTGCTTCAAAGATATAAAATTCTTGTATATGGTGACGATATTAAGATTTTTTTCCCAATCAAATCTAATGCTGATTGTGACATTTTGCAATCAGAGTTGCACATTTTCTATGAGTGGTGCTGCAACAACAATCTTAAGCTGAAAATTGAGAAATGTCAGGTTATGTCCTTTTCGTGGTCTCGCAGCTTCCATACTTTTCAGTACATGTTTGATGGTACTGGAATAAAACGGGTGGAAGGGGTCAGGGACTTGGGAGTGTATCTTGATGTTAAATTGAACTTCATCTCCCATATTAATAACGTCGTTGCTAGGCAAACTCTATGCTGGGATTTATTCTTCGGTGGTCCAAGGAATTTCAAAGCCCTCAAATAAGACTTCATCTTTACACGTCACTGGTTAGACCCCTGCTTGAATATGCTAGTCAGGTTTGATCTCCGTTTTACGGATCCCACATTAAACGTATCGAGTCCGTCCAGCGTAGATTTGTGCGTTTTGGCCCTGCGTTCTTTGCCTTGGAATGACCCTCTTATTCTACCACCTTATGAGGAGCGCTTAGGGTTACTGCAGCTTGTTACACTCGAGGAGCGAGATTGGGTTTCAGATTTGATATTTTTGCATCAGCTTCTGCAGGGAAAGATAGACAGTGTTGAGCTTCCTTCCAAAGTTTTGCCTAAAGAACTGTCCTATTCTCTACGTAATCGATCACTTTCACAGATTGCTTTTTCGCGCACTAATTACGGCATGTTCGAGCCTATTAACCGCATGTGCAGGTTTGCTAATGATATCGGAGACGTTTTTGATACTAGTGTGGACAAAATGACACTTGAAAGGAGTATCTACAATTTGTAATTCAGTCTTTTGCTCGCACTGGTTTTTGTTTATTTTGCATTTTGATTCTTTTGTATTTGAATGGAAACACTATTATTTTTATAAACCGCATGTATAGAGTCGTGAATATGTGTCCTCTTTTTGACCTGACTCTCACCAAGGATTTGCTTTAACGATCTCTGTTGTCAATGTACCTCTGATTGTTGTGTGTGGGCGTTTTGTAGTGCGTTGGCTACTAATGTTTTTTTTTGCATGTGGGTGTGGGAGCCTAATTCGCCACAATATATTGTTATATGTTGGCGAATAGGTCAAATGCTTCTAGGCTTCTGCCTATGAAGTGCGCCTTCTGAGTTTGAAGGATTAATTCTAATTAATTAAGAAAGTAATTAAATGAATCCACCAAAATGTAAGAAGTATGTGTAATCACTGGTGCAAACAATTTTGTCAGACGCATATTCCAGAGAAAGTTGTACTGAAATCCGACCGACGATCGTATAAATTGATGTAGTAGATTTTGTTGACGTGATAAATGGTCTACACACTATGCGTCAAGACATTCCGATTAATTCCGTAGTTCTAGATTGCATGGAAAAGTTGACGCGTCCATTCAACGCAGTGAGGATCTATAATGTCTGCATTGAAATGCTTTGGCTGAATATCTCGGACAAAGGGACCACATACAGTTTAACGCCCCCAAATTTCTCATCTCCCCTGTGTGGTGTTAACTTCGCTCGTAGTCGTAACTTGCCCCGTTTATTTTAGGAACCGTGAAACGAATCGTCTTTAATCCAAAAATTTATTGTGATAATAAAAGTTTGAAAATCAAAACGAAATTCGTTCGCGGTGGGCGATCTCGTTACCCAAAGACTAGAATTCCCTCGAAAACGATCATACCACCAGGCAAGTAAAATTTTTGACATCCCGTCATCGAGTTTGGAACGTAAATCAGGTGATTTTACGCGATTTGAAATTCGATACACTTACTGTCACCTGATATGTACCGTGCCATCGTAAATTCCAAAATTGCTGACCAATTTACGTTTTGTTTGTGTAAATGATATTTACGATCATTATTGCATCCCCAAATGCCATTGAGAACATATCGCCTGTAGTGCGGGCTTGTTATCGTATTTTTATGGTTAGTAAAATCGTTCGATTTCTTGTCAACTGGCAAGCAAGTTCAGGCATACAAAGCCGAAACAAAGTATTTAAGTGTGCGTTAAAGTTTCCCCGCAATTGATAGAGCCTATGAAATATTTTGATTAGGCGATAGACGTTTGAAAACAGAAATTACCATTAAATTTTTCAAAATTGCATTTGCAAACAGAGTATAAGCGACATTAGCGCTTTGAGCGAATAAATTATAGTCTTAACGCGAGATATATTTAGATTTTCTTCATCGTGCACGCAGATATCTTTAATCACAGCCGTTAGCGGTGTTTAAAGCCTCATTACAATGCTTACATGAATAATTACATAATCAGAAGTACTGAATACTTCGACAGATTCGGTAATTAGACGCAACAAATCAAGTCGTCCTAGGGGCTTTGGGAAAATGCTCAAGCCCATCATAAGATCCACATTTGCACAATCAGATAAAAGTGTAAACGATGATCGTAATCGTGAATTCATATCACTTCCCAGATTGTGGCAAATAATCTTTGCCTTTACCCACTTACCCTGCCCTGGCTGTTGCAAGAATCCGTCTGCAGTGGGCTAAGTTTCTGCCTAGTCTGATGGCGATCCACAATTTTACGAGGATTGAGACCCATAAACATTTCTAGTTGATGTGAAATTGACGTGAAACTGATTTGGATCAACCTGTTTAAACGGTCACGCATATAGCTGGGGTCCTGTACATACTCCATTAAGCGCACCGCTGGAGGTCTCAACTCTGACTTCTTGTAAAGGTGTATATCGTAAGTGGTTTGCTCTATTTGTTACGTGAGAATAAGATTTTCTGATATAGTCGACGAAGTTGGTAAGCATAGTTTAAATAGTTGAAATTACCATTTCCTCAATCATTTTGTCAGAACCAAAGATCCGATAGCTCTGCTTTAAATCTTGCCTACCGCATGTTAACTCTACTATCACATAGTTAAATTAGTTTAAGTTTTAAGCAACGACAGCAAGGATTTGAGAGTTTTTTAAACTAATGCCATACATGTCCATTAAAATGTTGACAGCATTCTAACCAAAAACTTATTTGAGATTATAAATTTATCAATTTACGAATTTAATTATAGTAGACCAGACTCTTCTGTAATTTCGACATTTTTAGAATGTTTGGCTCTGCAACCTAGACACTCAATTTCTTTGCGACACGACGTAATTACTTTGTTTCGCAGTGAAGTTACATATACAAACTTCTACATATATATTTCAGAAGAACAGCCTTCGTCCAAAAGGTCCAAAACATCAAGCCCACTTACAGTCAGGTAACGGGCAGCATCAAGCTAGGCCTCTGACCACTGAGAAGAGGGCTCTTCTACAACAGTCGTTTATAGGTGCCACAATGCGAATAAGGATGTCAGACCGGAGGTCGAGGGATGTATTTCACAGACTGGTTGGCTTCATCTCATCTGCACAAACACCCAGATGGCAGACTGGGTTAGGCGCAACTTTGCGCATATTCGTGCAAATTGTGACCTTGACATTGCCCTCGCGGAAGCTCACTTGAACAAAAGTTATACGAGGCTACTTTCCTCAGAGCCTATCCCTGCCCAACGAGAAGGTTCTGGCATCAGTTGGTGCACCAGAGACGGGGTGGCCAAGAGTCCGGCAGACAGGGAGTCTACCGGTCCCTCGTCCAGTAATGTCGGTGAACGGTCTGGCAGTGGTGCTCTTACAGCGATATCAACCAAAGTGACCACTGGATCGACTCTCATCCACAAGCTTTATAAAAAGGCGCCGCGAACTGTCAAGGTGGACATGAGCACCATAAGGGTGCTTCAGGTGAAGCTGCGCCATGTCAAATGAGCATCGGCCATAAAATGCAGGATTTTTCCCGAACAACAGTTAATGGTGGTGCTTATTACAGGGAAGAAGATAGATACACCGCGTACAGCTATCCCAATTAATAATAGTGCTAAGCATTTCCCCATTAATAACTTTATTTACAGGGATCTTGTGACGATCCTGGCAGAGATTCCAAAAGTAGGTGGTACGTTGGAAATTTTCCTTGCTTTTGTCTACTTTCCTAGAGATAGCCCGTGCGATTCACCTGTTGAGATCAAGGAACTTATTGATTTCTGGGAACGGACGATTCGACAGTCCATCGTAGGTTGCGATGCGAATGCTCACCACATGGTTTAGGGCAGCAGTAATATCAATGCAAGAGGTAAGTACCTCCTTAATTGTTTAATGAAAACAAATATTGACATTCTTAATACAGGGTTCAAACCTACTTTCATCACTGCAATCAGAGAAGACGTGTTAAATCTCACTCTGGCTCGATTGGCGAACTGGAAGTGGCAGCAAACCAGCTTAATGACGTGCTCATTTTCACCTAACATGATATAAGCGTATAAGTCCCAAATAAAGTGCTACCTGCAATGCGTGGGCAGGTAAAACGTCTTTTAAACGTTCCAAACAGTGGAATGAAAACTAGAGGTTCGCATTCACTGAATATATCAAAGAAATTACCCGTTCCAAGCGTGAGTTCTGGTGGAGACGATACGAAAGCATTGAAATCTTTCCATAGGCAGCTCGTCTACAAAAGGTAGTATCTATCAAATTCTCAATAAAGCCTACCTACACCGAAGACCAATGGAAAACTCTGGAATATATGTTGCAAGTGCACACCTACCTATACCGAAACCCAGAGGCCAACACTGAAATACATGTTGTAGGTGTGCTACGCTGGATCATCTTTAGGACCAGATTCAGCTCACGGCGTGGCCGGTGATGAACGGTCTCCTTTAAGCCGTAGGACCTCTAGCTTGTCTGGCGTCATTTTTGAAAATAACAAGGTTAGGTAGGTAGTGGCCTCCTTTCAAACCTTTAAATCACTTGAGGGTGATTCCCAGCCCTCCTCCATATTTTTATCTCTTTGATTAATGTTTAGAGCCAGCCTTAACTGGGGAGAAAAATAGTTGTGGTGATTCTTCCCAAACAAGAAAATAGGTCTTTAGAGCTACGAAAATCCCTTAGATTTAAGGACCCTCCTAAGGCGAAACTAGGTTCAAACTGGATCAATCATCTCCCCTTTATTCTACTTAGTTTGCCTAGAGAAAAGACAGATCAATAGAGACTGCCTTACACAATCTTGTTAGTAAAATCGAGAAAGCCCTTCGTCATAAAGAAATTGCATTATGTGTTTTTCTCTCGAATAGAGGGGAATGCATTCTCATTATGTTAAGTAGATGGAGCGAGAAATTACATCCACGCTTGGTAACACATCTGTGTGCATTAAAACAGAGACCGGGTGCCCACGAGGCGGTATACTATCACTACTGCTCTGGTCACTAGTATCAGATGACCTCTTAAATCAGTTTAGTGAGTTTGGTCAGGCAGCCTGACACGGGGACGATATTGCAATCATTATTACAGGGAATTTCGATTCGACTGCCATTGATTTTGATGAGATCAGCTTTGCGTGCGTTATATACTTGGAGCCTCACACCGCAAATGATTTCCTGGTTATACGATACGAGCATAAAATCGATTGTTACTTACACCACCTTTTCGCTCTGCCTGTAGTTGGCCTAGTGCATTTCAAGACGAAATTCATGCTATCGAAATTTAAGTCCTTATCAACGTCAAAAAAGAACTGAAAGGAGCTAATATAACTATCTTCTCTGATAGCCAAGCAGCCATAAAAACGAGTCTTAGGAAAGAGTGCTTCGACACCCTCCAACAACTGGCCACCAATAACAGAGTTACGCTTTGTTGGATACCTGGTCACTCGGGTTTCGAGTGAAACGAGACCACTGATGAACTGGACAAGAATGGCTCTTCCTCCTGGTGCCAAGTTCCCCGAGCCCTTTTCCGGCCTCAGCTGGGTCAGCAACTGTTATACTTGTTAGACCCTTTGCCCATAATGATACCACTGCCAAAAGTAAGACAGATCTAAGGTTGCTCTTAGGCTAACTGTCTGGCTACTTAGATATAATCCAAACCAGATAGAGCCGTCCAGTGAGGCGGAGTGTCAGATCTGTCTGGAGAACGATGAAAACACCATGCACATAATGCGCTTTTGTCGGGCATGGCTGAAAAGGAGGATCTTCGGTCGAAAATTCCTAAGCCCGGAAAATGTTACATCCTCCGCGGTTTAAGACCCCATTGCTAATCTAAGTGTGGCTGAACGTCTTTTTCAGTAGTAGAGACCTTCCAGGTCACAGAGCCCAAAATATGGGTAAACCAAAAATAATATATTTTTGTGTGTATATAGCTCTTTATTGGACTCATCCTTATAAAGAGTAAAAATCCTACAAAAACTAGCTACTCTGAAAATTATAGAAACATTAAAAAGACAGAGCAATAAAGATCAAAAAGAATATAACAAAAAATCACTTAATATAGGTATATTACGTTACTGTAAGTGGTTAAATAAAATGACTGTAAAACTTGAAGGCAAAAACCTGTAAAAAAAGAGAATACAAAGAAATTTTGAAATGCTTCCAAAAATCCGAAACTAAAGCTAGAGCTTAATCTAAACGAACGAATAAAGTGAACCGAAACTGCGAAACAATTAAACTAGAACATGATTGTCTGAGTGCTCCCAGAGGGTAGATGTAGCACCGGGAGCAGTTTCTACTTCAAGAACCACTGGCACTGCTCCTAAGCAACCTCTCCATAGAGCCATTCGCCGCTTTTTTAGTCCTCCGGGAGCACTCGTCCAAATATGTTCTAAGCGAACGTAGAACAATTTCAAACCGATTAGAGTCCCGCGGGACCAGTCTGCAGAGTCATTGACGTCATCCTCTCAGTTCTACAATTCCAACGTGAGGCTTGTCCTTCCCGCAGCGTTTGCAGCAATATCAAAGCGAACAGAGGCTTCGTGATCAAGCTGCTTCAAGTCTGCGGCCTGTTGTTCCCAGTGAAAGACGAGGCTTCCGTTCCGCACCGACGATTAAGGTTGCCAGGTGCAGTTGAATATGTCGGCCTCCGTTGCCAGAAACCCTAGACGTAATCGCCTCCTTAAGCTGGCATCGAAGTGGTTCTTAAGTGTACGTGTGTGAAACTACGGATAGGTGGGCTGTTACCCAGGTTTGGTCCTTGACCGCAATAAAAACGACGTTCTTGTTATACCGAATGTCAGGCTGATAAGCTGACACATATCGCGAACACAAGATTATAAATATCGCACAAGGTCGTCGGGCATATGAAGTGTCTGTGGAACGGGCTTCTTTTTACCGCCACAAACCGTGCAGGCTCTTTGAATTCGCCGATCGAAATGTGACAGCTAGTTTGGATGCTCGAGGTTATGATGGAGCAGTTTGAATGCTACATCAGAGTCTGTGTAATTGGACGGATAACTGATGATCACTCTACCAGTTATTGTTTCCATTTCTCCTAAATTTTCTCCAAAATTTACTCCTACGAAGAGCTCGCCCAGCCGAAGTGAAGAGAGTGTACTGAATTTCGTGTTTGGTCGATTCAGTACGAAAGCGTTAATCACCTGAGTGCTAGGTTTCCTAGCAGAGAGACGATTGAAACGCCCTCGTGCTGCATCCACAAATTCGTTTAATTGTGTGGTGTGGGGGTGTTCCCAGAAGCATCAATGATGTCTCCAAGAAGTGTAAGTCGTCCTGTATCGGCCGTTACACCTCGAGCGTTACTGAAAACCGAATCTACTAACTCAGGGTTCAACCTGATCGGAATTGTTGAGAATTCCCCGTATTTAAGTTCATTCGATCGCAAATGGAATGTCGGTCTTATTCTGTCCCAGGCCGTAATCGTGGATATCATAAGGATATGGTGGAGGGACCGAGAACAGATAGTAGTTAACCCTAGCGCCCGCCAGTCGCTCGTGTTGTTCGAGAAATCTACAAGAAACTGGAAATCCATCTTCTTTCGTGACGAAAATAGACAGGTCGTCAGCATACGCTAATATAAGTGGCCTTATATTAGTGTATGGTAAGTGAACTGAATACTAAGCAATACATATGTGCCAGTTAATTTGCCTGCAAACAGTGACATGGAAACGCTGACGTAAGCTAACAATTAAATTGAGTTATGACCTAGCCATCAGCACAAGATGATTATTTGTAACAGACGAGATGATTATTTGTAATATTTGTTGTTAGAAACCATAGTCTATCATATTTTGTTTTCTAAATTGTGAGCTCTTGTAAATGTTTATTTTGGCAGAATGTGTCATAGCACAATGAATAAAATTAAAAATAATTTTAAAAAACACGTTACGGCTATACCAAAAACTAAATTTTTTATCAAAAACCGTTCGGCTTTGAATAAGAGCATATATGGTTAAAAATATATTAAATATCTTTATCCACCTACAAAATCCTTACATCTCTCTTTATAACACCGTTTTTACTACAAATGTTCTTTTATTTTTAATAGAAAATTTCTCATAATATTCAAAACATTTATTCGTTCGTGTCTCCTTTAAAAAATTCACAACTCCTAATTAAATGGATTAATCTCATCCAAGATCTCGGTATAAACTTCGATCAAAGGGCAACAAGCAGTGATATATCTTTGCAGAAGTATCTGCAATTTCACCCGGGCTCATAACGATCCCGATCTGGAACAATATTCCCACAATCCAGATACACCCACCCAGAACCCTCGAGGCATGTACAGTTAAGATCAAATCTCTGGAAAATTGTCTCACTCCTACAGAGCATTGTAGTTTAATTACCTATGAACCGCGGCCAATATTTGTAAATAATTTTTCTATCTTAAAGTGGTCACACCACAGAACATCGTCCGGCATTGTTGGGGACATTGTGAACGCTAGGATGGCAGGGAAATAGTACTAAAAGGTGATGCCATGAAAAACGAATACCAGTACTAGATAGCTGCAAGGAATAGGTGTGAACATAGAACAAGGTTACAGAAACATCGAAGGCAATTGCAGTTATTCTTGTTACGAAGTTCTTTTGATTCGTTTTGGTATACGATTGTAACAAGATTTCGCTGGTGTCTGCACCACAAGGTGGATCATTGCTGGGAATATCACTTGCATCGCATATCTCACACAACAGCATCCGATTTGTGGTGATTCTAAGCATCACACGCATCCGTGTCCCATCGCAAAGATAAACGAAATAACACGTCAGTCTGAGGTTCGAAACAAGTCAAATAAATGTTACATGTAACCTGAACCGTTTAACAATTTTAATTGGTTTATTACTTACCTTTACGCTGCCTTCTTGAACTGATGAATGCATGCAGCGAAAGATTGTATTGTTTCCGAAACTTCGCGAGTATAAATGTGGGCAATAATGTAAAACTAAAATCAGGTATTAATAAAAATATATCTAATAGCGCAATTAAATCACTAATAAGGTAGTAAGGGGTTACTCGACATTTTAAGGGTTCCGTAAAAATTTGGAAAAAAAAGAAACTCCTATGGTGCAACTTCGTCTGTCTGTCTGTCACAGCTGTTTATTTCAGCAACTACTAATCCTATCCACTTGAAATTTGGATGAGTTTTATATAATGAAAAAAATATATATAAAAAACGATTTTTATTTTTATTACAAAAGGGGCCGAAAGAGGAGTTACTAGGTCAGTTGGGGTATCACATGAAAGGGCTCCGTTTGTTCATTATAAAATATTTGTTATTTCCTTTTTTGGCCGCATAGTTTTCGCTTATGATGAAAAATGTCACAAAAATACCATACCCTCCCCCTTTATCACCGAAGTTCGGAAAGCGAAAAATCTGAAATAATTAAAGTTGATAGAGAAAAAAATAAAACGATGTCTATAATTGGCACAGGCTTTTCAATCAGCAACCCTCCAAGGTGCACGAATCCGAATCGCACTTGTTCGGTAATTTTGGTATTTCTTTATCTTACCTACTTTTTTTTATCTGTAGTATTATTATAGAAATAAATGAATTTAGTGAAGTTTTCCAAGTCTCTATTTCCTCTAACACTTTTTTGGATCCATGACTTCGGGTACTTTGATTTAATAAATAATTTTTTTTTTCTTGTCGGGTTAGTTTATAATAATCTATTTGATATAGAGCACGCAAGCACCGCTCAAGCGATGTTTTATTTTCCCAAATAATGCAACGAGACTGGATCAGTGAAATGTGTTGGACTTCCGGGGGGTTCATTTACCTAAAAAAAAGGCACCACGTGTAATGGGAATGACAAACCACTAAACCAAGTATTTTATAATACGTTTTTGCTTTAAAAAAAAGTCTGATAAGCAATTGCTTCCAAGCGTCTTTTCCAAGGGGTCTTTTTCCCTGAAGCCTCAACAGAAGGGTTGCCCAGAGCTCTGGAGTCGTACAGGGTTCTAACTAATTGAAAAGACTCATTTACAAAATAAATATAAAATTCTGTTATTCAGGGTCTCTTTTTTTCCGGTTCACAATCAATGTTTCTTATTTCTAGCTCCTTATATCACGTCTAATGCTACGAGAAAGTAGGTGAAGAGAGAGAGAGAGCGGTTTTGGTCGACACTTGCAATGAGAGAGATGCGATATGGTACGGACGGCGGTTTTTACGTCAGTGAATATTGTCGATAATATATTCGATGACGTTGGGTACGTCGCATTCTTAATTTATGGGGATTCGAATAGATTAACAAGCTAACACCACGGCCGGTATGAGAGGAATAGATTGACAGGCTAACACCACGGCCAATCTTGCGGAAGACCAACACCACGGAACGTCGATAAGGAGGGGTAGATTGACAGGCTAACACTACGGCCAATCTTACGGAAGACCAACAGGCTTACACCACGGAATGTCGACAAGGATCGGTAGATTCACAGGCTAACACCACGGCCAATCTGTTAACGAATGACCAACAGGCTAACACCACGGAAGGTCGATAAGGACACACCCAACTGATTATGGGTTGTTATGCAGAGAACGGAAATGTGTGTAATTCACAAACTCACGCTGCCAGAAGAACATCTGGTTATCGAGTACAAGTTCCCTATGACTTGGCCATCGGATGACGTCACGCACATTTGTATGCCCGTTCACTGAAGCATTTGTGAGTGGCGTCTTTGTACGGATTGTGGGTAGATGTGCCAAGAACCTTATATTACAACGCAGCTAGTGGGAATAATTGGGTGTTTAGTTGTTTCGGTACGCAAGTCTCTTTTGCTTTTATTCGTTGATTACGTTATGCACATTTGTATACCATGGAACTGAAGTTTTCATGACATGTACAACGAAGAGTTTGTACAAAAAGTGGAATTTCGATAAAATGACATTTGCGACGACGTAAATTTATGTACGGAGCAAAATGCTTGCAAAATGTTTCTTTCATTCCTGCCTTTTTAATTTCTAAGAAACTACAGGGCCTCTTCCTGTTTTCGCGCCTTGTCGAGATAAGGAGGCTTGCTTGCATCGAAGAAGCTGAGTTTTGCTGACGGTAGCTTGGTACCAGAAGGATTACCCATGCCGAAAAGGTCAGTGCGGAGATGATAGGCTAAAACAACACTCCCACTTTTAAGCCAAGTTATTGAGGAACCCTCGGGACGACTGCATGCGTGACTCCAAAAAGCGTAAATCCTCTGGCTTACTCATGAAGAGTCACTACCAAAAGGCCCTCTTCATACTTGGAAGGATTGCAAAGAAGGAGATGGAGTTGGATCGATTCGTTGAGCCGCACGACCACCATGCCAGGCGTCCCGGGTTCGAGACCGGGTCTCCCCGTGAGCTTTTATTAGGAAATTAAAATAATCCACTCCGTCTCTGGGCTGTTGTCTAGCTCGCAGCAATGCAAAAACAAGACATTCAAGTTTCCTCACTTCCCTTACCCTAATTCCCTTCGGGCCAAAACCATGCTAGAATTTGGCCACATCGTATAAAAAAACAAACAAACAAATAGGTGGCCGGCTCTGTTCATAAGCGCGATCAGGTGGACAGATGTAAATACGCTGAGAAATACAACAATCGTCTGGCAGAAAAAAACAGCAGCCCGAGCAGGTGGCCACGATAAGGAATCGGTCTCAAGACAATATTGGCAACTCGGCAAGAGAAGTAAGGCTGCCAGAACGGCTACCAGTCAAAGACCATCTCAAAGTCGAACTGGTGGATGAATGTATCACCAGTAGGCGGACTAAAGGTGGATACGTGGACCGCAATGCAGGCGAGACTGTCAGAAATGGTGATGAACCATAATCAGACTAGCCAAGGTGGACCTCTGCCCTGTTTCGACTCCAAAATGACAATGGACAGCGGAAATCTTCTGCAGTGTCTACGTCTCCACAACACTGCGGTACTACTGCGGTACTTCTAACTCCTACTCATCAATAATGAGTGTCTGGAGTCAGTGGAGAAGGCAGACTACAAGTTAAGATTTAGCATCAGGCATTCCAAGCTCAAGATCTTCTGCACATCAAATCCAGATTACAATTTAGATCCGGTAAACGGAGCTAATTAGTTGTTAGGTGATATGCGGATTGAAGAGGACACCCAGCAGAAACACCGAGCACAAACTGCACTCTAAGCCTAGAATCTGTAACATTAACATCTCTGCATGATGCATGATCGACCATCAGCTCCGGCCGAACTCAACTGGTTTGAGATGCCGATGCCATAGGTACACTATGGGGTAGCTCAGAAAACAATGAGCGAGGTGAATCCTTATTTGATTTGGTAATAAATACTACCCTCCTACTGTGTAACAGGGGTAGTATGCCAACCTTTACTTTCCCAAGCTCGGGTAATTTAAGTGGTTGGTAGGAAATCCTTGATAATACACCACTAACAGACACTGAAGTTTTTTGTATGGAAAACTGGAGAATGTCCAATAGACCTGGAGAGTGTCTGTAAGACTATAACTTATTCTTCAACGTAAACCTCATGATCGAGGCTCCTAACCCTAGAGAAACCCAAGCAGAATCGACTGGAAGGTTTTCAGTCGAATCTTCAGGTATAAATTGTCAAACATACCCTACCCTGCATAGCCAAGATTTAATAAAAATTGAATTTCGGAGCTGCTTGGCAGGTCTCGTGCTGTTATCCCGAAATTAGTCGCAGTATGAACAGGACACTGCCTAATAGGCGAACATGCCAGACTTGGCACTCCTTATAACTCATACTGTCGCATTTGCGGCGATGTTAGCGAGAAAAAACCGTGCTTCACCTTCTATGCAAGTGTTCCATATCTCCTCGGGTCGGCTCTAACATAGTGGTCTCACGCCCTGTTGGAATGCCAAATATTCTACTACCCTTGCCTGCCGGGTTCCCTCAGGTTGTGGCATCAAAACCGCGTAATGTACTAATTGGAGTGTTTTCCTTGGCGGTTAGTTCTCAACATTTAAACCAACCAACCAGACCTTCCCTGGTATTACCTCGACAGAAGAGCTGGAAGACAATGTTAACAAATTCCCTGGCCTGGATGGTATACTGGCAGTTATTCTCCTGGATTATGTCCTCTAGTCTTGGAGACGAGTTCGAGTGGTGTTTATCCTGAAGGTCGGTAGGTGCGGTCATGAGTTTTCGAAAGATTTTAGTCCAATTTGCTTAACCTCCTTCGTACTAATAACAGTGGGCAGAATATTCCATATACGTCTGCGGAAGATCCTTGAGAGATTGTTAAAAGCTAAATATCACTTCAATACTATTACAAACCATAAAGAATACATCCTAGCCGCTTTCTGGATATAGAAGATGCTTTTAACAATGTCCGTACAGAAGCTATTCAAGAATCACTCATCTAGTTGGGGGTAGAAGAGGGCCGAAGTCGTATTAATGCTAAGTGCAATGATTGTAAAGTAGGACATAAGTAGCACCCAAATAACCATATCGTGTGCAAAATGACACCCCAGGGTGGTGTGAGAGATGACTTTGACTGTAATTAATCCTCTCCACATTCTCTCCACATTGGACATACCTAGATGTGATTAAGGCGGTCGCGTATGTGGATGATGTGGCAATTCTGGTTTCAGGAAGGTTCCATTCATGATAAGCGAAATAATGGAAGCTGATTTGGGTAAAGTAAGCGCTTAGGCTACTAGCTGTCAATTTACCGTTAATCCCAGCAGTTATTCCGGACTCCAAACTCAGCTGGAAACTTAACGTGCAAGAACGAGTTAAGGAAGCCTGCATTGCTTTCAATGCTTGAAAGAGAACCGTTGGTGGGACGTGAGGTCTCCAGCCAAAGATGTATTTATGGATGTACACTGCCGTAGTATATCCGATCCTCAGATATGAATCGCTGGTGGCCCGCAGTAAGTAAGGAATACAACATAAAAAAGCTGAGTAGGATTCAGAGACCTGCGAAAATAGGCATCACCGGTATCAGGATATCCTGTATAACGGCTGCTTTAGACACCCTTATCCACCTACTACCCCTATACCTACACATTAAAAATATTGTGCTAACGGCCAGACTTTATGGTAAGAGAAACATCCTGGATCTGCCGCCAAGAGAACTGGCCACACCTCTTACTAACCCCATAGCTAAACTTCTACCAAAGTGGAGTGGTAGAATGTCACACGCTCTAAGACGAACTGCGGTGAAGGTACGGGTATTTTCTCTGAGACACTCTGGTCATCTGACTCTTACCGTCTTCGAGATCAAGTGACAGTATTCTAGGCTAAAGTACTTGTCATCTTAAAGCTTGTCAGATGGCGGTGCAAAGCTCTGTGCTGCAAGGCTTCCCTGTGGAAACTGTTTATACTTCCATGGGAACTGCCAGGGATGCTTTTCTACTTATCCATGGCTAACTCCTTGTACACTACCTTTGCAGATGTTCGGCTCTCGCTGCAGGCAGGCATCGTCCACAACGCAGCTTCTATTTTAACGACGTTAAAGAGGTCTCATAGCTAACAGTTGAAGAGATCATCCGTTTCCAGATAGATCTGGCCTAAGCTGAAACTAAGGCGCTCCAAGTGTCTAATTTCGAGGGGCAGATCTGACCTTGGTATAATTACTGGGGTTATCACAGGTCATTGTCCTATTGGCTTACACGCGAAGAGACTGGCCATCTTTTCAAACGACTTCTGCAGAAGCTGTATGGACGAGGAGGAGGAGAAAACTATTTTCCACTACCTTTGCCGGTGCCCTGCACTGGTACGAAGGCGGAAGTCTTTCTTGGGTGACTATTTCTCGGCCGTCTTCCTGGAAGCAAAGAAGGAAACAAGGGGAAGTACAGCCGTGTTGCCTCGAGCAAGCGGCAGGTCGTACCCTCCAAAGCTTCGGGGGTGGCGTCCACAAGGACTTTGGACTGTAAGCCTGGTCCGAGTGGCCCTGGAGGCGGGCAGGTGCGGAGCTGTCTCTCCAGTAGCAATTCTGCTACTAAGGGGCAGGCTGACCGTGTTGCTTTTAGCAAGCGGCTGGTCGCGCCCTCTAAGGCCAAGTACAAGGCTAGACGCTATACTCATAGGCTCCTTGAGAGTCTGAGAGAAATTCCGGCATCGGATCTCACTAGCAGGGATAAGGCCTTCCTGGAGTGGGCTCAAAATATCATCTTGAACCTTGTGCCCAAGAGACAGAGGTCAACGGAGGAACAACCCCAACCGGTGACTAAGAAAGTCAAGGCGCAAAGCCCCTCTGGGAAGTCGGTTCCCTATAGTGAGGTCCTCAAGGGCCAACTCGTGCTGGCTGTTGTCGAATGGAGCAACAAAGACGGCTCCATTACCTCCGACAAATGGAGGGAAGTGGAGGTAAAACTGGTGCTTGGTTCCCTCCCTCTTATGAAAGAGAACCCAGGTCTTCCCCCCTCAAGGTGTACTAGAAGGACGAAGAGGAAGCCAAAAAGGAATCATCTGCCACCACTACTACTTCCACAGCGGTGGTGGCAAATGAGATTTCTCCAGAATCTAAAAACCTGCCTGCACAAGCTTTAGGGAAGGACATCACGTCTGAGACGAAGCTGTCGTGCAGACTCCTAAATGCCTAAATGCTTTTAGCTTCTGATTCAGAGGAGCTCAACAACACAGTGGTGGAGGTTAGGAGTGACTGTGCTTCTGATGCTACGGTTACTACAGATTAATCTTCACCACTCCAGAGCAGCATCTGCTGCCCTTCTTCTCCTTCTGACAAAGGAAGGAGAAGATATTGTTTTAGTCGTAGGAGGACTGGTTCGCGGACTATCTACACCACGTTACGCGACCCTCTACAAGAGGAACGGGGTAAGCCTAGATCATGTATAATTGCGAAGAAGACGTTAAATGTTTTTCTTCTCTCCAACGATAATGACGAGGACACGGTAGCTGCCAACCTGGAGATGGGATCAAGGAGCTACTGGTTGACCTCTTCCAATCTAGCACACGACTTCGTGGGGCTTCCGCCGTCCGACTCTGTGAAGAAGCTTGTTTCTGATGCTGACCGACACAGAGCTGGACTCATTCTTTGGTGCGACGCCAACGCACATCATACGGTGTGTGGTAGATCCGACATCAACGAGCGAGGTGAGTCTCCTTATGATTTCTTCTTAAACACTAACTTGCTCTTATATCATGTGGGGACAGAGCCCACTTTTATCAGAAGGAACAGGCAAGAGGTTTTAGACCTGAGTCTGGCCTCGGATAATGTCAGATCCCTTATTAAGAATTGGAGGGTCTCCAATGAACACTCCTTCTCGGACCATAGGTACATCCAGTTCGATCTAGATGACCGTCCTTCGAAACCACCAGTCTTTAGAGTTTACAGAAAGATTGATTTAAATATATACAAGGCCACCGTATAGCCCTCACTTTTATCTGGGTATCATCCTGGATAGGAAGCTCAGCTGGAAGCCTAATAATCATGAAAGGGTCAAGAAAGCAACTGTAGCTCTATACTCCTGTAAGAGTGCCAGCGGTGGGAAATGAGGCTTTGAGCCCAAACTAACACACTGGCTCTATGCTGCAGTCAGTAGGCCAATCCTGTTGTATGGTGTGGTTGTCTGGTGGCCATCACAACTTAACTCAACACTTTGAGAAAAGTACAGAGGTCGGCCTGTATCTGTATCACCGGGGCACTACGGACCACTCCTACCGATGCTCTGGAGATACATCTTCATTTACTTCCATTAGATCTGGTGGGTAAACAGATGGCTGCTAATGCCGCCGTTCGGCTTACAGCCGCATCTCATTGGTAAAGTATTAAGGTTGGGAACTCTTCAATTCTGGACTTCTTTTCGCTCCAGGTGGGGCATCTTGATGATACCACTCCTAGCTACTCATTTGTCAAGCGGTTCAGATCGACGATCCCAACCAGGCTTGACTGGGATGGTGACACAGTTTCCTGTGGGAAATCCGTTCATATTTACACGGATGGTTCAAAACTACAGGGCAAGGTGGGGGTGGGGTTTTCTCAGAAGCACTGAACATCAGCCTGTCCTTCCGTCTTCCGGATTATTGCAGTGTGTTTCAGGCAGAGGTCATGGCTATTCAGTAAGCCTTGTTTTGGTTGAAGGAGAACGAAGTTCCTGTAAAAGACATCCGTATCCTTACAGATAGCCAGGCTGCTTTGATATCCCTTGATTCTGTCCTATCCACGTCTAAGACTGTCAATAGCTGTCGCTCAAGTGTATTGGCTGAGCGGTACCAAATTCACTTGTGCTGAGTCCCGGGGCACAGGGATATTCCAGGAAACTGCGCGGCAGACGAGCTTGCTAGACGTGGTACCACCCTGGAGATCCAGCCGGATAAGACTACTCTTAGTAGGCCTCTGGCCGCCTGCATGCTAATGCTTGGCACGAGGGCACTCAACCTAGCGAACCTTAGATGGGCAAACGGCACTACGTGCTATTTGTCCAGACAGATCTGGCCTAAGCTGGATCTCAGGCGCTCCAAGTGTCTGATTTCGAGGGGCAGATCTGACCTTGGTATAATTACTGGGGTTATCATAGGTCATTGTCCTATTGGCTTACACGCGAAGAGACTGGCCATCTTCTCAAACGACTTCTACAGAAGCTGTATGGACGAGGAGGAGGAAACTATTTTCCACTTCCTTTTCTGGTGCTCAGCCCTGGCACGCAGGCGGAAGTCTTACTTGGGTAACTATTTCCTAGATAGTCTTGGCGATCTGTAGGCGACTGACATTTCAGATCTCTGGCGCTTCATTGATAGCTCCGGATGGTTCCAGTGAGGAGGTGGTGAGAATTCTTGCATTCCCGTGGCATTACAATGGGCATATTGAGGTCTAAGTGTGTCCTTCAGGACGGACACACGAACCGAACCTGATCTAACCTACATATTATATTATGTTTATGTGGATTTTAATCTGTTAAAACACTTCGAAACATTGTGGCTTCCTAACAAAATATATAGTTTTTAATGGAAATGTTCGACAATGTTTTACATCCACCAATATTATTCAGTCAAGGTTAAGTTTTCTCCATAAATGCACTAAGGATTCTGCATCGCAGTGATGATTATTCCTGTAAAATACACCAAAAACAAGTAAAATATAAAAGTAATAACTTTCCACGCGATGATTGCAAAAATATTGGTCCTAAGAAAAAAGTTATAGCACCTAGAAGCAAGAATTTAGAAAAAGTGGAGCATAATTCGTTGTACAACTCACTCTGCCACTGATTCACCATATATATTATTCAACATGTTCTCCTTCACATTCCCTTAAAAAATTTTAGACACCTAGGTAGGCTCATCGATTTTAGATCTTATGGTGACATAACATTTACTGTGCAGTTTGAGCCCAAGATATATTATATTTTCCAACCCCAATTGCCTTTTTAGTGTTATACATAATACTGTCACGGAAATGTGATATTCTGAGATTAAGCCTAACACATTTTGTAATTTAACTTAAAAAAAAATTTGCTGATCTAATATTTGATAAAGTCAGTGTCTTCTGTATGCCTCACTCTTTTCTCCAGATATTTTTTATTTTTTTTGTTTTATTCTTTGTTCGCAAATTAAACAAATGAAATTCCATTAAACATTTAGGTGGGCGGTACTAGCAATTTTATACGTACAGGCAACCTTTCTTTACAGTGGCAAAGGTTTAGCTAATTTTTCAGGACCTCTGAACTCAAGCCAATATCTAAACAAAGCGCGTTAACTTGTCGAGCAAAAAAGTCGCCATTGTACGCGAAGTACTGATTATGGCTTCACATTAAATTCCAATTCATTGGCAATGAACTGAATTAACATAACAAATTATTCGTTCGTGACTAAGCCATAAATGACTTAAGAAATTCTCAAGTGCTCTTGGGATGCACCATTCCAATAAAAGAAGATAGCTTCGATCGGGTGTCATTTCCCTTCTTCCTCGTTCATTTAAATACGCAAAATCTTATTTATGCGAATGTTTTTATGCAAACAGAGATACTTCTGAACAAGCCTTTTCTGACTTCTGTTTGTTCTTAGTTGAGATTTCTGCATTTCTATGATTTCAAGCCGTAGCCTTGACTCAAACGCAGTGTTTGATCTCAAATTTGGTCTATAAATGTATACATAGAATAAAGTTATGTGGCGCGAAGCGATTATTGAAAATTGATATAATAGGTATCTTAAAGTATTTTTCCGTGTTATTAAGTGCAAAATACATTAAGTTCATATTTGTAATTGTTTTATGACGCAGCCGAAGCCCAAGGGACAACCCTGCGATGCGTTTACATGGCTTTAGCCGAAAGGGTTAGGGGAATTAGGGCACTTGAATGTTTTGATTTTGCATTCCTGCGAAGTAGACAACAGCGCAGAGACGGAGATGGTTGTGCCACCCTACCATTTGGTTCAACTTCGCATTCAGATAGCATAGAATATATCTTAAAAATATCACGCACATATACATGGTGTTAAGCATAAGGTGGGCCAAAATAACTGGGGTTATAGATCTCACCTAGGCAAACCAAATATTGCTGGGCAGGGACTTGCTCGAAAAAACTATTATCTCAATGTCGTTTTCGAAAATGTCAATAATGCTGATCTTACGCCTGCCAGAGTACGGACAATGGCTGTAGCCAGGGGCTGAGGGGCGAATGGAGCAGCTGCCCTAGCTCCTTGGTAACAACAATTCAAATTAATTTTTTTTAATAAGTAGATTTCATAAAATATACAATGACAATCAACTGCCAAGGCCAAGAGTCTTTTCTCTCATTTTGTGGTTGACGTTCATGTACTCTACGGTCATTTGAATTATGAGCGTAATTCCAGAAACTATTTTGGTAAAAATTGTTGAAAATATGGTTGAAAACGAATATGTATTCGAATGACGGGGCCTCCCTACGAGTTTACTATATGTATAGATATGTAAGGAAAAACGATGTAATAAGTTGGAATTCCCCGTCTCTGTTTAGAAAAAATAAATCCTCCTCAATGATATTTTCTAAAAAAGTTAATCTTTTATTTTTATTTATGCTTTTTATATAACATATTACTTTTGCAAGGCCTGTTAATTTTCTAGAAGCTTAATTTAGTGACATCTTTTGTAAGAAGTAATATTTCTGATGACAATTTACAGGCATATTCTTAATTTTTGTTGCACCTTATGTAATGAAAATAATAAATGCAAGGATCCTTTGAGTATTGCAATATTGAAAATATTATTGATAAATCTGAAATATGCGATAACGGGCGGAAGAAAAACTTTACTCGATTTGAGGCAACGAGAGCAAGTGTACCTAGAACATAAAGTGGATTCCGAACTACTGGCATTTTCTCTGTAAACCCCATTTCCTTTTTATCGTAATTCGTTGTCAGCAGAAAACAACTACGGGTCTCCACGGTCGGTAGGATTCGAGCTGGGACCTCCGGTTTCGTAGGCCTACACGTTATCACTTACACCACTGACGACTTTGGTATATCGTTTGACATGAAAAAATGGTATATCATTTGACGTGATAAATATATGGGAAAGGAAGCCTTAAATGCACTGAATTCAGTAGAATTACTAAAAGAGACTGGGGCATTCTTTCTTTCTTTTCTTTACCATAAAAGCTATTCTTATATCTCTATATATCCCAACCATGCACTATCAAAAGGTCCTTCTCTATCGGTATCTGTATGCTCAGCGTACATAGAAAATGGGTCATTGAAAATAATAAACATAAATTTAATAATAATATTTTAGGAAAATTCGCGAAAGATCCAGCAACAAAACAAAGGCCCTTGCAGAAGAGGACCAAGAGGGCCAATGGATACGAAGGTAAAGGCCCGTCACACTCTACCAAATTAAGCCATTTTAAAGTTCTGCCAGATCAATCTCCATCATGCAAAAGCTGCATCTGACGTGCTTAGCAGGAGATTCACGCTAAATGGACTGGATGTGATTCTTGTTCAAGAACACTGATTTCATGGAAGGCTTATAATGGGACTTCCATCAAAATAGGGTAACAGGAGCTCCTCGTGCTGCCCTCATGTTCCAGGCAACGGTTATCTTTCTTCCCGTTCCAGAACTAATTACTAGGACCTGGTTGATGCTATATTAGTGTTGCCGAGGTGAGTACCTACTGGACTATTTCATAAGTAATAACATTGAAATATTCAATAAGGGTAAAAAGCCAACCTTTACTATCACTGGCCAGCGCGCACTTGGAGAACAACAGCCTTAACTGGCATGTGTCTGATGTGCCCTTCTTATCAGATCATAAACACGTACGATGTGATGTGAAAGCTCCTCGATTGCATCTGGAAGGGGTCAGAATTGCTAAGGTAAAAAACTGGGAAGCCTGTCGGGTGCACATCAAGACAGATATACGGGAACTCGATGACGGTCCGCTAGATTTCCAAGAGGACGTCTACAGCTACGAAATTAAAATCATGTTGGACAGAGATATGCCTCGGTAGAAAAAGACGCGAAGCAAACTCAGCGCTAAAGCAAGAAAGTTATTTAATAAAACTAAGTGCTCAGGTGCCTGGATTGAATTCAAGCAGGCAGAATATCACAAATCGATCCATTATCTACCTTTTCTCGAAAGGTGACTCCAATGTTTACTACTCCTCCAGAGGACTGATGGATCCTGTACCATCGACAAGAGGAAACATTAAAACTACTGTTGGAAACACAGAAATCGAAGAACCTAGAGGAACTCAGTCAACTAGCGCGTGCTGTGGATCAGCGCATGGACAGAGAAGCAACTCTAGGAATCCTCACAGCTAAGTAAAGGGGGCCATCAACTTCTTTAAAGACTACAAATCTCCCGGTGGTGACGCCATCTTTCCAGCAGCCGAGAAGCCCAAGGCAATATGTCGAATCATCAAATTAATGGAGAAAATCATTGATCAAGTTATTAGGTGTGGTGTTCTCAAAGAAACAGAGAGAGAGAAATAGAACTGCCGACGCTCCGATGGATTGTGGCAATGCTTATTAACCGGAACATCACGGCCAGGTTGGGGATAAATCGGTAACTGTAAGGGCCGCCAGCGGATATCCTCAGAAGGAATCTTCTTTTTATTGATGATCTCCTGATGCTGACTATGAATGCCAGGGCTATGCAGATGATTTGGTAAATACCATTAAGGGCAAGCATGATAGGACTATATCTGAATGAGAGCGTTTTCTCAATATGATACAGTCCTGGTGTCTTAGGAAACGACTCAAAGACAACCCTAGCAAAACAACCAGTGTACACTTTACTAGAACAAGAAAGCTGACGTTCGAAGTTCCCATTCTTGAAGGAGCATGGATAGAATTCTCACGTGGGGTCAAATATCTAGGTTGGCTTCCGTCCTGTCGAAGACTCTTCGGTAAAACCTGGGGCTTAAGGCCTAAAATGACCTTATTGGCATAACAAGCGATTATGTGGCTCTCGTGTGGTGGAAACAATTAAATCAAAATACAGCGCAGTCTGCACTGCAAAAAATGCAGAGGACAGCTTGTCTAGGACTTACGGGTACCAGGTGCACCTGCCCTTCTACAGCTGGACCTCCTTCTCTTTCGTCTATATCTATAGGAGGAGGTTACCTCGAGTACAATTGGGCTTCATGGTTTTAATCTTCTCGAAGCTGACAATCTGACTCGTCACCTGGAAATTCTTGAAGACTTCAAGGATGATGCCTTAATTAGCTAAAGCTTAGAAACCATAGTCGAACTCCAGTCAATAATCCTATGATGCGTGAGCGTGGCTTCAGACGAAGGAAATTAGGGTATGGGGAATGAGGGAACTTGAATTGTTCGGCTTTGCATTTCTGTGAGCTAGTGGATTTTTAATTTCAGAGATACCGACGCTCGACTCATGGAACCATACTGTGTTGATCATGCCACTCAACACATTGTGTTCGCCGTCTGGGCAACTTGATATTAAAATTGTTCTCAATAGCCGATGACTCACAAGGTGAGTTATGACAATAATTATTATAACAACTAACTGAAATTGGTTATTTTTATCCAGTTGCAGTTATAATCTGCACGAACTTTGCCGGCTACTGCGGAGATAGTTCTGTTATTTCAGACGTTGGTCTCGAATGGGTTAATCTACGAAAATAATTGAACTTTTTCGTTCGTTTTTTATTTATACGTGCCTGCAGCAGGCTGACTTTAGGAAAAGCATAATTTTTAGTCAGGCCTACTACGCACTTGAGTGTCATTCAGGCGTTTGACACTGTGCGTGCCTGTTTCAGGCTAGGAATGGGCAAGTCTTACTTTCACTCGGTGAGCAATTTGCTTAACTTTAATGGAATTGATAGAGGTGACATTATAGATGGAGGATGAAACTGATTCTGGGGATATTTATCGATGCCGGATAAACGTCGCTTTGAATTCCTACTTCTTCATCGGGGTATATGGCATAACAAATTCCAAAAGTCCAAATAAAATTTTTTGTAAATGCTCATTTTTGTTAGAAATGTGAAATAGATTACTTCTGAGATTTCATGCTATCTTCACGAACGACAATTGGGAATATAATTCCCAATCCTCCTTTTCTTTCACGCCACTTCCCGACTGTTTATTTCACGCCTAAATCTGTTGTGTAAACTTTTCCACTGCTGCTAACATTCTCAAACGATTTATTAAAAATTAGTTAGTAATTAAATTAAAAAAACAAACGTATTTAAATATTTTTTATTTATTTTATCTGACAATTTTAATGACTCGTTAACATTTTTCCAAGCCGCTTCTTTTGTCATATTCCTATAATCTCGGGCTTTCAAAATTAAAAAATCAAAATCAAATTAATTCCTCTTCCGGGATCAAGGCTATTAAAATTTCTTCAAAATTGATTTTTTTAATACTTACTAAGTTTCCACACGAATGAAAATGAAAAACAAAAGTCAGCAGTTGACTGTTCCACTTAAAAATAAGGCAGTGTCTATTGACGACCCTCAAATTTCCATGTAATATTCGTGTACACGGAAGTACACGGAAAGTACACAGAAGTACAGGGAAAGTACACGGAAATTACACGGAAGTGAACGGGACGTACACGGAAAGTACACGGAAATATCATGGAAGTACACGGAAAGTATACGGAAGTACACGGAAAGTACAACTACAAATTTCACGGACTACACGAAACTACACGTACTACACGAGGGGAAGGGGTGGGGGGCTTATTAATACAACTCTTCCTCTCAAAAAGTGTAATAAAAATTTCACGGAATGTGTACGCAACACGTTCCGTTTAATTTTTATTAGACTTTCTGGGTGTATTAATCAGGCATTTAGTTGCTTTATTAACTGGGTGGCTGCAGCCCCCCTCTCCACACCCGTTTGTATTTAGTAGAGGCTGCGATAAACTATTACCAGTAATATGAAACTATTTGTTCTTTTACTTTCTGTGTACTTCCGTGTACTTTCCGTGTACTTCCCGTGTACTTTCCGTGTACTTCCGTGTTATTTCTGTATAATTTTCATGTACTTTCCGTGTACTCTCGAGTAGTTTCCGTGTACATTCCGTGTATTTCTGTGTACTTTCCGTGTATTTCAGCATACTTTCCGTGTATTTCCGTGTAGTTTCCGTTACACGGCAATTTTAAATAGGAACTGCTTAAAAATATATGTCAAATTCGGCAAAGTTGTCATCGAGTGGACGCTATAGCTACTCCGACTTTTCAGCGGCTTAACCGACTCAGCCTACATTTCCAATATCTCCTACCCTGTAACCACCTAGTTGAAATACATGCATTTAAGTAGGAGTGACCCCCACGAATATACCATAACGCAAAAGTTGGTTAACTTTTTACTTTGACGGCGTCAATTGACAGCTCTTGATTTTATAACGTAAATAAAATGGTTGCTAGGTCGAGTCTTTTTATTTATTTCTTTAAAATAAATGAACTTTAAGGAAGATATTGTATAATATCCAATTCTGTACATAAAAAAGCAGTGGAGGGTCCAAATATTCCGCCAAGCCATTTAAAACATTCATCTTGGCAGATGGCACTTGAGACTTCTTACGTTTTCAACTTGGGTAGCTTTTCCTTGCAACGTCGTTAAATGCCATTGAACACCGTTCATTGTGGTCACAGGGTTACCCAACTTTTGTGTGTTCTATAGGAAAGTTACCATTATGCTGTCGCCTTTAATCAGTTGCTAGGTTTAGTTTTGCGAGGGGCTGAGATCTGGTTAGCTTAAATGATGCTAGATTAAGTTATGTTAGGTTTGGGAGGTTGAACGTTTCGCTAGGTATTTGCGTTCGGAACGGTCGCGACGGTTATCTGCAGATATTATGTGTAGATTATTAGGGGATTTATTTGTAAAATCGACCCTCCGATCCGAAATGTTTCGGAATCATGGCATTTTTTTGAATGTTGTTGTGGGACTTTCGATCAAGATAAAATCCAAAAGTTTAGCTGAACCCACTGGGACTACTTTCCTATATGTTTTGTGCGGGGTCCTTATGCTGAAAGAAAATTCACATTCCAACGTAAATCATTTATACATCAACCGGACAATTATTGCAATAACACAAATTGGTACAATCATCGCATCGCATAAGTATTTCTTAAGGACTGTGAGATGGATGGTTCCGAATCTAGGCTTAAAACTCGGCAGCTTTATCATGTTCTTAGTTCTAACTTTTTCCGAGATAATAAAATCTAAACCCATATGGATGCAGTTTGATATATAAATTTGACACGCTGGCGTCTAGAATAACGATTGGTAGATATTGAAAGTTGCACCACGGAATCGTATATAGAACCCAGCTAGACAAACAAGGTAATTATAATGTTTCTTTCAAAGTAAATTACTCTTCGTGGCAATATAACGTACATTTTAGCAAACGTAATTAATGAAAATTTTAGAAATGACTCTACGAAACACTATGATGTAGGTGCACTGTACTCTTAACCAATTTTTTTCTATAATTAGGTTATCAAAAGTTAAGTCTTATTATAAAATAACAAAACTCTAAGTGAAACGATGAAAGAAAGCACTGAGGAAGATTTCGAAAATCATACAGAATGTGGAGCAATTGCTCCGAACTAAATTGAAATCCAATAAATTCCACCTGTCTTGCTTTAGGTCATGTTAGCATATCTCACCGAGTTCATCTCGGTTTCCCACAAGCGAGTGGGATCCACCTTTCCATTGCGCATAGGTAAATTACAGCCTGGTGAAGCAGACGTTAAGGTTAATTTCTCAAATCCAATTTCTTGTGGTCTAAATGCAATTTATACACACATAAAGCCTCAAAGCAGGTCAGACATTGTTCACCGATCGGTTCCAGAAGACGAGACCAGCGGATCTATTCGCGTATATAAATGCTGCATGTGGGAGAGGTCGCCAGGGTCAGCAAATGAGCGCATTTCTTCGAATTGTTGCACAAAGTTGAATCAGAGTCAGGCTCAAACACAACGCAAGGCAGATTGCGCTCGACTGTAATTCATTTTGCCTAAGAGACAGCAGTCTTTTTAGCTGGAATGATGATGGTTTCGTTTTACTTTAAGACATTTCGGTGATAGGTGTGTGCCAGAGTGTATTTCCTTAACGAGAGAATATTACTTGGTATCTACAACTTATAATTAACAATTATCTCTTTGCATGTAGATAAATTGACTTTAAATAATCCCTTAGGCTTACCAGTTTTATTGATAGCAGAAATCAAGATGTATAATTATATCAAGTGTACTTAATTCTTTTTATATGCTATTGCCAAAGCTCAGGGGATGCTCTGGCTGCAAAGGAATTAAGGGTGATGGAAATGGGTGAAGAGGGTGTCAATGCACGCCTCCTTTGAAAGTTTCGGGCTCATAAGATGAGGGGAAAACAGAAGATGGTAAACTGCAGCTAAAGAAAAGCTAATCCTTTGATGCTGTTGCTGAGAAATAACCAAAGAAATTACGCCGATTGTGTAAATAAATATTTTAATATTTCTTTCTTTGCTCGAGTTTTTTAAAGGAAATTTTTGCAATTTCATTTTATTGAAACTTTGGAATATTCTCTCGGATCATGTGTTATTCCGTACATATTCTTGTATTAGAAAAGATTTCCGAAATTTGAAGATACTTCCAAATTTGACCTGGAGAGTATAGAGGTGGGAGCGGCTTGTAGCTCTCTTATCGCGCGTTTTAATGTGTCTACAAGGAATCAGGCTAGCAATTTCGTTAGAACAATGGCCGTGGAAATATCCATAGCAGAATAGGGTACAACTGATATTCCATCGATGTTACAGAGATTGAGCAATCGCCAATAAGTTTAAATAGCCTTACGCTGGACTTTGTCTAACGCGGACATTGCTGTGTGTCCGGCCCCTGCCCAAATGTGGGAATTATATTTATGTCTAGGGCTGACGTGGGACTTGCAGATCAACGATAAGTCAGGTGGGGTAAAATATTTCTTAGATTTCTGTAGAAAACCCAAGCATTTCATCGCGTTTTTAACGATTGCAAATATATGATCAATCCAGCTAAGATTGCTGGATATCTTAATACCTAAAATGTTTTGAGAAGGCGAATTGGGTATATTCACTCCGTCGACTAAAATAGGTTGAAGGTGGACTGGGTGTTTTTAAAGGAAAATTAAGCAACATCCCGATTAGAAATAAAATACGGCGAGCCGTAGTAGTAATCAACTGGGGCATTTCACGCGAAGCGGACAGCGAAAAAAATTTCAGGTTCTGGATTTTGTTCATATTTGTTTTAATTGTACTTCTATATGTCCTGAATGAACGTGCATTTTTATTTTTTTTCTGTGAAGCCTAGTTGCCCTTTTCTAAGCCTTTACAAAATTGACAAAATTTGAGGAGCGGGTTTTTTGAAAAAAAAAATTTGCTATTATTCAAAGTGATAGAAAAAAAGTAAATAGTGTTATTTTAAAGACAAATAAATGTTTTTCTTGGCTGTTATTACAGAGGTGGAAAAAAATATTTTTTTCGTATATAAAACCGGAAGTAAACATATCAAATCGGATTTTTCTTAACTTCGACATGTTTAAAAATTTTTATTTTTATCTCAAAATGTAGCTTATAGTTCATAAATAATATGTGTAAAATTTTAGAACGTGATCTGCATTCGTATCGGAGATAGAGAATTTAAACTTAAATTTTTTCATGTTTCCATACAAAACTATCGCACTGGCCAAACGCCGACTACGCGCTGCACTATGTTCGAATGCAGATCCCATTATGAAACTGAACAGGCATTTACTATACATTTTAAGTAATTTTTGAGCAATTTACAAAAAAATTTAAAAAGGTTAAAGTTTGTCAAAATTTAATTTTAAATATTAATTTTGGAATTTTTACATGAAAAAAAAATCCAATTTCGAATTCGATACCACGACTGTGAAGAGCATGCAATTTCCTATAAGAATCACTATTTTACTTATTTTTATATAAGTTTCTTAATATGATTAATTACCTTTGAAACAGGTCATACATAACTTTTTCAAAATTGTTGGTTGTCCGCTTCGCGTGAAATGCCCCAACTACTAATCAGGGCCGGATGTGGAATGCCTGGTCTTACCCGTTTTGATGGCCTGCCACTTTTTACGGATTCGGGACTGCTTTGATGGTCGCATATAAACCGTAATACGTAATTACATCTTTTAACTGAACCGGATCTGAATTGGTTACCGGATATAAACCGTAAGGGTCGATTCACATTTAACGACAACGGACCGACAGACACCGATAGACAGCGGACCGACAACGAAACGACGTTAAGAGCAATGTATTGATTGCGCTGTGACTTTGCAATGTATTGATTGCGCTTTGAAAAGCCATTAATGGTTTCAGACATTTATTCAAACATTTTTTTTAAAGTACTGTGTTTTTCCTCCGATTTGTCGTTGTATTTTTCGGTTTTTTCTAAAAAATACTGCATTACGACAGATGAAGCAGTTGGATGCTCTACATTTTTGGATTTGCTAGCTTTTATTTATGATTTCAGACAAGCTGAAGTTTCTGCACCCTTCCCGTGTGGCTCTTGTGGTTCTTGTACACCATTACCTTCTTCCTCATTGTCGGACATTGTCAACTCCAATGAAGTTGTAATAGATGTTTCAGTCAGATAAGGCTGTATAAAAGGCATCTCCTCCTCGAACTTCCATTTTTTATTGTGTTTGCTGCCTGCCCACTTTTAGTTTCTTTCCTCCTTTTCACTACCCTTCTAAACGAATCGCGCAAATTTAACCAAGTTCTCTTACAGGCTTCACCTGAAAAAAACATAGTTTTATTATATTTGGAATTTTTTCATTTAGATTTTTGGCAACTGGGGATTGATTGTGCACAATAGCGTTCACTTACAGACTTGGACATTCAACAGTACACTCCATTGATAAACATCGCTATCGTAGTAATCGTTATGTCATTCGCAATGCTTACACCATCAAGAAGCGACTGGGAAAGAAGTGCCCAAAAATTTTGGGAAATTTGGGATTTTCCTAACTGCTAGATTTACCATCTATAAACATGTTTCCATTGCGCCACCAGCTAATATCGAATCAATGTTTTTTAATTGAAAAAAAAACGCTTTCTGTAGTTTTATTGGTACTGGCATATGCTAAAAGTAATTTTATAGCTGTGGATGTTGGCGCGTATAGAAAAACAGCGATGGAGGCATTTTCTCTTAAGCCGTACCTTTTAATACCCTACCCTCGACCACAGGTCCAGACTGATCCTGATAAAGAGCACTTTAACGAACGATTATCTAGCGCACGACGGCTTGTAGAAAGTGCATTTGGCATATTAAGCCAAAAGTTTCAAATATACAACAGACGAATAAAATCAAAACCAGAGTACGTAGATAATATTATTCTCGCAACATGCGTTTTGTATAACTTCATCAGGAAAGATATTATACAGGGTGTTTCAAATCTGACGTGCCAAAATTAGTGGAGTGATAGATCTCAACTATACAAACAAAAAATTGTATGACAGGGGAAGGGCAATCTCAACCGTTTGGCAGTTACAGGGTGATTCATAAATTTTAGTTTTTCATGGTTTGCACATTACTATTTTATTTTTGTCTCTTGATCTACACAACATAGCCACATCAAACAAACGCTAAAAAACAACTATCCTAATGACCTTTCCAAAAATGTCAATACTACTGATCTAACTACTACCCTTGCACGTACAGTCAGTTCCAAAAGTGAAAAAAATTGTTTCAGATTACCTAAAATTCTGCATTTTCCTCACTCCGAAATCAATGTAATTAGTACACCTCTGTTTTATTTTTATTGGATTGCCCATCTTATTACCTTCCAAAAAGGTGTAACATGGCAAGGTAGACACAGGATTAGAATAACCGCATCCTTAGAACTCCCTTAGTACCTAGTTATTTTATTGCACTTTAGGTAGGAAAGTCTTTAAAGAAACACAATTTTTGAGATAAAAGGTCGAAAATGTTTCTTTTGGGTTAACAGGTAATTAATTTTAATTATTGTTGGAAAAAAGTTATAAAAATTTTAGGGTAATTTTGTGTTATTGCCGATATTAGCTTTTGTTATGTAGATTTCCCACCCTTATATCCTGGTGTTCTGTTACTCGTACCTTATGAAAATTTAGCTATAAAAGAGGATCAGTCAGCTATAATTTCCTAACATACATAGTTGAAAAACAAATCAACAAATATGGGTGTTTTTAAGCAAACATTATTAAAAAATGGTAGAATTTACATTTGAGGAATACGCCGATATTACCATATTTACATTTATGGAGTTGTACGCGGAAAAGAGAGAGCAGCCGTACTGGAATGTCAAAGGAGATTCCCTAATCGGCGAGCACCTCAAAGAGGAGTATTTACACGGACTTTCCAAAGGTTAAGAGAAACAGGAAGTGTAGCTTCACACGACATGGAGACACGACCCGAAACTTCGGGAACTTCTGCCGACGTCGAGCAGCAAATCATCACCGAAGAAGGACCCTGTGACGAGTACAAAACGAGTCGCAAGGCGATTAGGAGTGTTATTTATCGAGGGGGATTACATCCATATCATCATCTCCCAGCCCAAGGACTACTGGAAGGAGATTCTGAGAGAAAACTGAAATTTAGCACTTGGCTTCTGGAACGCCACATTGACGACAGAGCGTTTCTGGACCGAATGCTGTGGACATGTCACTTCACCAGGAAGGATATTACGAACTTCCATAACCTTCATACCTGGTCGAACACCAACCCATACAGGGCAAAGGTGACCTCATTGCAGCAGAGATTTAATGTCAATGTTTGGGCTGGTATCATCGGCAACAATTTGGTAGGACCATTCATTTTGCCGCAAGTGCTTAAGGGGTATATACAAAGTTGAGGGGAAACAGTGAGCTAAGTTGGTGATTTTTTTTAGGGGTTTTATGCAAATTTTATTAGAAAAAGCGAAACACAATTTGTTGGTAGTACTACCGAAGAAAAAAAAACAAGTTCAATTATAAAAATATATTAAAAATTGACGGAGTTATGGCCCCTCTTCCGAAGCGCGTTTTTTTTGCAGAGGCTAGCGGTGAACACTCTCCAAGGCGAACCGCTTAACTGATATCAAAAGAGTAAAAAAATTATTGAAGAAAAACGACGAAAAATTCGATTTTTGAGGTGTTCAAAATTCTAAACAAAAATTCATTGCGAACAATGGAAAATTTTTAGAGGAAAAAGGAACCGTTCAAGTGCACGAGATTGTAAATATGAACAATTTAAAAAAAAATTATTAAAATCGGTTGAAGAGTTTTTGAGATATCACGTTCACCGCAACGGTATTTTTCAAAAAACTCTATTCCGAGATCAACGCGTTTAAAGTTTTTGGACGCCGCTCGCCAAGTGCTTATGGATGGAACTAGCGCGCTGCGAACGGCTGTCATTTGAAATCTAATGCTCCGATCTGGATGAAATTTCACACAGAAATTATTTCTGAATATGCAATCAAAAATTTTTCGAGTTTTTGAGCCCCAACTTTGTATATAACCCCTTAATAGTGAAGTTTATGCGGACTTTTTGGACAATACACTGTAGAGGAGAACCCTATAGATAATCTTATAGAGATGTTTCACCAACACGATGGAGCACCAGCGCATACTGCTAATATTGTGAAGGCAATACTAAGTGAAAAATTTTCTAACCGCTGGATTGGACGAGGTGCACCGATTCCTTGGCCTGCTAGATCTCCAGACCTTACCCCATTGGACTTTTTCTTATGGGGAGCAATGAGGGATGAAGTTTATTTAAGCCCAGTTAACTAAAGGGAGAATTTAGTTAGCCGGTTTGGAAATGCAGCGACGAAAATACGGAAGAGGCTGGCTGCAATACGCCTTAAACAGGGATTTAGCAGGAGATTGTTTTCTAGGGTTGCCAACCGTACTATAATATATAGTATTTTACTGTATTTCGGATCTGCGTACTATATACTGTTGAAGAAATACATAGTACGCAAAAATACTTTTTTTTTCAACATAGTGTATCCGAACGAATCTGTCTTAGGCAAAAATACTTTTTTTTCAACATAGTGTATCCGAACGTTTCTGTCTTAGGCGCAGAACACAGTGTCGCACGGCACTGCTACTTTCGATGATGTACATTGCTGCTTAAAGACCGTATCAGATTGCACTACTGTCATCAGCAGCAGCAGGAAAGTCTTCTTATTGGCTAATCCAAATCACGTGTCCCGATCGGTCAGCAGAAAAATGTTTGCTGCTGAGTCATATCTAATCCTAATTTTGTGGTGCCACCTCACGGGCAGCACGATTAACTTTTTACTTTTAACTCCGAACTGACGTTTCTTGCAGTGGCATTTGTACGGTAAAAGTATGATGTTGTGTATGTGCAATCTGATACAGTTGGCAGCGAAATTTTTTTGCTATTGGCTGTGTTGTTAAAAAGCGAAAAAAAGACTCCAAAAATATAAACCTGAGTGGGAAAGAGTGGATTATTAAAGAACCTCAAAATATCTATAATGTAAAATGTAAAGCATGTAACATAACATTTTCTATCGGGAAAAGTGGCATTGGCCAGGTGAGTTCTTTTAGGTTATGTTAGTTAGATATTTACATTTTTTTTCTGTTGTTTTTTTTGTTTTTATTCAATAAAATTGTCAGCTGATTTGATTTGCATGATGGGTAATGGGTACTTAAGGTGTTTTTTTTATAACTCATTGCAGATTAAACAACATGGTGAAACAAACCACCATAAACTCAAAGCTGAACTTTGCAAGAAAACCTCTACATTAGATAGCTTTTTTGGATCATTGGGCTGTGAAACCTAACTTTGTAACGCGTGGACCGATTTGGATGGCCATTTTTTTGTTGTACAGAGTATGATCCCCCATTGCTAATAGGAGAAAAAAATTTGAATTCCTAACGCGTGGACCGATTTGGATGATTCTTTTTCTGTTGGGTAGAGTATATTCCGTGGTTGATACCACGAGAAAAAAATGTTGATATGGTGGTGGTGGGGGGTGGGGGTGGAATACAACTTTGTAACGCGTGGCCCGATTTCGATGGTTCTGTTTCTGTTGTATAGAGTGTGATCCCCCCATTGCTAATAGGAGATTAATTTGGTCCTAGGGTGAGGGGTGGGGGTGGAGTGGGAGTAGTCTAACTTCGTAACGCGTGGATTTGGATAATTCTTTTTCTGTTGGGTAGAGTATGCTCACTTCTTGATATCACGAGAAAAAAAATGTTGGTGGGGTGGGGGGTGGGGGGGGGTGAGAGTGGAACCTTACTTTGTAACGCGTGGACCGATTTGGATGGTTCTTTTGCTGTTGTATAGAGTATGCTTCCCCATTGCTAATAGAAAAATAATTTTTCCAAGGTGGGGGGTTGGGTGGGGGGAGGAGTAGTAACTTCGTAACTCGTGGACCGATTTCGATGATTTCTTTTCTGCTCGGTGGAGTATGTTCCTTTATTGCTACCGTGGGAAAAAAAGTTAAGTGAAATGGAGGTTGGTAGGAGGTTAAACATAACTTTTTAACGCGTGGACCGATTTGGCTGGTTCTTTCTTCGTTGTATAGAGTAAAAGATACTAAAAAGTGAAAAATAAAATAGTTTTAAAAAAAAAGTTGAACCGACTTCAGAAAAGGCGCTAAAAAGCATAAAATAATTTTTAATTTTATATCTATTATGACATTTTTAAGTCGGTGCAAATTAAACAAATAAAACAACTACAGAACCACAATTGAAAATAATACATAATACTACCCGAACGTTTCAGCTCACGGGATCATAAGAAATGACGATATTTTTCTACTTCTGCTCCTTTTGCAAATACTTGTGATGACAAGATATCAGTCAGTGAACTTGCTTTAACCTAACAAACTGTAAAACACAATCTTTCCTATTTAACGCACTAAAATGGAATCACTGGTTAACGAAGTTTTAGGACCTTATGCCTTACAAACTTTACTGAATGATTTAAATGCCCCTAATTTATATTTTTGTTTCCAAATTGATGCAAATATTTAATAGAAAAAATAGAAAACTATTTCCTTTAGTTTTACAATATTTTGATATTGAGAATGGGATACAAAACAAGTTATTAGACTTTTACGAAAATTGTGATGAATCTTCCAATGGAATGTTTGATGCTATAAACAGATCACTATCTCACCACAACCTTTCCTTTGATAGAGTGTCTGGTCTGATTGCAGACAACACCTATGCGAATTTTGGTATTCACCATTCTCTTTATAGAAATATTGAGGGAGTAGTTCCTAATTTGGTGAAGGGAAATTGTCACGCACAGATTGTTCACAACACAGTCAAGCATGCAATGAATTATATAACTATTGATGTTGAAAATATAATTTTAAAAGTGTGAAGAGCTTAAAAAATTTTTTGCCGCAGTTGAAGGTGAATGGCATGAGTTGAAACGACATGTTGGTACTAGGTGGCTTTCATTGCTACCTTGTGTGGACAACATACTTTTGAATTGGAAGGTTTTGAGTGATTATTTTTTTAAATTAGAGAAGGGCTGTCCTACAAGTATTCAAAATATTTTGATGATGAATGAAATTAATGGAAGTTCAAATCTTTTTGCATTTTTTGCATAACTTTCATAAAGCTGTTAAACAACTCAAAGGCAATAATAGCACAGTCTTAGATGTGTATAATATTATGTCAAATTTAAAATCGGTGCTAGAACAAAGTAAAACAGATACTTTTTTTGGTTATGAAAACAAAAAACATTGCGATCTTTAGAAGCAAAATCCCTCACAGAAAGTTATGAAATTCAAAAGAATTTTTTGGTATTTATTGATAACTGTTTAGACTATTTTAATAAATAGTTCGATTTTGGTGAAAGCAATTGGTTATGCAAAATCCAAAAAATTAATTTAAGACAGGAGGTTTCGTTTAATGACTGTGAGACAATATTAGAAGTTTTAAATTTAAAAGAAAAATTAAGTATCGAAATTCACGACCTTTACTCAGAAATTACAATATTAAATGAAATCTTTGCAAAACTAAAAAATTTGTGACAAAACTACAGGCCAAAAATTTCGGCAAATTTTAAAAAATACTGAAAATAACTTACCAAATTTAATTAAAGTAATTTCATTCCTGCTCTCTATTCCCCACTTCGGCATTCACAGAAAGGATATTTTTGGTTATGAATTCGAAGTGGCGAGAAGAAAGAAACAGATGTAGTATCTCATTTATAAAAAATGAGCTTTTAATTTACATTAATCTAAAAATTGAATGTGATAAAGCATATGACACTTTTATTTTTAGTTTGCAAGAAGTGCAAACAAATATAGTTTTTATAGAAATAAATAAGTAACAAATATATCTTTGTCAATTTTTTGCTTTTTCCATAAAACACTATTTGCTTAAGAGTACTATATTTTTTTAAAGCAACGCCGGACATTTTGAACGGCTTTTGTTTATTATAAAGATTAATTGTAATTATTTTTAAATTCAATAAAAAGCATTTTAGAATTAATTCTTAATTCTTTAATTTCTTAAAATTTTTGATTTTTATAATATTCTCCGATAGGATTTCTACTTATAAATTTCTACATATTTTCTTTATGTGGACATTTTGCATCTTGTTGGAAAGGTAATAAGATGGGCAATCTAATAAAAATAAAAAAGGGGTGTACTAATTACATGAATTTCGGAGAAAATAAGGGAAAAAACCGAACTATAGGTAATCGCAAACGATTTTTTTCACTTTTGGAAGTGACTGTACCTGTAATGGTAGGAGTTAGATCAATATTGTTGAAAATTGTGGCCATTGCGATAGTAGTTTTTTACCGTTTGTTTGATGTCGGTATGTTCGGTAGATCTTAAGATAAAAACAAAAGATTAATGTGCATACCATGATAAACTGAAATTTATGAACCACCCTGTAACTCCCAAACGCTTGAGATTGCCCCCCTCCCTGCCAGAAATTTGTTTTTTTGTTTAGTTGAGATCTATCACCATACTCATTTTGGCACGTCAGATCTGAAACACCCTGTATTAGGACCGGAGGTAATTTTTTCCTAGGATGGGGTGGTGGGTGGAGGGGTATTCTATTTTAGTGACGTGTTCACCGATTTAGATGATTCTTCTTTTGATGTGTAGAATATGTTGCCCCCCTGGTACGAAGACAAAAATTTATGAGGTGGGGTAGTGAGCGGATGAGTCGTTAACCAATTTCTTAATTCGCACACATTTTTGGAAGATTCTTTTTTGTTGTATTCAGTATGATCCTCCATTGCTACTACATGGAAAAATGTTGACCTAGGGTTGTGGTAAAGGGGGGAGGAGTAACATTCTATAGAGTATCTATTTTTATTCTGACAAAAATTGTGCTGAGAGTTGGAGGATGGGCGGCACCTAGCTTCATAAGCCATAGACCGATTTTGGTGATTTTGATTCCATTGTACAGAATACGTGTCCTGATTGATAAATGATAACAATTTTATACCAAGAGTGACTACGATAATTCTCTCTTGCTATATAGAATACGGTGGGGCACTAGGACTATGTAAATAATTTTTTAAGGTGAGGGTATGAAAGGGTGACCGTGATTAATTTCGTAATATGTTGCCGGATTTGGATAATTTTGATTCAATTCTTTAGAATGCAACTTTTCAAATTGCTTTATTCTTACTAGAAGCATCCTTCGATTCGTATGTATAAAGACACTAAAAAATAAAATAGTTTTTAAAAAAATTTGAATATTTTTTTTGAAGTCAGTGCAAATTCAACAAGCAAAACCACAATTGAAGATAATATATAAAACTATCTGAACGTTTCAGCTCACGGAATCATAAGGAAGGACGATTAAATACTTTTGTTGTAGCTGTTTTTTTTTGTTTAATTTGCACCGACTTCAAAATGTCGTAATATATATAAAATTAAAAATTATTTTATGCATTTTGAACTTTTTGTGAAGTCGGTTCAAATTTTTTTAAAAACTATTTGATTTTCCATTTGAATAAATATGATGCAAGTGTTTGTAAGTTATTTTATTTGTTTGATGTTTCAATTAAACTGTCTATTTGTTGATTATGGCTTAAAGATGATAAATTGAAATAAGTAAGATTCAGTTTCGACTTTATAGTCCTTCTAAAGAGATTGAAATTAGCGTTGCTTAAGTTATAGGTAGAATTATCTCATTGATAGATGTGTCATTAAAGATGTGCGAACCGGTATGTGCTATGATGAAAGATTGTAGACCATGATATATGCTGTAATTTTATTTGGGCAATTGGGGAGAAATAGGTCAAGTATTGATGATGAAAGGACACTGTTTGCCGCTTGATAGATCGGGTTGGCTGGGTGGAGTATGAATAAGGATTGGGTAAGTGTAAGATTATTCAACGATCTACCCCAAAGATTGGATCATATTTGTTGCTGTTCTCTCGGCTTCAGATTTAAAAATTTAAAAAAATTGGAGGGGTACTTTTACAAATAAATGGATTTAAAAATCATGTTGAAAACATTACCAAAAAGGTTATATTCGCGGATTTCTCAAAAGTCAAGAAAAATCGGAAGTGTAATTTCAAACAGCAGAGAATCTCAACTTGAAAAATTGGAAGATTTTGCTAACGTCGAGCAACAAATAATCATGGCTCGTCAGGTAAGCCTCTGAGACGAGTCGCAAGACGGTTGGAAGTGTCGTCAGTTAAAGTTTGAAAGGTTATTCATAGAAAAGTATTAGTCCATATCGTCATATCCCAGTCCAAGGAATACAGTATGGAGATTCCGAGAGAAGATTGAAAATTTGCATTTGGCTTCTGGAATGCGGCATAGAAAAAAAATGTGTCTGGTGCGAATTCTATGGGCGGATGAACTTTCACAACGTCCATACCTAGTCGGATACTAACATACATAGAAGAAGCATGACCATAGGCCAGGACAAATTCAGTTCAATGTTTAGGCTGACATTATCTGCAAAGATTTAATTCATTTCGCTGCAAGTGCTTAATAGCCAAATTCATGCGAATTACCAGGTCTACTAGAGGACATCCCTCTTGATAATCAAAGGGCAATGTCTTACCAACGTGAAAAAGATCTAGCGCATACTGTTAACATCACCATGTTGCAATATTAAATGAAAGATTTCTTGACCGCTATATTGGACGAGGTGCACCGATTCCTTGGCCTGCCAGATTTCCATTCGACTTTTTCTTATGGGGAACAAATGGCTGAAGTTTATTCAAGGCCTATTAACGATAGAGATGAACTGGTTATCATAATTGGTAATACAGCGACGAAAATACGGCAGAGACTGTCTACAGTACGTCTTAAACAGGGAACTAGAAGAAGGTTGTTGGCATGGCAGAGGATATTTCGAGCAGCTTTTGTAACATAATGACATTAATTTTAATAAGTTTCGAATTCAATGTCCTTTTGGAACGGTAATAAGATGGAAAAATTAATAAAAATTAAAAATCTATTAATCACATGAATTTTGAAAAAATTTGGAAAAATGCTGAATTTTGGGTAATCGCAAAACCATTTTTTCATTTTCGCAAGTGACTGTATCTGCAATTGCAGGAACATGGCACTTTTAGAAAGATCATTGGCATAGTAGATTTTTTGAGGGAGTTTTATGTCGCTGCATTAAGTACATCAAAAGTTAAAAATCAAATGGTGTTTTACATACTAGAAACATTTAAAATTTTTATGAACTCCTATGTACCTCCCAAACGGGTTAGTTTTCACCCCCTCCCCCTGCCCTGGAATTTGTTGTTCGGCTAAGTAAAATCGAACACTGATTTCGGCACACCTTATGTGAAACATCCTGTATATTAAGCTTGTCTTATTAAATAATAAACTGTATATAGTAAATAGTCTCATTGAAAACCATTGATTTTAATTGCACTTCATTTGCATTTGTTTTATAACATTTTCTAAACGGACTATTTGGTGCGTAATGGTGGTTCATGCACTAAATGTAAGAATATCGAACCAGAAAGTGTTATCTCTATATTTTTCATAATCATTAGAGCCACTCGTAACCTTAAAAGGCTTATGAGACTTATTTCTGGCATTTTCAGCCCCAAAGATCCTTATTCAATATAAGTTCAATTTTCATATAATTATTTTCTGACTTTTTTTTAACTAAAATACCGCTGTTAAATCTTAGACGGGCAATTTTTAGCAACACCATAATTGTCTTAAATGAGCGTAAATGATCATTGGTCGAATGACGTTACTGATCCAATGGTCATTCATTCTTATCGTACGTCTAAAGAATGAGACTTCCATCTTCGATCATAAGAAAACCCATTAGTAATACATCAAGTTCATTTCCCACCTATTTCTCAAGATTACAATCGATCCTAATGAAATTCGAACAAATAACTTAATTTCCACGATATACCCAGTCATTATCTTTCCGTACGAGCAGGATGGCTCAATAATAATAGGTGGAGGTCGATTTATTCAAACATTGGCTTAAACGACTAGCACACACGATCTGTAGGAAGAGTCGTACCGTGTGGCCATAATGATCCACATATTGTAGGGCGCATGGCTCTTTGTCTCTTAAGATCGTCTACAGCACGTTTCTTCCCTTCTTCCTGTTGCTCTGGCTTATTCGTGATCTTCTTTTGCCTATGTAAACCGATCTTTAGCCAGACAAACGATCGATTTCAATAATGCGCAAACAACAGAATATCGATCAGACAGCCGCCCACAGTGTAGGTGGGCATATTGGGCAGTTATAATTACAAAGATGGGACCCGAGATAATTTTGTCTTACACTCTGCTTTGTACGTGCGTCTTCGTGGTTGCAGATGAGAAACATTTAAGATTGGAAATTAATCGATTCCTTGCACGCGCCTTCAAGATCAAGTCATTAAAGGAGGAAATCGGTTCACATTTTACTAGAGACTAGAGATAGTAAGCTGTGGGAATGCTATGAAAATATTGTGGGAACTGTAATTGAATCTTATGCTTCATTTATGCCAAAGAAAGGACTGTTTTTTAATATGTAAAAATCCTTTAGGAACAAAACGACCTTATGCGAATTCTGGGAAGTGATAATTTTATATACCAGATTTACGTTGCGATTTTGCATTGCGAAATTGCAAAATCACATTTTAGCACGACTCTTCAAAATCTAATGCGATACAGTGTACCAGAGATCAGATGATTTCCATAGTGTGACCAGTCGATTTCGTGATAATCCATTATTAATGCCAATCAGAAAATCTCATGGCGCTTATCTCTAACAAGAGTCGCACCTCCGTCCACAAGGCAGTGACAATAAGCTGTAAAAAGTATCTTTTATTCCCTTTTTGCACTAAAGCGCCACATTCTCTACAGAAGGGGATCTCAGGTGATGGGCCTGGTCCTCTTCGATCTTATTTGTTTGCTCTTTGTGCTGCTAGCTACACTGAAATCGTAGAAAACTTTATTTTTCCTCGAGTAAACCGAACGCGACAGCGATTTGCATTTACATTAAATGCGTGCACTTCCATATTTAGTCGCCAATTGTATACGAGAACGACGTACTTTTAATGCATAGCTCTACTAGCTACTTCCTAGATAAATTTCGAGTGATTTTTGAGAGGAAAAGTCTTTGCCAATCATCTTCCGCAACTACAAGAGCATCTGCAGAAGAACCTCAGTAAGGATTAATGCTTGCCTTGCAAAGATGCATTAAAGTGATTCATTCACTTTCTGCCTTGGCCGTTTTTTAAATGACTGGAAATTCTGCTCTATTAGAAGAAGTAAATTTCCCTGCACTTAGCTCAGTATTTCGTCTCAATTAAGGACTTAGGCTAGGCCTAGCGCTATAGTAAAGTCATTCCAATGACTCTAGAAAAGGTAGCGCTCGAATGGTATTCTCATCATGATTGAGCATTACCCTACTGTGGCCCTAATGGCTACCACTTAAGCTGGTAATTAAAATACCGGAATGCTACTATCGCGGAGCAATTTATCTTATTTGCGCGTTTTTTGCGTGAGAAATGAAAGACGTTAAATGTTCTTCAATTAAGCCACGTCTGTTCAATAGCCGGTAATTAGCGTGCTCTGCTCTGATAAAAACTTAACTCATCCTTGAATACAATTGATGTGTGTTTGCGTCAAGCAACTTACTGTACATTTACCAATCACTTAAGAAAGCCGCTAAGATCAACAAATATTAAAACACGTCTATTTTTTTACAATACTTCAAAGGAAAACTGATAAAACGAAGTTTGGTGATGCAACCATAATGTCAAACAGTTCAAAAAGGAAGTATACCTACATTAAGTTTAATGTGCAGTCAAAAATTTCTATTGAAATTCTAAGGTTTTAATTGCGACTTGTTTAACGAAAATCCGTCTTTGTGTTTCAAAATTATTCGATATTACACTATTGTTTGTCCAACTGATTCGTAGTTAGTCTTTAACTTTATTGCACTAACTAACTGGGACAGGTAGCAGTTTCGAGGATTGAAATCGGATGTATTATGATGATTTCGCATTTCGGTAGTAGTTTATAAGCACGACTGCACAACATATAATCAGCCGAAGCAAAAATAACTTCCATAACCGAAATCCAAGTGTTTCAACAATAAGTTTGATTGCAAATTCAATCCTCTAACCCCTAGGATATCTACAACATCGACTCCCAAACTACGCTTTAAAACGACTCGTCTTTTCTTAGGTTCGACTGAATTCTGTTTTGCTGATTTAGAATTGGCCTTTTTGGGAGGATTGCTGATGCTGAGCTTTGTGGTAAAAACTTCTTGGTTTTCTGCCTTGATCCTGTCCACTCTGGGTACTCCTATTGGGGAAGGTACTCTGTGTGCTGTTCGCCACGACCTGCCTTGTTCGATTGTTGATGTTTCTGGGTGACATCTTTTGGAATTCCTTTGCGTGGTTCTGTAGCTCTCTCATAAGAATCTATTTGCCGCCGAAACTTATATTCCACCCCTTCTGGTTCTGTAGACCGTATTGTTGATCTTATACTGTCTATTACTGTCCATGGTTCCTGAGCCATCATCATCTGGTGCTAACGTAGTTTATTGTTTTCATCCTATCACACTAAACTTTAAACTTCGTTTTATCTCGAATTTGGCTAATAACCGGTCTATGTAGGAAAAGCAACAAATGCGATATCTCTCAGTATACACTAACGACTGCCCCTTTTTGATTTTTAATTTCTTTCCTCTAAATATTAGCAAGTGCACTGTGATGTCATTCTCTCAAAAAGGGAATCCTCAACATTTAAATTAATAATAATAAAAACAGTAGGCTATTGTGTAGACTTGACGAAACTGGACACTTGGAGGTTGTCTCACTCTCTAGTTCCCGTAACCGCTGTTGTACGAGAGAACAATTTCACCCGATTCAAGACAACGATTGGAAGTGGACCTACAATTTAAAGTGGATTCCAAACCACTGATATTTTCTCTGCAACACCCATGGCGTTTTAATTAATCGTAATCTGTTGTCAGCAGAAAACAACCATGAGTCGCCGTCGGTGGGATTCGAACTTGGGTCCTCTGGATTGGTAGGCCGACACGTTATCACTTACTCCACCGACGACTGCTAGTACAGTTTGGTTTCCTTTCTATGCGGTTCACGTCTTATTGAGGCTGTCAAGAGCAGATTTGTTTGATTTGCCTTTCGTGGCATTCCCTGGGCTGATCCTCCTCGTCAGCCACCACAGGTATATAATCATTTTTGGTTTTGACTTCCTGCGGGGTGTGATTAATTCCTATGAATTTTGCTATGAGTTGTCAGTCAGTTGCGTCTCGTTCCTTGAGGAATAGGATCTTTTTCCAGATTCCTCACCATAGCACAAACTATGGCCTGCATGAGCCTATTATTTTATTGTACTCAGTGCTTCGGAAATTTAAGGTATATACTCTGTTTGTTAGGAAGAAGACGTACATCATCAGTATAGTCCAGGTGGATAACATTTTTAATAAGTTTCCATCTAATACCCGATAGGTGTTCATGTTAACTAGACGCTGCACGTTACGTCATTAACGACAATCAAAGCAAAGGTGATAGTATACATCCTTGACTTACTTTGTTCAGCTCTTGAAAGGGCTCCGATATTATTTTTTTTGTAAGAGAGAGAGGGACTCTTTGATGATAGTGATATTATTTTTGGGATCTTCTTCTACGTAAAGCGGCCCAAATGTACTCCAGATCTGTTAATTGCAAGCGTAACTAAGACGGATACCCTTCCAATCCTTTCCTTGATGAGTTTGAAAGTAATGATCCTTTCACGGCTTCGTTTTTGGATAAAAACTTTCGTATTAAGTATTATGAATTTTACTAATTTAACAAAGCTTCATCCAGTTTACCTAGCATCCAAAGACCTTATGGTTGATGAACCTCCTATTTTTAAGCATACCTCAAACTTGATCAATAGCTTCTCGACGGTCCTAATGGCATCCCTTCATGTCCTCTTAAAAAATATAGTGCACCGCTTCTTCGTATTCTTTCTTATTTATTTAATTTGTGCCTTTGCTCTGTTGGCTTTCCGAAACCCTGAAAGCTCTCTGTGATTATTCCTTTATACAAAGAAAGGTAATGAATGCGATATATCGAATTATGCTCTCATTGCTTACTTATCTTGTATTGCTTTGATTTTTTAGCCTTAGGCTCTTATTTCTCAGGACGTATTCAGTTCTTAGCATATCTGGTGTGCCCCAGGGCACCCAGCTCGGATCATTACTTTTCATAATTCACATCCTTGATGTATTAACGTGTCTGAAGACTCGAAAATTCTTTGCTATGCAGATGATACCAAAGAACAATTCCTTATTGTTTTACGAGTCAACTCTGACTTTGTATTCTATTACTCTTCTTCCTTTGAATATTATCAAATGCAGTACTATGTCATTCTTTCGTAAAATAATCCTTTTCACTTTAACTTTATCTTTCAGTCGCACTCAACAACAAGTTTTCCTTCGAGCTTCACCTTGTGAATACGGCTAACAAGACTTAGGTTTTGTTAAAAGATGGTCAAAATAATTGTATGACGCGATAAGAAACTCCCATATTGTACTATTCTTTGACAAATCCTTAAGTATGCATGAAATCTTGACCCTTACAGACACATTAGCAGAATTATTACAAGCTATACCAACAGAGTAAAACTCATAACTCATCTCTAATACAAGCCTTAGAATTGCGGCATAGAAACGAGCACATGCTAGATGTTCGCCGTCCTCAACTACGGTGTCGGGCACAGAAGACTGGAAAGACGTTGAAGCAGTTACGTGCGGGCATAGAAAGTTCTACTTTAGGGAAGATGAGTGACTGGCTGGAAAGAACACCACGGCTGAAGCTTTGTTATACTGTCTGGCTTATGAAGCAGCAAAGGAAGCCACAAAAAGTATCATCTGTCTATGATAGGTAACCTAAATAAAATATACCTGCTGCCGGGTCAATTCCTAAGTAAATCATGGCCTGCCTAGTTGCTGAGAATGTAGCCAGGAAGGTTATATCCGTTGAGATATGGCATCAATAAGACTGTTTGCAAAAGGTGCAGAAGGTTAGGTTAGATTAAGGTTGCTACCTAAGAGGGCACACTTAGGTGAGGGAGGCCCATTGTGATATTACGTTGAGCCTACAAAAATTTTTAAAAACTCCATAAAAATACCTGAGAAAAAGAGTGTGAACCTGTTACCCTCTTTGCACCGAACCAGTTCCTTGTCTCCAGTGGAACCAGTTCACGTTGAGTCAAAATAAATTTAACTGGGATGGGAAGGGTGTTCAGCCTTAACTCGTCGTCGGGAACCATTTTGAACTCCTGATAAATCGAGCTAGGTCTCTGACATCAGTGGAGCCTAATTCGGTTAGCTCTTCAAAGAAGGGAAGCCCAGAAACCGGTTTCTACGGTTGGCTAAGGCTGGGCAGTTACAGAGGAGGTGAAGTATGGTTTCATCTTCCCCTTCGTCATGGCGACTCCTACAGAAGTCGTTTGAAGGTGCGCTTAGTCTATCGACTTGTCTACCTATGAGGCAGTGGCCTGTGATAACGGCTACGGTACTGCTGATTGTTTTGCGTCCGAGTAGGATGAGCTCTCTTGACCGTTTAGGGTCAAGTTTTGGCCATATCTGTCGGGTGATCAGGCAGGTGTGTTTTACCTGAAAGTTAATATTTGCAGTCCTGAGAGATTCCTGTAAGAGTTCCAGTTTGCAAGTGGCCAGCGGTTTACCCAGCTGGTGGTTAATGGCCGAGTCAGGACGAGTGGTACCGATTCTCCCTAGTTCGTCGGCTCTACCAGGAACATCACTATGTCCAGGCACCCAGACGAGCCGTACTTTCAGATGCTCAGCTATGACATTGAATGCTGTGCAACATGTTATAACCGTTTTGGAGGTGGTGTATATTCTCGTGAGGGATTAGTACCGGCCTGACTATCTGTAAAAATAATATGCTGTCTGTAGGTAGCGTTAAATGATTCAGGCGGTCCACGGCTACCTTTATAGCCATGATTTCCTCTTGAAACACGCTGCAGTAGTCAAGTAAGCGGAATGAGATATCGATGTCCAAATGTTCCGAGAAGTTACCTCCACCTACTTTGCCTTCTAATTTCGAGCCGTCAATGTAGAGATGCACTGACTTTCCCCATTGGGGAGGACCCTCCTCCCATTCCGATCTGGTGGGAAAGAAGGAGTCGAATTTAGTCTCAAAGAAAGGCTTGAGCGAGGTAAAGTCGATATTGCTGGCAGTTCTTCTGTCCAGGATTTTTCTAGGTCTGGATTGAGTTAAGCCTAGTGGCGGCTGAGGATAAGGCTTGCTTACCAAACTGATCCAACGGTAAAAGGTGAAGAATAGTGCACCTGTTGTATGTAATGTTGCCATTCTCTGAACTTTATCCATTGCTTTGTGATGGGTTGATATATTTAGTGCCGGCCACCAGACAAGCACCCCATACATAAGTATAGGTCGTATGACACTTTTGTAGAGCCAACGCACAATGCGTGGCTCCATACCCCATCTTTTCCCTATTGCCTTCTTACACGAGTACAGCGCTCCTGTAGCCTTCCGTATTCTTTCTTGGATGTTAGGCTTCCAGGTAAGTTGTCTGTCTAGGACAAGACCTAGATATTTAAACTGATTACAAAGTTTCAGTCTAACCCCGTCTAGTGTAGGGCAATTCATAGCAGGTGTTTTATATCTCCGAGAGAAGAGTATTAACTCTGTTTTGTTCGGGTTTATGCCCAGACCACACTCATCACTCCATGATAATATCTTGAATAATGCGTGTTGTAACACTTCAGCCAGTGTGTTGGGGTGCTTTCCTGAACATATCAGGGCAATATTATCAGCGTAAGCGATAACCTTGTGACAAGACAGCTCCAGGTCTAAGAGTGGTGAAAGGATTGCTCCCTGAGGGGTACCTATAGTGACCACTCTTTGGATATTAGATCCTCCCAAACTCGAAACGATGACCCTGCTTTTTAGCCTGATCTTAACAAGATTGATGAGAGGATCATCAGGTTCAAGCCTCTTCAAGGATGCCATTATCGTCCCTCACGCGATATTGTTTAAAGCACAATCAATATCAAGGAAGGCTGCAACTGAGTATTCTTTCTGTAGTAGCGAATGCTTTATGATTGTGGTAAGTTCGTGCTGGGCTGTCTCTACGGACTTACCTTTAGTGTAAGGTGCAGAAAGAGAAAACAAAAATAATTTGAATAGAAGAAAGTAATCGACAGGAATATGAAACCCACAGCGACCCGTCGCAAATATAGATTCTGCTCCTGCGGTGAAGAAGGTTATCTGCAGAGTAATTATAGAAGGAAAATCCATGGCTACTCACCTAAAGGAGTATGACGCAACTGAAGGTGTTTCAAGCGACAGACGATCACGTCAATGGCGATCACTCAATCAAGATCAATAAATTAGGAAAGAAATGCTGCAAAATGAAAATGAGTCAAGAAGCTGCGGGAAATGCAGAGAACAGGCATGACTTGGATGTGTGAGGAATGGGTATGTGTCAGAGCCTGAACCACCGTAGGACAATATTGTGAAGTGTGTGAGCTACAGTAACAGCTAAAGTAAGTCTGGAACTATCGATGAAGCGCCGGAGATTTCTTACTTCCATCGTCTCGAGATCAAAGAGATTATCTAAAAAGTAGTCACACAGGACGGCCTTCCGCGTACATGTGATAACAGAGCACGAGCAAAGGAGGTAAAATACAGACATGCTCCTTGCTCCTACAGATTCTACATAAGTCAAAAGAGTCCCAATCTCTTCGCGTGTGTACGAATAAGACAGTTATTAGTCATAACTCTTACGAATATATGTAGTTTGGTTCTGTCTAAGGAAACTACAAGATCTGTTTTGTCGTGTGGGACGTAATGCGATATACCAGACTTTGGTTTGACTGATTAGCTGTTCCCATTCGAAGCAGTAACTTGCAGTTAGCTAGAGACCTACCTATAGAAGTTTTATCCGTCTGGACCTCCAATCCAAAGTAGTATCATGCCTAACGAGCTTCACCACGGAGCACTCACCACGGATAGCATTCACCACGGATAGCACCGCAGCTTGACTATTCGACAGGATATAAATATGCTTTTCAGCAGATTTTCCTGACTTGCCATTACTTCCGTTTGGAACACACTACAGGGGTACGGAAGAGGGAAGAATTGATCAATGTTCAGTTTTTTCGAGAAAACCACACACCCCATCGTGCTTGGCAGTTTAGAGCCGTTCATGTAGATCTGCAGGAACTGTTAACTTGAATCGTGCTGGGTAAGATCTAGATTGTTCAACTACGACAGAAATTGAAGTACTCAGAAAAATGTATTAAAATTCCACGTTCTCAACAAGAGTGGCTTTCGTGGTGTTAAAACGCGAAGCGAGGGCTAACAATAATGAATTTGGGATAGGTGACCTTAATTCTTTGTTGAAAGAAAAGCAGTAGGAGGGTCGATTGGGCAAACAGTTGAAATCCGAGGAGCAGAACATGCAAAGGTCTATGTAAGCAGCAGATTAAACAAACATTAGAACAACAGAAATACCATTCAAAATGGACCTGGATGGCGGTGGGAAAGGTGTGAAAGGTGAGGATTGACCATGGAATCCTGATGGATTGGATGTCCCCTTACGTGTCAGATGGTACACAGTGTGTCCTATTTCGGGACGCTCTTTCCGTCCATATACTTGTCACCTCGGGGGTGCCTCAGGGTAGTATCCTTGGCCCACTCCTTTTTATGCTTTATATTAACGATGTTTCACTTCATCTGTCCAGTAGTAAAATTCTCTGTTTAGACTAATAAAATGCACTGTTTCCCATGAATCAAACTGCAGCATGCTGAAATCTGTTTTGGCTGTGTTCTGCGACTGGTGTTTATGCAACCGCCTTCCTATAAATACCGGCAAGTGCACCACTATGAACTTATCCCGCAGAAGCCGTCCTTTTTCTTTGAGATAGTGCACCACAGATTCCTAAGGCTTGCTATCTGCAAACTTTCCGGGAATGATATCTTGGTGCTTACCACTTATGCTGTTCGATATTATGATACGTTTCTGGCCACCGAATTCTATACAGCATTCACGAGCCTATCACGTCGATGTCTCGCCTCTTCAACCAATGCGACAGCTTTGCTTTGGATTTCTCTAGGCTGCGTTTGAAGGACCTACTCAAATATTGTCTTGGTTGATGCGGGGGTTGTGGATCGGGTTGACTACTGTCTCACAATTATTTTTAGCTTTTAGTTTTTAATTATTTATGTTTAACTTTGTAGTAATCTATTGTGAATATAGGTGAACGTAAGCTTAGGGAATTTGGTTACTGTACTGTACTGTAAGTGGTAAAAGTTGAAACGGTCATAAGTTCACCTTTAGATCACGTTCACCAAACATAAAATAAATGTGTGTATCGCTTAAGCATTGCTTTGGTGTTTTCATTTAACATGGTAGAATTAAAATGATTCAGCGATGAAAATTTACAGGAAAACAGTACACGATGCTTTGAGGCAAGGTATTCTTTTCCATTGGACCAAACCTGTTTGAGTATTTGCTATTCCTGACGACTGCTACGTTGTGAGTTTACATTTTCTATTTAAAAAAAATCTCTTGTTACGCAACTACACTACTGTTACAGAATTTCTCAAGATTGCAGGAGAAGGTTGTACCCCTTCCTGAAATTAATAAGAGAAATACTGAACATCGATATATTTTACAGAGCACTGAAGTCGTTGAAGTTCGAGGTTCAAGGGAGGTAAAGTGTATTTGACCATAGATTTTTCTCGAGGGAGATTAAGCATGAGCAACCATACTGCAACTTATATCCTCCTGCGTTCTTTCCCCGGTGAAAATTTGGACCAGAAAGGCTCCCTCGTCGCCTAGAATCGGAAACTCAAGGGCAACGTGATCAAGGAGAACAAACAAGTTAACTGCAAGGAAACGAAATGAGTCTCACCCTTATCATGTAAGAGTTGTGAGCATCGGCAAGCCTGTGGTAATGTTGCATAAAAAAGTATATGACCCGCATATTCTGCGGTGGAATGCGAGCTTGGAACATCAATTTTAATTCATGAGCTTTCTTAGCTTTTAAAAGACCCCGGCATTTTCATTTTTTATCAGTTTAATGTTTGTTATTGTTATTAATAATATTTTAATGTGGATATTTCTTTTGTATACTTTAGGCATTTAAACCAAGATCGGAAGATCGATTTACTGGAATCGATTTTTCCGACCCGATTAATCGATTCTTAAGATCGTATAAAGATTGTTATGCTGAAGGTTACAGAGCATAACTCCGTGCCGACTAGCATGGAGAAGGGGTTGGTTCTATTTTTATCACCACGTGGTTTTTTTATGTTGTTTCGCGAGTCCACGAACTCGTTTTAATTTTTGAGTAAGCTCATCGGATTATTTTCTTTTATTTAAATAACGCGGAATTGAGCTCATATAATTCTTGTTTATAACTATGTTCACAATTGAATTTAAAAAAAAATAAATTAATTGCGCGCACGGAAAAAAGGAAAGATAATAAAAATAAAATGAACTTACTTTTAAAATCAAATTACTAATAAAAAAAAGAGAAAAAGAAAACAAAATAATTGCAGCACTTATCTTTTGATTTTCACGATAATTCCTTGCGACAAATCCTGCTCAGACTCCTCTTATTAGTTGTCCTTCATGTCCTTCATCTTCCTCTCCAGACGTTTTTTTCTTTTCACTTTCTTCTGACACTTGTATACATTCCACTTTCTTTTGACACTGATTTTGTTTTATTTTCCACAGCAACTCCTCTTTTGAACTGTCTGCTTCGCATGCCAAGGTTCCATATTTAAAGAATAATTCCCCCTGTTGGAAAATATGCTGGAAAATCTATTACATTTTCCAGATCGGTTGAAAGCGGTTCAATTTTAAGCTAATTATTTTGCTTTTTCTTCTTTAGAATTGTCTCCAAGTTTTCTGGTTTTATTTGGTTCTATCCAAAGTGTTGTTAAAATTCGCGAAGTCGCTCAATTTTGGAAAAATTTTCGGATGTTGACAGCCATTTCTACGTAGCGTTAATAACCATCGTAATCTTTTCCGGGGCATATCCTCTTCTAATTTTCCTTCCTTGGGTTACAAACAGTTCAGTCGGTTTTGTTTTTCACTCCAGAATATTGAAGAACGGTCCTTTTTTTTAAAAGTTTTTTCAGGTTATGTGTTGTGTAAATTAACCGTGATAGGTGCATAGCAAGAGAAATCTGAGCCAGGTATGTATACCAATTCGGTCTAAATTATTCCGCCTAAGGTAAGTACTGCTTTCCTATCTAACAATTTTATTCCTTCTAAACTCTATAACATATCGTACTTTCCCTTCATTCTGTACTAGTTGCGTAAGTTTTTACTTGCTTATTTTTACTTCAATTAATATACTAATATTTAATTTTATCTATTGATCTATGTACAAGTTCCTCCATCCTATTAAACTTCAAAGTTTCAATCAAAAATCTAATATCTATCCATACTAATATTTTACCATTATTCCCTATACTTACATATTAAAAATTCCAACTCTAAAGCAAATTATTTGCCTTTCCTAGTTTAATAAGCTTAAATATCTATACTAACTCTGCCCAGCTTTCATTAATTTCAAATCAATCCAATGAATCCTTTGTATTTTTAATAATAATAATGTCTATGTAATAACTTAATAGGAGACGGAGTTGGATCAATGTGTTGAGCGGCAAGACCAACATGCCATGGGTCCCGGGTTCGAGACCAGATGACCGTGAGCTTTTATTAAGAAATAAAAATAATCCACTCCGTCTCTGGGCTGTTGTCTAGCTCGCAGCAATGCAAACAAGACTCAAGTTTCCTCACTTCCCTTACCCTAAAATTCCCTTCCGGCCAAAACCATGCTAACGCATCAAAGGGTTGTCCCCTAGGATTTGGCCACATCGTATAAAGAAAAAAAAAATATTATATACAATGTGTAATCTTAATCTATATTTCAGGTTGGTGGGATACCAGTTTCAGCGAGGATTGCACGATTTTCCTTTTTAGTCATCATTGCAGGGAATTAAAATAAATAGATTAGAATGGTAGCAAGAGATTGACTATCTGAAACTCTCATAAGGATGGTGGCGTTGGAACTTCAGATCGCCCTTTAAGGACAAGTAGAATAGATCCCTAAATGCATGCTTAGGTATTCTTTATTTTCAAGAAAGTTTATCTGTAAATAAACAAATGTCTTTGCAGCATCACTTCAATTATAACTAAACAACGAGGACAAAACATCACAAGTAAATGAGTTCTTTAAACTTTTGGCTTTAATTAATACTTCTTTCTTTTAGGCTTCAGCATCCCTCACATTGGCACGTAACAAGGTAAAAGATCGATCTCCCATAACCCGATCCTTCTTCATTTGATCTGCATCCTTATTTTGTATTGCGCGTTGTCATGTGTAAGTGAATCAGCGTCCTTAGAGATTAAGGATCGCCAATAACTTGAATAACCTTCCGATGGACTTTGTCTAACGCGGACAAGGCGGAGCGTCCGGCCCCTGCCCTAATATGGAAAATATATTCAAGTCTAGGTCTGATGTGGGACTTGTAACTTAAATTGCAGCTAAATAAAATAGTTTTTTAAAAAAAAGTTGAACCGACTTCTCAAAATGCGCTAAAAGCATAAAACATTTTGAAGTCGGTGCAAATCAAACAAACCAAACAACTACAACAAAAATATTTAATCGTCATTTCTTATGATCCCGTAAGCTGAACCGTTCAGGTAGTATAATCAATTATTTTCAATTGTGGTTCTGTAGTTGTTTTATTTGTTTAATTTGCACCGACTTCAAAATGTCGTAATAGATATAAAATTAAAAATTATTTTATGCTTTTTAGCGCCTTTTGTGAAGTCGGTTCAACTTTTTTTTAAAAACTATTTTATTTTTCACTTTTTAGTGTCTCCGATTCTAGACTACGAGGAAAGAACCATCCAAATCGGTCAAAGCGTTAAAAGTTAGTTTTAACCCCCTACCCAACCCCCATTCCAGTAAACTTTTTTTCTCATGGTATCAATCAAGGAACATACTCTACCGAACAGAAAAGGAATCATCGAAATCGGTCCACGCGTTACGAAGTTACTACCCCTCCCCCTCCCCTGCCACCTACAAATTATTCTCCTATTAGAAATAGGGGATCACACTCTATACAACAGCAAAAGAACCATCCAAATCGGTCGACGCGTTACAAAGTTAGGTTTCACCCCCTTCTTCCACCCAAACCACGCTAAAAATTTTTTTCTCGTGGTATCAACTAGGGAGCATACTCTAACCAAAAGAAAAAGAAATATGCAAATCGGTCCACCCCTTAAGAAGTTAAACTACTCCTCCCCTCGCCCAACCCCCCACCAAGGGCCAAATTGTTATTCTATTAGCAATGGGTGATCACACTCTCTACAACAGCTAAAGATCCATCCAAATCGGTCCACGTGTTACAAAGTTATGTTCCACCCTCCCCCCTCCCACCCCACCAACATTTGTTTTCTCGTAGTATCAATCAAGGATCATATTCTACCCAATACAAAAATAATTATCCACATCGGTCCACGCGTTAAGAAGTTAGACTAACCCTCCCCCACCCACACCTTTCACCATAGGACCAAATTATTCTCCTATTAGCAAATGGGGGGTCATACTCTATACAACAGAAAAAGAACCATCGAAATAGGACCACGCGTTACAAAGTTAGGTTCCACCCCACAGGGTGCTCCACCCCCATCCCCCCAAAATTTTATTTCTTCTGGTATTAACCACGGAACATACCAGAAAAAGAACCATCGAAATAGGGCCACGTGTTACAAAGTTAGACTACCCCTCCCTCCCTCCCACCACCCTAGGCCACATTTTTTTCTCCCATTAGCAATGGGGGATCATACTCTGTACAACAAAAAAAGAACCATCCAAATCGGACCACGCGTTACAAAGTTAGGTTTCACCCCTACCCGCCACCCCCACCCTACCAAAAATTTTTTCGACATGGTACCAATCGGTAAACATACTCTACCTAACAAAAAAAGAATCATTAAAATCGGTCAACGCGTTACGAAGTTATGCCCGGTCAGACAAAAAAAAATAAAATAAAAAAAAACATACGCGTCGAACTTAGAACCGCTTTGTTTTTGGGAAGTCGGTTAAAAACGATATAACATTGCCCAACTAATTTCTTTGGAAAATTAATTTCCACCAGGTACGCTTCGGTGCGTTAGTTTGGGATCATTACTTTTTCACCAGTATGCTCGGGCGCAAACTATTCCAGATGTCTCGGTAAAACAAATTTATGAGTATAGTGAGAAATTCATCTCTTTTTAGTTGCTGGTCAAAGATTATATTTTACGTTATATGATCTTTCGGTTACTCGGTAATTAAAATTGTTTTAATTTAAATTGTTCGGGCCCATAATTATTTTTCCACAAATTACCTTCAATGCCTTAATTTTTTAAAGAATTTCTATTTACCAGTCTGACGTGCTTACATATTCAGTAATTGCAAACGTGCGATGACATTGGAATTTAACTTCATCTTAACAAGCTCATAACAATCCGGTGATTGTCATTAAACCTAAGCAGTGCAGGTGCTTGCGATGTTCATGGAAATATGTTTTTTTTTTCATTTTCTTTTGCATTACGTAAATTAGGTAGAGCATTTTGCTTGATAAAATCAAACCTATAAAAGAATCACTATCACAGCAGTCATGTGAGTACATCGGTATTTCTATTTGCAAGAGCCCTGGCCAAATGTGCCTTATGAAATGGTCTAACTTTAGTGGCTTTTCAATTTTATAGAATTGGTTTGATGGCATTCACTATATTTTGCAGGACAGTTCAAAACTATTTATGTTTATAAGGATTTTAATTAATGTTGAGGCGAAATACTGTATTTCTGACTGGATTTTCGAAATTCTTTCTTTTATAGGCAAGGCAAAGTTTGTGTATATTAACATTTAGAAATATATGCCAAGTTTAACAGCATTTCAAGATAAAGTAAAAGTTATACGGAAGATATTATTAGAGTAATTGACATTTTCATGAGACTCCACTTTAATGACTCTCCACATATAACAAATTTTACTGTTTTCCAGAAATACATTGTATTAAGGAATATTTTGTATTAATTTATCCGAGTAATGAATTTTGGAAAGTGACGTCAAGTCCGTGCTACCATGTATCAAAAACTTCTTTAATATTTCAATTCGTGCTTTATAAGAGTATTAAAAAAAATATTGTAAGAATTAACCAAAATCAATGTAAAGAAATGTCCTTCCCGTTCCGATAATAAACTGAAAACATATTAAAAAATTAATATAAATACAAAATGTTGCAATAATAAGGAAACTTATATTCTCCAATTGTCAAAATTTTTGTCACTTTTGACAACCATCAGCTGTTTCTTTGGAGAGCGTTCAGTCGCCGCTCTAATGCATGGCTCAAATGGCAAGTTCAGAAAGTATTCTGCAAACAAATTTTCCTTGTTTTCAGGATTATCCTAATCCATATCCTCGGCCCTCACTTTTTATTTTCCGAAATTCGACATAGGCTCAGCATTGGTCCTTCGAGCCGGATAAGACTAGTTACAAATAAGTATCGAGATTAACAAGTTTCTTAAAACTCAAAAGACTCGAAAGCTATTTATTTTATCTTCGCATTGAAAACTTTACGCCCATTTGGACTATTTTCCAACAAAACTATGCCCTCGTTTACGAAAGCGAGTCCCTATTAGCCGAGGACTATATAAAGGGCACTCTCTATGACAATGCAGAAGACATATATATTAAATATGTGCCAGAGTTTAAAAAAAGATCTCAAAGCTTTCAAGTTCAAGCTTCTTTCCAACAAACCCAGTATTAAAACAGTCTCCTCAAGCCATAAATAATTTTCTAAACCAACTTGAAGAGAGCCTACATGAACTTCGGGCTGTTAACATTCCCACAGAAAACTGGGATGCCATATTTGCCTACACTTTAATGCAGAAACTCGCAACCGAGACACATTTTCAGTGGAAGCAAGATCAAGGCAACAAAATAAAAGTTTTTTATATTCGGATTTAGTTACATTTATATAATCACGATTCCGAATCTTTGATGCCCTGCAAGGCTGTCAACCTAACAGTCTGACACATAAGCAAACTTCCCAAATTGTCCCAAATGTAAACAGAATCACACACTGGGTCATATGCAAAAAGATGAGCAATGACTCTGAGCTCAACTTTTGGAGCAATTGCTTAGGGTGGTATGCAGAAAGCATAGTTTATTCATGAGATAAATCGCAATGCTTGAGATCAATCTCAATGGCTGAACTAGATCTAAAATCAAAAGCTTCAATTGAGCAAAATCTCACAGTCGTATGCTAAATGTTAAGCTAGGGCTAGTTAAATTGACACTTATCTCACAAAAAGTTGAAGCAGGGTTTTCGCATTTCGCATTCGCATTTCGTATTTAAAACGCATTCGATATGGCAGAGATGTTATCAATTTCGGTTCCTCGGAGTATACAACAGAGAAGACTGTACATCGGAGTAATTGTAAAGTGCTCTATAAGTTCGACGAAGAAAATATAAATAGAAAATATAAAATGGTTAACAGACCATTTTTTCGGACAAAATGAAGAGATGCGTGGTGGAGCTTTAAGGAATTGGAAAAAAATGCGGATATATTTGCGATTTGTTTGAGACCCAGATTTCCAAAGTGGAATTGTGGAGGGTATAGGTATATACCAGTCCACAGTATCAAGGGTTGTTTCATAAGTCTCAGCAAAAACTACTTACTTAATATCTACTGAATCGATAAAATTTACTAAATTGGCTGAAGAAAAGCAATTTGCCCAAGAAAATGGCAAGCCAAGTATAATTTTTTTTTGCAACTGGAGCAATTGATTGCACGCATATTCGAATAAAGAAACCTTAAACGCAAAGTGAGGAGTGTATTAATCGAAAAGGATACCACTCCATAAATGTTCAAGCAGCATGTGACGAAAACTACGCGTTTACGAGTGTTGATATTTCTTGGCCGGGTTCCGTTCACGATTCCCGAATACGAGTATTTAAAAACAGTGAAGTATATATGTAATATATTGCAAGATAGTAGTTCCGATTCGGCACTACTTGGAGACCATGTCTTATTACACCTTTAAGGCAGCCTGCGACAGATGCTGAAAAGATTTACAATGAAATTCTTATTAAAGAACGAGTTGTAATAGAACGATGTTATGGGCAATTGAAACAATGTTTTCCTTTTTTGCAATATAAAGTAAGAGTTCAAGAAAAGATTTTGGCACGTGTTATTGGAAGCTACTTCGTTTTGCATAACGTTGCGAAGTATTTGGGTGACAGAAAAATGACCCTGGGTGAGGACAGCGTTTTCGGCATATAAATGCAGTCAAATGATGACTTACAACCCGACCATTTACAGCCGTTAAGAATTCGTAGAGCTGGACAAAGTCGACGACTTGAAATTGCAAATTCATTGCTTGCGCAAAGTAGATAAAATTTGACCTGATTTAAACAAAGTCCATTTATTAAAAAACAGGAAAATAATACATAATTTTACAAAAAAACATTCAAACTTCTTTTCATAATTTTTGTTTTTCATAAAGTAATCAAAGAAATCAATACGCTATAACCGAGACGAGTGCTTGCAGTAACAGCTTTGAGATTGATCTCAAATTTACGGGGTAAGTCGTAACTCTCAGCTTCTCCACTTTTCGCATGCAGTTAAGAGCTCAACCTCAGTCAGTTTGCTCAAACTCAGTAGTCTGAGCTAGAACTTGAAAGTCTCAGCTCGGAGTTCCATCTTAACTTTTTGCATATGACCTACTGTTTCATTGTCAACTCTTCAGAAAACTAATACTAAATCAACGATTAACCCTTCATTTATCAAAATTGAATATCCAAAAATTATCTTACATCTCGAAATACTACCTCATCTTGTTTGAGCAAGAAAACATGCCTTAAATATCAAAAGAGACAAAACACACTACTACATTTGGCCACTCAATCTAAGACTGAGCAAGGAGAACCGAACCGAAACAAGCAACCCAAGAGAGTTCAGGGGACCAGCCACAATCAGTCTTCTCTATAAATTGCAATAAAATAGTTTTTAAAAAAAAAGTTGAACCGACTTCACAAAAAGCGCTAAAAAGCATAAAATAATTTTTAATTTTATATCTATTACGACATTTTGAAATCGGTGCAAATCAAACAAACCAAACAACTACAACAAAAATATTTAATCGTCATTTCTTGTGATCCCGTAAGCTGAAAAGTTCAGGTAGTATTATGTATTATTTTCAATTGTGGTTATGTAGTTGTTTTATTTGTTTAATTTGCACCGACTTCAAAATGTCGTAATAGATATAAAATTAAAAATTATTTTATGCTTTTTAGCGCTTTTTGTGAAGTCGGTTCAACTTTTTTTTAAAAAACTATTTTATTTTTCACTTTTTAGTGTCTTCTACTCTATACAACGAAGAAAGAACCATCCAAATCGGTCCACGCGTTAAAAGTTAGTTTTAACCCCCTACCCCACCCCCATTTCACTAAACTTTTTTTCTCATGGTTTCAATCAAGGAACATACTCTACCCAAAAGAAAAGGAATCATCGAAATTGGTTCACGCGTTACGAAGTTACTACCCCTCCCCCACCCCCACCGCCACCATAGGACCAAATTATTCTCCTATTTGCAATGGGGGATCACACTCTATACAACAGCAAAAGAACCATTAAAATCGATTCACGCGTTACAAAGTTAGGTTCCACCTCCCTTCTCCCACCCCAACTAAACCAACAATTTATTTCTCGTGGTATCAAATAGGGAGCGTACTCTTCCCAAAAGAAAAAGAATTATCCAAATCGGTCCACGTGTTACGAAGTTAGACTGCTCCTCCCCCCACCCAACCCCCCCCCCCCTATGGGCAAAATTATTCTTCTATTAGCAATGGGTGATCACACTCTATACAACAGCAAACGAACCATCCAAATCGGTCCACGTGTTACAAAGTTAGGTTCCACCACCACCCCCCCCCCACCCCATCAACAATTGTTTTCTCGTAGTATCAACCAAGGATCATATTCTACCCAATAGAAAAAGAATTATCCAAATCGGTTTACGCGTTCCGAAGTTAGACTACCCCTCCCCCCACCTCCACCTTTCACCCTAGGGCCAAATTATTCTCCTATTAGCAATGGGGGATCATACTCTATACAACAGAAAAAGAACCTATGAAATCGGACCACGCGTTACAAAGTTAGGTTCCACCCCCACCCCCACCCCCCATCCCACCAAAATTTTTTTTTCTCGTGGTATCAATTACGGAATATACTCTACCCAACAGAAAAAGAATTATCCAAATCGGTCCACGCGTTACAAAGTTAGACTACCCCTCCCCCCCTCCCCACACCCTATTCCAAATTTTTTTTCTCATATTAGCAATGGGGGATCATACTCTGTACAACAAAAAAAGAACCATCCAAATCGGACAACGCGTTACAAAGTTAGGTTTCACCCCCCCCCCACCACCACACCACCAAAAATTTTTTTCACATGGTACCAATCGGTGATCATACTCTACCCAACAAAAAAAGAATCATCAAAATCGGTCGACGCGTTACAAAGTTATGCCCGGTCAGACAAAAAAAAAAAAAAAAAAATACGCGTCGAACTTAGAACCTCTTTGTTTTTGGGAAGTCGGTTAAAAAGGCGTTACTTTCAACTGCTTTAGTAGAGGTAGAAGGCCTATCAAGAAAAACACCAATACTGAGAAAGCTAATAGACAAAGGCTGTCAGGTCTCATTTATTACCGAAGCAACCAGTAAAAGGTTCCAATTAAAGAAAAAGTCTACTAGTATGGATGTCACTGGGTTAGGAAAAACACAGACTGCCCATGTAAATTCACAAGGCTCTTTCCCATTAAAATATCCCAACCGACTCTATTCCATCGAATCACATGAATATGTACAACTTAACCTATATTAAAAACATGGAACTAGTTGATCCGAAATTCTTCACACCAAGCTCTATAGATCACCTATGAACAGACATTAATGCTAGAATAATCGAAAATAGTGTTATTAAGTTAGGAAATGGATATCCAACAGCCCAAAACACTCACTTAGGGTGGAAACTCATTGGCGGCTCACCAGTGAACACCTTCACAATACAATTCAATGCTACTCAGCGCTTAGAGAAACAACTAAAACGATTTAGGGAGCAAGAGAAAGAAGAAGTTACCACAAAATGGTTTGTTATTGTCTAAATATGTAAACAGTCTGCTTTGACTGTATCTCGCTATTGCAAGCTTTATTCCGACTGCTCCCCGCTCATTGAGGTTATAAAATATATTCACTGTGGTCTTTGCATAATTCACGGCTTACTAGGAACCTTTTTGGCTTTATGTCACTTGACCTTTAAAAGACGGGGTGTTTACGCACAGAGTGAAACCAAGGGTATTATAGATGCTAATATTAACCATTATAGTTTCCATAGTTATCACTACGTGCCATTATTATTTTCCAAAATTAGTATCATCAGTAATATTCGAAACGATGTACCTTTTTTTCCTTATTCTACAATTATAGTGTATTGGTCCAAAATTTAATATCTGGAGATGTAAACTTCAAACTTCTGAACCAGTAGGTATGAAGCTTCTTTTTGTGTGAGCTGGAAGTGACCCGAGAGAGTAAAACCTCGAGGCCATCAAAAATTAAAAGAAAAGTTTATTTCAAATGAATTTAACGTGGGACCTAAGCTCCAACAGCATTCATGGTGTTTTAAAGGTAGTTATCCTATATTTCCTTGTGAGAAGTAGCAATTCCGTTTTGCGAAAGTTAATATTTAGTCCTTTCGTTCATATCCAGGAGCTTAGCTTCAGAACTCTCATTCAGGACAAGCAGTTATAGTAGGGACGAAGGGACTTCACCATGTTGTGTGCCTCGATGCACCATTTGATTGAGTTAGACCCTTCTCCATTCGGAGGTTACCTCTCTATTTCTTAAGGACGTGGCTATTCAACAACAATTAGTTTTATCCACCTTTGCCATTACCAATAGCCCCGCTGGTTACGTTCTTAAACGCACCTTCTTCGATAACAGTTCGCAGAATAAACTTTTTTTAGAGTAGGTACTTTTCAATCTCGAACACCACCTCGTGCAGTGCTGCGTCCACCGATATCCCTTGGTGCAGGCATGTTAACTTGCGGACAGTAGGCCATGGTGTAGATTATCTCAAATACCTATACAAACTCCTTTTCACAGCTTTCAGTAGAAACGACGTCAGGCTGATCGGCCTGTATCTTTTTGTTTCACGTGAACACATTTCCCGACTTTGTGAGTGAAAACCAAGCTAGTTTCCAGGACTCTGGTACATAGTTTAAGCTAAGCCATTCTTTAAAAATTACTGCAACCACCAGATCAAGTACTTTTTGAAGCGTTACTGGCATTATTCCGTCTGGCTCCGGCGACTTGTTTGGATTAAAGGTGTATATCGCCCATCTGACCCTGTTTTGGAAATAATCCTTCCGTTGTTGAATCTCCGCTGGTATTGATATTGTTTCTTGAAGGTTCTGGATCTGTACAACAAGGGAAGTTTATGTCTAACAAGAATTCTAGTGTTTGCCAGCTGTCCTTGGTCCAGACTCCATTTTCGTTGCATAAAGGAGGTGCCGGAATGAATATTCCCAATAAAATCAACAACTCAATTTCTTTTTTATTTAAAGAATTCAAACTTCAAGGCAAAACTTTATCCTAATATCACAGTCAATAATTCATTTACATATTTCGAGAAATAGTTGACTACTTACAAACTAACAAGGAAAAAAGTAATAAAAAAAATTTCGAATAATTAGAGTAAGAGAAGCAAGTCAAATAAGATTAAATTATAATTAAAGTTAAATGACCTATATTTAATGTGCCAAAACAAGAAAAACTCCTTACGGTGTACCTCTATATAAATCAATAACATTAAAATATAGTAGTATATAGCCACTTAGTACAAGATATAAAAATAGTGACAAGTAACACTTCAAGGGAAGAATATAAAATAAAAATAAAAAAAAGTTTAATAATAATTAATAATACGAAAATATAAAAAGTGTGCAGCCAAATTAATACAGTCATATAAAAGTAAGTAACAAATTAAATAATAAAACAAGGAAAAAAAATATTTTTTTGTTCGATGTGGCCAAAGCCTAGTGGATAACCCTTTGATGCGTTAGCATGGCTTTGCTTGGAAGGGAATTTAGGCTAAGGAGGGGGGGGGGAGGTGAGGAAACGTGAACGTCATATTTTGTGCATTGCTGCGAGCTAGCCAACAGCACAGAGACGGAGTGGATTTTGAATTAATATTACAAACCCACGGGGGAGATCTGGTCTCGAAACCGGGAACAATGACATGGTGGTCGTGATCCAACTCCGTCTCCAATAAAACAAAAAATTAAACATAAAAATTAACTCTAACCAAGCTGACGCCTAAGTGACAAGTGGAAGCCAAGAAAGTCAACGTGGTCATTAAGGGGTTATATACAAAGTTGAGGGGAAAAAGTGAGCTAAGTTGGTGATTTTTTTAAGGATTTTATGCAAATTGTATTAGGAAAAGCGAAAGACGATTTTTTGGTAGTACTATCGAAGAAAAGAAAAACAAGTTGAATTATAGAAAAGTATTAAAAATTGTCGTAGTTATGGCCCCTCCCCCGAAGCGCGTTTTTTTTGCAGAGGCTTGCGGTGAACACTCTCCAAGGCGAACCGCTTAACTGAAATCAAAAGAGTAAAAAAATTATTGAAGAAAAATTTAATGTGGTGTACTTGAACGGTTCGGTGTCCGAAAAATTTTTTTTTCCAATAAAAAAACCATTTTGACAAAAAAATCGATTTTTGAGGTGTTCAAAATTCTAAACAAAAATTCATTGCAAACAATCGAAAGTTTTTAGATGGAAAAGGAACCGTTCAAGTACACGAGATTGTAAATATGAACAATTTAAAAAAAAATTATGAAAATCGGTTGAAAAGTTTTTGAGATATCACGGTCACCGCAACGTTATTTTTCAAAAAACTCTATTCCGAGATCATCGAGTCATTTTAAATCTAGTGCTCCGATCTGGATGAAATTTCAAACAGATATTTTCGAAAGTATGTACTTTCAGAATATGCAATCAAAAAAATTTCGATTTTTTGAGCCCCAACTTTGTATATAACCCCTTAAATTATCCTCCAGCTTCTATAGCTCCAGGTTTGCGGATTTTAAAATTTCAAAAATTGTAATTCAAAGTTTTATTTACTTTCTGTTCTTTTTTCCATTTTCAGGTTGGAGTTTCTTCTGAAGTCAAAAGGAGCAGCTCTTGACTATTCTGAGCATCTTATTACAATCCTTGTTTTTCTCGGGTCGAAATATTCCATAAGATACCGGACAGCCCGTGTCTTCCGAGAGATACTCCCTCACTAAAAACACCTCTCCGTGGAGATTCGCCAAATTATACCACCTAAATTCGGGTCCCTTTCGTCCCCTCCCAGCTCCCTCAGCGGGTGATAACACTCACTGTCACCCTTAATCTCGATTCCCTGGATTAGTGCTTAGATCTTAGCTTGTCTACAGGAATCCATGTTGTCACATCGTCTTCAGTGTTCCTCCTTGATCCATGCTTTTAGCCATGATATATACCTTTCCTCTACCTATGGTAGTGAAGCGTTCCGGGCAAGACGATTTGTAGTCTGGTCCTGGTGCCGTCCTCATTGTTGAGCTTGACTGCCAGTCACTCTACTGGAAGGTTTCTTCATCTAATGCCGATTATCCCCTTCTACACAGAAGACGGTCTCTTGTGGGCTGGTGGTAGAAGTTTTGATGGCCACTCTATCGCTCTTGATTGGTTAGGCTTCCATCCTAGGTGTCCTGCCACCTTGCCCCACCTTTGGACTTTCACCATCCGTTGCAGCTCCCGATTTTACAGTCCCTAAGTTTGCACTTCAGAACCGTTTCACCGTACCCGCATCTTCAGATGACACGTCAGTTAAAAGGGATTTGTCAAACCTCTCGGCCATTTGGTCAACCTCCTGACTCTCCGCATCACTCTTAGCTTAGAGCCAGGACACGGATACTTCCGGTCGACACAAGTCCAGCCTCAACAGCCGCCGTAGAACCTTCTAAAGTAAATTTTTCCATAGCTGCATCTGTTGTGGGTCCCGTGGAGACAGCCAACCTGTTATGGTCTGTCATCACTCCACCTTCAATCCTACAGAAGTGCCAGAATTTCCTGCTGTTTTCTTTTCATATTTACCCATAAGTGATTCCCACGATTTTGGGGAGAAATAAGAGGACCAGGTGGGTAAAGATCCCACATACCCAACCTACTCGACTAAAATACAAGAAGAGATTGAGCTGCTCATGAGGAGACACCATTTGCGACCCAATTACCCCTGGATCCTGCAGAGATTTGAACCACTGCAAAATCCCTCGGCATGGCCTACTATAACCTTGGAGTAAGGGGATTTTTCATAAGATTATCTCCTCCCGCATTAGTTACTTAGCTACGTTATGGGATGCATTACCCGCTTGCTACCTCCTAGATGTGTTAGTGTTAGTGGAGCAGGCTTATGCAAAGATTTTGTTTAGAAATTCAATAATGTGCCTCACGGCAGATTCTAGATATTGAGTAATCAAGCTTGCAGCTGGGAACCCTTTACTGAAATCAATCCCCACTATCCAGCCGAATTTCTCCCAATCGGTCCTAAGTAAGTAAAGTAATAATGTAATGGGAACCATTTTCACTGGTTCGACCTCTGTACGTTAGTACATATCCCCGGCTAATAATGACTAGGTTAGTGGGTAGTATATTGTGTAGCAGTGACTTCGTCCGAGTTTCCTGTATTTCGTTGTGCGCGTTGACGTTTCACCCAATCACTAGGTTGAGTTTTCTTGGATTCTTTTCTTCCGCTAGTGATTTAAACTCCACCGGCGGTGCCTATTTACTCTTTGCCATGTAGACGGTACTATGAGCAAGTGTATCCCATCTTCTTCAGTCACATTAGCACAATGACTTGATCGTTGGTGCTGTAATTAGAGCAAAGGTTAGCATTAAGTTGCTTTCTTGTTAGTATAGCCCAACATTTATTACCTTCAGTTTGCGCGAAGAAAAGCCTATACCTTATTGACGCCAATTCCCTAACAGTACCATTCCAGGATTCTTAAATAAGCGCCAATGTGCTCTTTTCAGATTTCAAAGCTTTACTAAAATAATCCATAAATCTTGGCAAGAACACTAGGATGTAAGCGACAGTATTTTTTCGAATGAAACTGGATTTTAGTTTAAAATCGAACGAAGGAGGTTTAAATTTTTTTCCAAATAAACATACCGACTATCTATTGTGTTCTTAATTAACAGTTTAACGTGTTTTCCCACTATATGAGTGCTGTTAATGTGTTACTCAGATTTAATTTCAGATTGTTTAAGGGAAATATCTGCGTTTTGGAAACTTTTCCAGCAACCTGCCTATCTATTTTCGGTTTGCGTATAAGTCGCACTATAAGTAATTTCTGTTCCATTCAAAGAATTGAGATGAATCATAATTGAATTTTAATCTGAAAGCAGAAGAAACAATTCTCCCACGGTGTATTGAGCTCGCCGTGTAACATTAGATGAAAATTACCGACTTCCTCTGGTATCCATTTTGAATCAATTTCAATTGCTTTCAGGTTCGAATCACGTTATAGTTCCATCACGAAAAGAAAGCACACCGATCTGGTACCTTCGTGACACCGGCTGACCTACGAAATGTTGTCACATAATTAAGTTAAATACGTCACGCAAAACTCATTAGCATCCACTTCTTGACGTTGTACAGAACGTCTCGTAAGATAATTCCGTAAATAAGTTGGCACTTGCAATTACCGCAGAAATCGGTCATTAATCCCAAATCAGGGCACCGGAGCGTGTTACACTAGAGCAGGTACATGTGTACCGTGCATACCACAAGAAGATAATGCCTTCCCCATTCCGGAGGTTATTAAACGGCTTCTAAGAGCCTTCTAATCATCGAATGTGCACTATTCTTCTTCCGTGACGGTATTTTACAAAATCTGAGCCTCGAGTGGGTGTAGCAGCGAAGTATCAATGCTGGCAATCGATTGTGTTTGGTATCACATCGCGGCTCCAGAAATAATTCAAATCAGTAAATGACCTCTGAGAACCCTTAGACGCCCCTTTGCATTGTTTTCCGAAATACCATTTCGAATCGAATCAAATAGAAATCGTAGCCTTTAGCGAAACGAAGGAAATGTATGAAACAGGAGTAAAGTTCGCTCGTTTAGAGGAATAGATACAGGTCAACCTCTGTCTGTGCTCTTAAAACAAAATACTGAAATGGCCCCAGGCCCCAACCGAGGCAGACGACCAAATTATAACTAGAAAGAAACGGTGAGCAATGACGGCTGAAGGAGTTTTTCAGTTGGCAGCAAAATAGGAGGCGGCTAGGAGAACTGATTTAGTTTAAAAAATTAATAACAATATGAAATCGTTTTATTTATTTAATTTTCTTATGGCAATTAATATTACTTTTCATGTTCCCAACTAACTTGATATTTGATGTTATATGTGCCGTGTTTAAGAATCATAATATGGTAGATCTGATTTAATTTAGAACCCAAGAATAAGGGTTCCGGTTCATTGTGATTTACTTTTGTTAGGCCCAACGCCGGGTAAGCAAGATAAATTTGGCACAGGCTAAATCTAGTCCTATTGATATTTTAGTTACTTGTAATGTAATAAACAGCAAAAATACAAATATAAAAATTAAAAATATACAAAAAAAATTCCTGCTGCCATATTACAGATTATGGTGTTTTTCAAAGTGGGATACAATTTTAAATTGAAACCAAACAAGCAAATATTGTTGGAAGGACATTTTTGATTCTGCTCAAACGAAAAGTCATTTCTTGTTTGTTTAAGGTTCCACTTTATACAAAAATAAAATTAAGTCCTTTCGAAAATTTTTCCAATTTAGCGTTTCTCAAACTCTACATGATTCACTACTGTCCTCAGTAGTGTATGTAGTATGAGTAGCAGTAGTGGTGGTGATTTTGGGAGGAAAAAGAAATTACCCAATTCAAGAAAAAAAAAGAGATAGAGGCCGGGAGCTAGACTTCGGTTCCTTCCTGACAAGTAAAGTGTCTACTGAAGAGGTTATTAAGGGCCCAAATGAAAAGTCCAACATTGAAGTAAAAATATCAGCAGCAGCTAGAGAATTGACCATCGCATCAAGCAGAGCAACATCTATTGCCATGTGGTTCAGTGAAGCCGACGAGAGTCTGCTTATCACGGGTCCTCCTCCGGGCCAGGTCTAAGGATCCTGAGACCTTCTTAGGAAGGTTCAGAAAGATTCACAGCAAGGTCCGGGCAGGGCCACTTAGAAACGGAAACTGCTGGAAACGGTGTCACTCAAACACGGGAAAATGTAGTAGTCCGCGGGACAGCACCCTTTTTTTAAATGATTAATACATACTTGAAATTTCGTGAGTGGCTTCCTTTTGGCGAGTCTACCAAACTTTATCTACGACTTTTTTCGAAAGTGCTGCGTTCTCAAGTGAGCATGATCGAAATATACCGAATACATAAGTTTTTCTTTCTTGATGAATACATACTTAGTTTTATTGCAATTACAAGATAATTTAATAAGAAATTCGAGAAATATTTCGTCCGACAAAAATACTGCTACGATGAGCTTGTCTACCGCGAACATGCCGTACTTAAGCATTTTTGTTTTTCAATACAAACATAGCTCATAGTTTTTATTTATAATAATTAAATTTTTTTTTATAATAATTAAATAATGCTTAAGTACGGCATGTTTGCGGTGGGTAGTATTATTACCTTCAGGTAGTATTATTACCTGCCAGTTTTTTGTAGAGTTTTCAAACAATACGAGCGACTGGAGGGCGCTAGGGTAAACCTTAGCAAAAGCCAAGGCCTACGGTGTGGGAGGTGGCGGAATAGAACAAATTCTCCCCTCGGCATACAATGGACGAATACTCGCCTACAATATTTAGATGTATATGTGGGGGTCGATGGTAAAACATATAATAGCCACATGGCTCTAAAGAAACTCTCTGGTGCTGTGAATTAGTGGCGGACTAGACTGCACCCCCTCACATTGAAAGGATGTGCATTCGCTGTCAATTATTTGATTAAATCGTTTATCGTGCACCTGTTAAAATCGGTGTGCTTCGAATTGGGGCTTCGTGAAAATTTTACAGGCGAAGGCCGTTAACGCCTTCTGGGGGGAAGATGATGGGTCACTGAAAGCACGCTCTGCCGACCAGTAGCGGATGATGACCTGGGTCTTACAGACATGGTTGTAAAATTTCTTTGTCTTCAGTTACGGACATTCTAGCCAGTGTTCAGTCAAAGAGATAACTTAATTTCGCTGCTGGGGGGAAGTGCTATGGGAGGTAGCGGCGCAGGGGAGTACTACTATCTGTTCTCGGTCCGTCCACCATAGCCGCATGACTGGTCCCAGAATCTGATCTCCGAGACTAACATTCCATTTGAGATAAAATGAGCTTGGATACGCCTTGGCATTCCTGCAAATGCTGCGGGAAGGACAAGTCTAACGTTTAAATTGTAGATCTGGGAGCAGCGTTGCCATTTCTACCATAATTCTGGTAGACGTACCATATTTACGCACCAAATACCACACACCATAATATCTTTCATGGTATCTCGAAAATACCATAATTTTTTCGAATTTGACCATAATAAGTTTTGTTTGCAGGTCCCACACATTTTCAGCAAGCTTCCTGGATAGATACAATGAGCATTTGTTGGATTCTGAGCCGAAAAACCACGAGATTCGCATGGTCGATCAGAAGGGCACTGATCTGTACAGCACCAGCGCGGAAAATCGATTGCCCTGAAATTTTACTCTTTGCTCTTTTAAATGTGTTCTAAAAATTTGTGTATTTCAAATAATACACAGTTCTTAATTTCTTATATTTTAAATTGAGCATTTTACCTTTAATTATCTTCATTACCTACAATACCATAATTTTTCGTCAATAACTATAATTTTGTCCAGCTGGCACCATAATCGATTGGACAAAGACTTGCAACGCTGTCTGGGAGGATAATGGGAGCAGTTTGCAGACTGGTCTCGCGGGACTGTAATCGGTTAGAATTTCTTGTCCGTTGTTTGGATGAGTTCTCCCGGAGGACTAGAAAAGTGGCGGACGGCTCTATGGAGAGGGCATTTGCTTGGGAGCAGTGGTTCCCGAAGTAGCAACTTCGCCCGGTACTGCATCTACCCTCTGGGAACACTCCGGCAGTCATGTTCCAGTTTGATTTTTGGGTTTGGTTCATTTTGTGCGTTCCTTTTAGGTAAAGCTCTAGGTTTTGTTCCGAATTGTTTTCAAATTTTTTTGAAACTTTTCTTAGAGCTGGCACTCGCTTGGAGACACTTCAAAATTTCTTGTATTTTCTCTTGTACAGGTTTTTACTAATTTTTTACCTTCAAGTTTTAGAGTCGTTTTTACGTAGTATTTTCAGAGTAACGTACCGATTCTTTTTTATGTTCCTTTTGATCCTTAACCGTAGTGTATTTTTTTGTTTTGATTGTTGTACATTTTTAGGGTAGCTATAGTTTTGTAGGGTTTTTACATTATAACGATTGTGCCAAATAAAGCACTATCCGATCCGATCATATCCGATCAAATATCCATCCTTTCGATGAAATCACATTAAACAGACAATATTTCGAAGAAAAAATGATCAATTTTGTCCAATATAACAGGTTTTCTCATCCATTTTTCGCAAAAAGTGATCATTTTTCTTAAGTTTTTATCCTTTATTGATTGCAAGTAAATATTAAATGTGTTTTTTAAACAAAAGTAACAAACCAAAAAAACACGTTATAAGCATTCCTTAGTTATAAGTTCTTTAGGTATATCTACACTACATAACTTTTTTTTACAATCGAAAAGAGTCGCGTCACTGACAGAAGTATATACAAATATGGCACGAATCCGTGTATCACGAGTCCTTAGTTTGGACTTTAAGGATCCGATCGTTGCGGTCAAGCAAAATCATCTAAAGTACAATACATGAACTTACCTATTTCACGCACACACATTAGGGCCAAAGTGGGCTGAAGTTTCGGGGGGGTAAACGTTATGGCGCGTTACAAGGAGGGGGAAGAAGTCAGAAATCTTCAAAAACTGCGTTACGTTATACTTGAACGGCCCCTCCTCACTTGATGGAAACGCTCGCTATGCTCATCAGATTCCGATGGTGATTGCTCAAGAAATTTTTGTGCGTGACAATGTAAAAAATGAACTGAAATTGATCTGGCATCCCTATTCACAGCTGGTACCACTATTTTCCGCTGAGAAATAACAGTTTCTGATAAATAGCCCAACACTAGAACTCAGTTCTGTTTTATAGCGCTTAAAGAGAAATCATCAGAATAAAATAATTCAAATACTTATAGGAAGTAAAGGAAAAGTAAACGCGAAGCGGGTTAAACCTACTAATTGTTTTAAAATATAAGAAATGGATAATTAAATAAGGCGCGAATTTCAATAACTTTTGTTATATGTGAATAGGGCTTCACGGCACCGAGACAAGACCGAGACTTTGACAGATCTCGGTCTTGGTCTCGTCAAGGTGAAGATGATCTCGCTCTCGTCGCAATCTCGGCGAGATAAAGGCCAGTCTCGGTGCAATCTCGCTCTCGGCAAGATAAAAAAAGGGTATTTCGGTGGGATAACGGGGAGCGAGGACAAGTGATATATCTATGTATATATGCATTTTCTTCATGTTCCCATCGCCAAAACAAGGTAGCAAAGGCTCTTGTTTGCTATTGGGGATAAAGCGCAAATATCTGAAGAAGGAAATAATGTAGAAAGAAGCGATTGAAGAAAGCAGTGCATACTTACTTATATGCCCCATACACAATTGAAATTTTTCGGAGCGACATAAAAGCTAAAACAACTAAAAAAAATTGTCCACAATAAAATGATAAAAACTAATATCTCGTCCACTCTCGTCACCTCAATCACGCTCTCGCTATCGCACTGTTACCAATGATATTGGTCTCGCTCCCGGTCTCGGTATCATGTCGAGCCCGATACCGGCAGCGAGAATTATCTCGAGTATCGTGAAGCCCTATATGTGTGGAAAGCATACAATTATGTTTAGTTAAGGAACACACAGGTAGGTCCACTATCTGTTGAAATTTCGCTCTTGCACAGTGTTATTAATTAGTTAATGAAGTGAGTGTGCGAATTCAGCACTTTCCATAATAAACTCAGGGTGTTTTACATAAGGTTTACCAACATAAGTGGGGTTTACAGGGTGATCCATAAATTTACAATTTTAATGGTATGAACATCATTGTTTTATTCTTTCTTTCTTTTGATCTACTCAATGCAGCGTCTTCAAGGAATCGCCAAAAACTACTTTCCCAATGACTTTTCCAAAATTGTCAACAATGTTGATATAACTCCTACCATTGCATGTACAAAAGTGAAGAAAATGCTTTTCTATTACTTAAAATTCCGTATTTCCCACATATTCTCCAAAATTCATGTAAATAACATTAACATATGTTTACCATCTTATTACTTTTCCAAAAAGGTGGAACATGTCCAGGTAGGCAGAGGACGTCGAAATTATAAAAATAAAATAAAATGATGTGCATACTATGAAAACTGCTTTATGAATCATCATAAAACTTCCAAACGGTTAAGATTGTATAATAACACACCCTGCTCAAATGTTTTGCTTGGCTAGGTGAGATCTATTATTACTTATTTTAGCACACCTTATGTGAAACAACCTATAATTTTGAAAAATGACCCCTGTAAATGCGGGTGTATTTCGTTGGATATATTCCATAAGTGCATAAACAAATTTCAAAAGTGATTTTTTGTTACAGAGTGATTATACCACTTTCTATTGATGAATGCACATCTATACAGATATTTTCATGCTTTTCGCATTGAACTTTTCAGCCTTTTGGAAGATTTACAGTCCAATCGTTAAATTCTGTTGCCTAGTAAATATCTAGAAAGAGCGAAAGTTCATAAACCAACTTCTCATCGCTGTGTAATAACCACAAACTTTCCCACATCAAATCAATGCCCAAGACAAGAAATTTAAATTTACGACTATATATTCGGTTTCAACTGTTCCGAAGAGCGACCAGTACAGCTCGGAGAGTACTAAATTTCAAGAAATAATTTCATTCCACATACGCTAGTACCAGAGTTCCAACATAGCATCTTGCCGTGATTTACAACTTTTCGTTTGTACATCAGGCAAAATCTCTATAGAAGTGGCCGCGGTCAAAATTTGAAGTGTGTTCACTCTGGTATGCTAGTTTTCGTTCGTATTCAGTAGTCAAGTCCTTAACAATCAGCCACTTGTTCACACTCAACATTCACATGGATGGGATATGTATATCGCAATGATTCCTTCCCTTCCACCTTGCTCCGTTGTATGTTTCGTATGCAAATTACTTCTGTAGCCATCGAGGTGCAGATTCCAACGGGGAGCAGAATCAACTTATGTTCGGGGCTCTTGTATGGGTTTTTGTAACATATGTTACCCAGCGGAGATATATCTCTCTTGCCATAAGGAGCTGATGCATAGATGCAGATCATAAGTACTTTGAAGTAATGGACAGCTTTTGATTGATTTATTATTTACGGTTGCACTTCAATTTATCGAGACCTTTACGGTTGCTGGGTTTCTGAGATCGAAAAACATTTAAAAATTAAATTTGCACTGATTCAAGTTCTATTATGGAGATTCATTTAGCAAATGATTCCTAGTAGTAATTAAACTAAGGCTTGTGCTAAATAACTTAGGTAATGGTAAATATCATGCTGTCCCTATAGCAAGCACAATTTATAAATGGATGCAACCCTAATTGCTCAATGGAATTATAATCAAAATCAATTAAGATGAGGACTATTTGTAGCAACACAGAAGCACCAAAAACAAAAATCGATAAATGGATTGTAAGCGAATTCAAAAATTTAAGCCCTCCTGAAGTCCTCTATGTAAAAAACTCACTGGAAGTAGAACGATCTCATGTTTCATAGCAAATATCTTCATGGTCAAATTTGAAATGGACCTGGATAAAAGAAAGAAGCTAGCGAGAATATGATATGTAGATATGTAGGTGACATATTGGTTATTATAAAAGAATCTGAAGTGGAAAAACTTTACGAGGAATTAAATAACATATGCCCTACAATAAAATTCACTCTAAAAAGAGAAAACGACAAAAAGATACCATTTCTAGATCTGATGCTAACAAGAGAGAACAGAAAAATAAATTTTCAAATATATAGGAAGCCTACATCAACCAAAAGATTTATAACCCGGGATCCGTATTGCTCAAGACAACATTAAATGGCAAGCTTTAATAGTATGACATATAGATTTTGCAAAATACCCCTATCCTTAGAGAACTACATAAAAGAGTATAACTAAACTACTCAAAACAATTAAGGGAACAAAAAAAATATCTTAATTTTTTAGTGGTTTTTGACGGGCTGTATCTTAACGAGAAATAATCGTATCGAGGATCTGAAAAAAAAATCTTAAAGCTCCAGAACTCTAGTTTTTGAAACTTTCAGCCAAAAAGCCAATGATCGTACAGAAAATTTAAGGGCAGTTTCGGAAACTGGAATAAATTTCCTAAAAGAATCCGTCAAGACATAAAAAATAATAATTTTTTTTTATCCGTAATTTCAATTTTTAAAAAGTCAAAAAAGTGACTTTTTTCCTTGTTTGGTAAATTGACCGCATCTTTGCAAATACTGATGGAAAGCCTAAGGTTTGTAGGAATTTTTACACCTCAATGAACGCCCAATAGCCCTGTAAATCCGCAGATCGATCCATTGGATGGTTCCTTCGGCCCGATTGGTCAAAGTTTTGGAAAAAATTAAAGGAACAAGAATTGTGATCTCAAACATCGTGTAATCTTCATAAAAATGGAAAAATCATTTTTTTTTCGACTTTTCTCACAATTATGCATCAGTCACTTGGTAAATTAAAAAAAAAATTATAATTTAAAAAAAATCGAAAATAAAAAAAAAAAATTTTGAAATTTTTTAGAAAATGAAATACTGAGATGTTCTTACAAAACAGTTGTTGGAGGTTTCACGGTCGGATTTATGCTTCTTTTGTACTTACACACGTGTGTGGGTGTGTATTTTGTGACTCCAAACTCGTTTTTTAAAGTGTGTGTGTATTAATACCTCGCGATGCCGCCTCGGCTTTTAATCACTGCCTCCAACCTGTCACGCATATTCGAAATGCAGGTTCTAATCATCGACTGCGGAAACCTCCAACAACTGTATTGTAAGACCATCTCAGTATTTCATTTTCTAAAAAATGTCAAACATGTTTTTATTTAATTTTCGATTTTTTTGAAAAAATTTTTTTTTGACATTTTCGACTTTTTAAATTTGTTTTTTTTTAAATTTACCAAGTAGCTGATGCATTATTATGGGAAAAGTCGAAAACAATTGATTTTTCCATTTTTATGAAGATTACACGATGTTTGAGATCACAATTCTTGTTCCTTTAATTTTTTCCAAAACTTTGACCAATCGGCCCGAAGGAACCGTCCAATGGATCGATCTGCGGATTTACAGGGCTATTGGGCGTTCATTGAGGTGTAGAAATTCCTACAAACTGTAGGATGATGGGTTGCTGAGATATCGATGGTTCAATACAAAAGTGTCCTTTTTCGTTTAATATCGGATATCTCCGCGACAAATCGACATATCAAGGTTTTGAAAAAAGATAATTAAAGCTGAATTAACAGGCTATCTGGTCCATAAAAAAAAATTTCCGAGTCCGTGGACCAAAAAAAATGACTAAAAATTTAAAAAATTTTTTTTTGCACTATTCCTTTGGACGGCGTGAGCACCGTGGCCGTTAAAATTTTTTAGCTGAAAGTTTCAAAAACTAGAGTTTTAAAACTTTCAGATGTTTTTTTCAGATCCTCGATACGATTATTTCTCGTTTAGATACAGCCCGTCAAAAATCACTAAAAAATTTAGATATTTTTTTTGTTCCCTTAATTGTTTTGAGTAGTGTATATAAAGGACATATCAACCACAAACGGGTTCAAGGAACACGACATAGATTGTTTAATTAAGGGACACACTAAAAAGATTAAGAAAAAGAGCTCAACTACTTTAACACCTTTAGAGAATATAAAAAGGACGAAAATAAGTTTGCCATTTGAGGGAAAAACGACCGAAAAATTTAGTAAGATATTCAGAGCAAACGACTTGGAAATAGTGCATAAGAATAGAAGAAGATTGATAGATTTATTAAGAAATCCTAAAGATAAAATGGACACACTTGACAAATCGGGAATCTATAGTATAAGTTGCGGAAATTGCGAAAAGGTGTACTTTGGGCAAGATGAAAAATTAAAACAAGATATAAAGAGCACCTGAATCATGCTTAGAATAATCAGCCCTTAAGATCTGCTGTAGCACAACACATGATTACAATGAATCATTATGACGTTGAAATGGATAAGTTAAAGCTAGAGAAAGCGGTGAAGAATATAAATTCTCTCGATGTATGGGAAAGCTTGTTTATACAAAAAAATGCAGAAAAGGTCATGAACTACGATAACGGCCCAATAACATCGTCACTTTTTGAAATCTGTAAAGTCAGCTCAAAAACAAAAAGGACCCCGAACGTTGACCCCAGCTGTACTTGACAAGACTCAGCTGTGTTGTCTTAGTTTTGCGGTAGTCGAAGACGAGTAGAGATGGGGGATCGAACTGAAAAAATCGATTCAGTACGGATCGATCTGCAATTTTTTTTTGTAGATCGATTAATCGTCTTAGAAAGACCGATATCGATCTGTTCGATCGATTCAGTTTATTTCGACATTTTTTATTTCAGCATTTTGAAATTACAAGTAATTTGAACTTATATATAAAAATATAAGGTCATTAGTAAACCAATTTATTAAATAATAGAAAAAAGCCTTTGTAGTTTACAAATCTTGATTAAGCAACAGTGGGTATTTCACAAATGTTGCTTATTTATCGGAAACAAAAATATGGGATTATAGAACAGAGTCTTTTTTGAAAGCGCTAATCTTGACTCGTCTGCATTAAAGGAACACAACCAAAACTGTACACCCCAAAAGTAAAAGAGAAGCACAACTTTTGTTTGTGCATTTGCAAGGGCAAACATTTTGTTTTACTAAACGAAAACGAAAAACATTCTCGTAAGTTTTCTGGGAAGGTTTCTGGTCTCAGCCCTTAAAATGTATATCTTGGCAACGTTTTTTGAAAATATTCTAGGAATGTTTTGTTCTTTCGTTTTAAATGGAAATCACCGCAAGTAAAAGTTGACAGTTCAACTTTATCCTTCTCCTTGTCTTCACCTTGCCAAAGACCAAAATGGCCAATGCAGCAAGTTGCCAACGTTAAATCCAAACATGTCACAAATCCACTGGCATAGTATTAAAAAAAATAATTGTGAAAGATGAGATTTGAACAGCCTGCTCCTTTTTTTTGACAATGATTCTTGAAAATCTGAAAGGAATAGTTAATAGAGTTCTATCAAATCCCAGCAGAAAATCAGTCACCGTCGATATTCGGTTTCCCTTTTTCGACAACTACATAAGGGTAGAGAGAAACATGAGTTTTGGTTTACTATTCAAGTGGTAATTGTGATTGAAAAAACTTAAAGACTTTTCATATAAGACTGTTTTAATAAAAGACTAAGTATGATTTTAAAGCACGCAAAATAAATTCTTCGTCTTTTTAATTTATTGTGAAAGGTTTTTTTACACCATATTATTTTAAAAGTGTAAAATCTGCCAAATTTGAGACTTTAGATTAAAAAAATATTAATAAGTGTCAAATCTTTGATAGAGTAAAAATGGGCAGAACTCGAAAAAATACACATGCTTCATTCAGGAGATTAAGATCTATGTCGAATCTACGTGGATTCAAGATGAGTTTCTTACTAGGATTATACGGGGCAGCATATGTATATACTTGTCGTGGAGTTGATGTGACAATTCCGCGTAAACTAATATACATAACGTCTAGGATATCGGTAGGTATACAAAATTCAACTTACTTTCGAAACAATTCACGTCGAATCGTGTATTTTATGTGATTGCTCTTACTGGGATTGACTTCGCAGCAAAAACACAATTTGTATAAAAACTTAAAACCATACATTCAAATATCACTTAAATATTTTAGATTTTTCTTTAAAAAACTAATTTATTTCTCGCTGTGGAATCACCAAACAGAAATAAAACATAACAAGCCACCAATGACAACAGCATGCAGTAGTCACTTAAGCACACAGTTAACACTAAAATATTACAGCGATCACAAATGCATTCAATTTTTATTAAATAAATTAAACATCAAATGCAAAAAAAATTTGTTTAATTCTTGGCACGTCTTAAATAGATCGAAATCGGAAATCAATAAATCGATTCGTGCTGAATCGGTCCCGCGTAAAATCGATCCAAAAATCGGCAGATCGAAGGCTTAAACATCGATTTCTCGAGATCGAATCGAAGATCGCCATTCCTACTGACGAAGATGGGAATGCCGATCGAAATGCATTCGATTCGAAAAAAACGTTTTTCAAAAATTTGACGGTACCGGTAAAGGTAATTTTTGAATGTGTAGTGTTGTTTTTCGGTTAAATTATTTATAAATAGTGCCGTCGTGTTCTAAATACAAAAAATGTTTGTAAAATCATAGGATTAAGTCAATGTACTTCGATGGATTACTTCCATCACAATAATTATCATTCCAATTAACCTCAATAATGTGCAGATTCATGAGTTCAATTAATCCGATTACGACAAAATCCCAATTACGCTCCATAGCGCACTTCTAAGCCACTTATTAGTGCTAGCATTGTGTCAGATTTTGCACTTATTCTGACAGAAAATATCCAGTTGGCTATTGCGGCCATAAATTACTATTAAAAGAGACCTGAAGTCTTAATTCAATGTGACCGCATATGTAGGTGGGTGTTATCTCGGCTGGCTAACTAGCGCCTTACAAATTTGCATTGCTTTTATCCATTAACGATATTAATTTAATCGACTGACACGACAGCACTTCGGTTCTTTCGAGATCATTTGTCTGTCTATTCTTCACCGTATATGGAGCATAAATTCATGCTTTAGTAAAACATAGGACAAAGGTGCTAATGGCGTTTAATCATAGTTTGCCGTAAGTGGATGGAGGACTAAAAGAATAATTTATTACGCTCTTATTTTGTTTATAGCATCATTTCGTTTCTTATAATATTATTTACCCTCAGAATTTAGGATACATAAACGGTAACACTGATAGTGATATCATATTTGATAAGATTTTATTATTTATTATGGCGACGCTTAATGGACTAGGTAATTTCAATTTTATTAGGCTATAGTATACCAGGCAGGGAAAAAGTAGAACTTGTGAACGGCGAAAACGATGTAACTCTATTGAGGAGCAACAGAAAGGATATCTTCTTATTGAGGGAAGAATTAGGTAACGCCCGAAGCAAGAAAATGAAGACAATACAAGTTTTATCGTACTTAGGTGCACTTAGGAAACGTACGATTATCTCTGGAATATACGAAGAACCTACCTAAAAACAAAACACAGATAAAATCGATTCTTCTTGAGGCTATTATAAGTAAAATACGACCTATTTGGAATCCATGTTATTAAATCATCTCCTTTTTAACCAACGGACTTCCCAAAAACAAAGAGGTTCTAAGTTCGACGTGTACTTACCGGGCATAACTTCGTAACAGGTTGAGTAGATTATGTTTACCGATTGGTACCATGTTAAAAAAAATTTTGGTATGGTGGGGGTGAAACCTAACTTTGTAACGCGTGGACCGATTTGGATGGTGGTTCTTTCTGGTTTTTGTTGTACAGAATATGATCCCCATTGGTAATAGGAGGAATAAATTTGGCCTATGGTGGGGGGAGATGTCAGTCTAATTTCGTACCGGGTGGACCGATTTAGATAATTCTTTTTCTGTTTGATAGAGTATGTTCCCTGGTTGATACCAGAGATGCCAGACGGTATGGAGCAAAAGTCGGCGAGTCGAGGCGCTGAAGTCGCCCAAAGTGGTCGCGCCATTATTTGAAATCGCCCAAAAATCGCCTTTTGATTTAATAATCAATCAAGTCTTTCAAATTGTTGTTTGTACAACTTTAATGTAATATTTATTACTGTAATCACAGCAACAGATACAAGTAACACAAATTTCAAATTGTGGTAGAGGCTTCGAGAAAAACAAAAAATACCCTTTATTTAATGGGACTATTTGCATGTACGTGTACTTTTGAATTCGGAAAAGTTCCGCTTTTACGTTGTTTATGTAGTTTACATTCCCTGGCGGGGTGAGGGGCACAAATTTTGTGTCGTGCATTTTCAAGCGCAACCATTTCTTAAGAAAATACAAAACGTGTTATTTCTATGTTCAGCCTAACCTTCCCTACTAATAGCACAACATTTTTCAGACACATTCCAGGAGTATTTTCAAACGGTTCCAGGATATTTATTGTACAATATTGTAATGTACATATGGCTTGGGGAGGTTTTTGAAAATATTTTATTTTTCGTTTTTAGTAATTAATATTTAAATAAAGGCTAAAGAAAAGTTGTGTTTCAAACACTGTACCACCCCTCCACTGGCGTGCTATTAAAAAAAAATATTGAGAAAGATGAGTTTTGGATAGCGTGCTCCTTTGCTTTGAAGTTGATTTTTGAAAGTCATAGGTGCTCCAAATAGTTGCAACTATAACGTTATCAAATTGACTTCGGATCAAAAATAAATTAGTATAAAAACTTAGAATCGCACTTTCGAAAATCAGTGACTTTTAATTTTTCTTTAAACAACTTATTTCGAGATCGTTGCGGTATCACCAAACCAGAAATAAAACATAACCAGCCACCGATAAAAAAATCATCCAATAGTCACTAAACTACACAGTTAACACTAAAATATTATAGCGATCACAGATGTATTCATCTAACATTTACCATTTTTGGATACGAATTTTGCACAAACAAGCATGTTCAACTTTAGCGCGTCTTAAATAGATCGAAATCAGAATTAAATAAATCGATCGATTTTTCAAGATCGAATTGAAGATCGCCATCCCTATGCTGCCAGTAGTTGTCACGATGTGAGAGCAACAGGTGCATCCTTCCCCTACGAAACGCATTATTATTAAATTTCTTACTGAAAAGGGATTAAAACTAGTTAAAATTTTGAAAAGATTGACTACACAGTTTTGTGATCAAAGCTGTCTAGGGTTCGCATCTTTTTCTTTTTTTTTTGGCATAAGGAGTTCAAGGAAGAACGTGAACCGATTAAAAACAAGAAATATGCTCACCAAGAGTTGGCTATCAGTTGGCAAAATGCTCGCAATTGTTTTTTTTGATTACGGTGGCGTTTTGTTCATTGATTTCTTGCATGAGCATTGCACAATAATTTCTGCTTATTACTGTAAGCTTTTGAAAAAGGTGAGGAACGCTTATCGTTCGAAATTAAGTGACGAACCGGTTTGAAATGTCCTACTCCACGAAAATGATCGGCCCCATTCTGCACGTTTAACTTGACAAAAATGAGAGAAAGGGACTCTACAAGCACTCAATGACAATGACAATGATTTCAGGATGATGCAGGAGTGGTGACCTTCGTGCGTAATTGACTCCTAACAAAACCCTCTTCATTTTACGATGCCGGAATCAAAAGCCTTCCAAACCGATGGGAAAAATGCGTTTCCAAAGCAGGAGATTATCTTAAAAAATTATGTGTGATTGGTTATTATATTAAACCAAAGTACAATTTTTTTTAAAGTCTCGTTCATATTTGATTCACCCTCGTATATTTAAGTGTAAGCCTCAGTCGGAACTTGCAGATCAGGCTCAGCTCAGATGGAGCAAAATATTTGTAGAAAACGTGACATGACAACACGGACTAAGAAGAGTCGATGAAGAGGTTCAAAAACTTTTGATAGAACATTAGTATGTATAGCAGTCGCACACCTGTTACTCTTTGCTCGGTACGACAGATTAAAAATTTTACGACGAAGGCAACAGAAGGCCAGAAATCATCAGGTCTTTTGCCTTGACATGTCGAGTTTTGACAATACCTTGAAGTGTAGCGGCATTTGTCTGCTCGTGAACGGCAGTGGAGATGGAGTGAACAGCACTGAAGGTGGTAAATAGGAATTTGTATCGAAAATAGCACCAAAGGATTTGGTCTAGTTCCTGAAACTTCTTGTGGGGAAAAGGTTGAGAGATGAACTTCACCCGATTTGACGAATTCAAGTTGGATTTCGAATCACCGACTATGCATCCCCATCGTCAATGGGGTTCGAAGCTGGGATCTTCAACTTGAAAGGCCAACACGTTATCACTTACTCCACTCCCGAATTTACCAAAGAACCAGAATAAGCCTTTTATTTTCGAACAAGAGTGGTATTGGTGAACTGATAAAATTGTTCCTTGCCATTTTCGCGACCGACTAGAGAAGCCAGTGCGACCTTGTATGTATTCCACGCACCTTTATAAACTTGACTCAGTCACCTTGAAAGACACAGTTAGTCTGCCTGGAAGCCTGCTTCCTTGCTTTTAATGGCAGTAGCACAGACATTAACAAGCCAATCATTGTAGTTCGGTTTCATGCTGTTAGAGCTTTGAGCTATGATTTTCAAAATAGGTGCGTTATAAATTGCGATACAAACGCCTCTCTGAATGCTCTTTTTGCACATTTAATTCGATGATTAAAAAAAAAATATTATTATTTTAGGAAAGCGCTTTTTTTGACCCATTCAGTAGATACTGTGCTTCATGATGTGATAGGCACCATTGAAAAGATACCCAGATGTAAAAATTCACATTGGGTACTTTTCCGGACATAGTGGGTGCTTTTAACAACGCTAAAACTGAAGCTATCAGCGATGCTCTGAGATCTCATGGAGTAGGCTCTTATGTCTGTCAATGGATAGATACAGATACATGCAGATACATGGGAAACTGGGAAACCCCGAGACGGTGAGAGCAGTCTGTAGGGGTACCCCACAGGGCGGCTCTCTATCCCCCTTGTTCTGGTTATTGTTACTGTTGGCGACAAGAGCATTGTTGTCGCACAATCACCTGCAAAGCTTGAGGGCTCTACACAGGCTAACCCTCTGCTGGGTATCCGGTCATAGCGATATGACTGGAAACTAGGCGGCCGATGTTCTAGCGAAAGAATGTTCACGCTTCACAAATAGACGGATGAATGGGACGGCTTCTAATTGTTCAGGAAAAAGAGAGATCTATCTAAAAGCTGTTCAGCTCACCGAGCGCATATCAAGGAGGTTTTGATCAGAGTGCAATGAAAGGAGAATGGCGTTTTACTGAAGGAAAGCAGCCGAACTTTCCGCAATATCAGTGCGATTATAACCGGTCACTGACTTTTTGGTAGTCATGCCGTCCGCATTACTTCTTTGTCGGAGTTTCCTGGACGAGGAAGAAGCTGAAATCATTCAGAATTGCCTTTTTCGAACGCCGTTGACTAGCCAGGCGAAGGTTTTAGGCCTTTGTCAAGCACTTCCTTAACGGACTAGAAGAGTTCGCCAACATGGAACGAATCTCAATAGCTGTGGGCTGGTTCAACTGCATGGCAGTGTTAAATCAATCCAGGTGAGGTTCCATCGTAGCGTTATCACAACGGACCATATCAAGGTCTATGTTGGGTCGACTAGTTTAATACCGCCATCTAACTTTACCTAACCTAACCTATGGTAAAGATAAAAACCATCGGGGTCCTCTAAAAGAAAATAGTATTGCGCAAAGAAGTCTGGAACCATTCAAAATAGTCGATATGTCGATAATGTAAATAATGAAAAGTAGAGGTCTGAAATGGCTGTCTTGTGAATTACTTGACGTATTACAGATAATATCGAAGAAAGCGTCCCTATGGTGTTACTAGTAGACACAGAAGTTGACGGTCGCAGGCCGGGAATAAGAAGTGGAAAAATTGATGCCTACGCAGATGCATCAAGCGCTCAGGAGATACCCGAGACAGGAACAGCAGGCACCAGCCTCACAATACTAGGAGGGGGCGGGGTTGGGGGTTCACAGGTGAGAAAAGGCAATGACAAATCTCTCGGGATCACGGGCCAGGAACAAGAAGGAGACAAATCGGCGTCAGAACCTATATCGAATTGTACAGATGCGGCAGAACAAGAGACGCTCCAAACAAGAAAGTTTAGAGGAGTGCTCTAATAACAAATCCGTGCACTTAGATAAGCTGTCCATGATTCTGGCAAAGTTTCTCTCAAGACGGCTAAAGTGGCAGGATTAAAAAAAAATGGTCAGATGAAAGAAACCAGTGGATGTGGTTTGCTCAACAAGGTCAAGTCTACGAGCACAAGTCGAGTTAATATTAGTCTAAGCACTCAACAAAAACAACAACAACAAAAGCCAATTTTAGGAATCTTCAAATATGGGATGGCTTTTATCGGCACACTTTCGGCAGGTAAAACCTGCACTCTGTCTAACCGCCGCCGCGCTCCACACAAGTAGAGTGAGAATGCCGGTTGCAGACACCATTGCAGGGAACGAAGCCTTCAAAAAATTTAATACCTTGAGAATCCCTGGCGATAGTGGAGGCGCAAATACAACTCTAGACCTTATTTAATGTACAGTATAATTTATGTTTATGTCGATAAATTTCTTCTTTTCAGCCCTTACTGAGTTTTTCATAAGATATTTCATCTGTTCTAAGAATTAAAGAGTTTCAATTTCAAGTTCTGTAACCGCTTGTGGAGCATGGGGTGGGATAAGATTTTAAGTCGATTCGAGAAAACAATTGCAATTTAAGGTGGATTCCGAACCACCCACATTACTTTGCAGCGTCCAATAAACTTTTTATTCTCATCAACAAACAACTATGAGTCGCTGAATGGGAGCTTCGGGATGGAAGGCGAAACCGTTATCACTTACTCCACCGGCGGTTGAATTGATAACAGAACATAATCGCTTGAAATCATGGTGGTGATATATCTTTGGTGATTTGGCCTGTCAATAAAGTGATTTATCGTTAAAGTAAGCCGGCAATTTCAAAATAAATAAAGTGTAATAATAATAATATTGAATATAAATGGATGTAGTCCTCTTATTTTCTTTCTCCAAAGTTAAGTAATAATTTTTTCTGCAGCTACCGGCCAATCCCAAAGTTGGCATAACGGCTAAGTAAGAACAAACTAAAAAATCAAACCACAGCAACCTTCACCCTCTCAAATTAGTTAGAGCCGAACATTAACCAAGACCAAGAGTAAAGGCTTGCCTTCCTTAGCCAAACATCTACAGGTTTATCAGAAGGTTTTCCTGAATTATAACTCCTTCGGCAACAAGCTATAGAAGGAGTGTTCATTTCAGAGGCCAATATATAGAGAAGAACACACAAACATTTAAATTATATGGCAGGAGAAGAGCTTATCCTATCGGATTAGGTGTTATAGGTTGATTATTAGGTTTTAATATTTAAGGTTGCGTTGACCCCTTTATTTTGAATCTTTTCCTGGACCAACATGCCAATATACCCTTTCTATCGAGGTCCTATAAAGTTTCCAACATACTTACATACTGGTGCAGTACCATTCAAAAGTTTAAAACTTTAAGATGAATTATGTTTTTTCAAAATTTCATTCAATTTTTAAAATTCTTATTTGGCTATTATTTAAAATTGTTAGAATTATTGCCATTAAGTAAATGGTTAATAACGCTTAAAATATTCACCAACGTTTCCTACCTTTCCGTTTTATTATCCACAAATGCGTTTGAAAGTGTCCTCGAAGAATATTAACAATTGTTTCCAAATTTATGTATGTATATCAGACCAATTTGCCTGGACGGAATGCACAACTATATTCAATAGAGTTTAACTCAGGACACATCAATACTACGGGTTAAATCTCGACTTGAGACAGCATTATATAACAACGAGAAAGCGCAATCAATTCTGGACATCTTTATTGTGCATTGTATTGTTAAGTCGACTTTTGCCAGCATAACCGAACAACTCTATGGACGATATATTACGATTTATGTTGTTCTTGTGGTATGCGCCTACCTGGTCAGGAAGATCTTTCCAATTTGATTTATGCGCACCGAAATGAAAAATCGGCAAAGCCAAGAGACCTTCTTCTCAATGGTTATGCGCGCGCATCTTGAAACGCGAACACAAAACAATACCCAGAATACTTTGTAGGCAAAATGGTAAGATCTCATTGTTTGACGGCGGAACAGATACACGTATCCGTGCTGAACTAGGCTCTCTTTTCATTTGGTGCTGATTTTAATTGAAATTGTTTGCTATGCTAGAATTCCGCACTGTAACTGCTCCAGCATACCGAGGCACAAGTGCGGTACAGAACTCCTGTGCCCTTTGAATTGCTAAAAGTATAGGAGTAACCATTAAGTGTGGAATTTTAACTAACGGAAAATATGTTTGCGCCTCTTTTGCACAAACATATTATGCGCGAAGTATTTGTTACATTTTGCAGATCAGTAATGAGAACTACACTCTAATTGCAGTTCAGTGCTCATTTTCCGTTGTCGGCGGCGCGAAGAGTCACTACATGTTTTTCAATTGCAGGAATCCAAGAATTTAGATACGACTTATTGAACAATGAGGTATTTTTTCTCAATAAATTTTTCTAATATCAGAAAGCAAGATTACAAGTTTAAAAAATAAAATCGTAGTATATAACCCAACAAGACCAGCAGCATATTTTCGCATTCATTTTCTCGCAGGAAAACAACCCGAAACACATGTCTACAGGTCCACTCACTAATAAAAGACGTCTTTCTCTCTCTAGTTTCCGTAACCACTTCTGCGACATGAGACAAGAGAAGTCAGTTATTTCGTTGCTAATTTACACTCAAATATTAAAATGAAAAAATCATCCTGCAAATGCTATTGCGTTAATAACTCTCCAACACCAATGTTTTTCTTGTTTCTATGGCCAGTATTATAATCTTCTTTGTGTATATAACTCTTTATTCTTGCGCAGACGTTATAATATAAAAATTCTATTAAAATTAACTAATCTATAAAAATACAATATAAAATTTCTCTCGTAAAATGGTGCATAAAGTACTCAAAAGAATTAAAAAGCCTCAAAAATGTTAATAAAACGATAAAACTCAATAAAAAGGAACAAAGTAACAAAAAACAAAGTGAAAAAGACAAATAATTCGAAGAACAAACAACAACAAAACACGATATTAGTCAAAAAATTAATAAAAGAATAAACGAGAAATTTACAACCACCCGGTAAGTAGTAGCTCCAACTAGTGTTCCTTAAAATATTCACAACATTTTTAAAGATATGCCAACGAAAAGCAAATTATCGAAAAAAACAAACTGCAAATTTTGGATCACCAGAGCATCGTTGCAAAGTGTTCCCTGGGGAGGGATAGACGCAGCACCGGACAAAGAAGCTACATCGAGTGACCCTGCCTACATACAAGCAGAGAAGCTCTCCGCAGAGCCGTTCATCACTTTTCTACTCCACTTGGAATACTGCATCACGTGATCTGACGTACGTATGGAATTTTGAATCACCATAGCGTCCCGCGGGAACAGTCTGCAGAGTCATGAACATCTGCAAACAGTTCCCATCATCCTCTCAGTTTTACTCCCCCAACGGAAGACTCACCCTTCCCGTAGCAAATCCAAAGCAGAGAGAAGCTCCATGGACAGGATGTTACAAGGCTGCGGCCAATTGTTACCAGTGAAAAGGGAGGCTATCATTCTGCACTGACGCTAAAGGATGCCATCTAGAATTGAATGTGTCGGCGTTCGTTGCCAGGAACTCGAGATGTAATCGTTTTCTCGGCCTGGCAAAGAAGTCGCTCTTCAGTGCACGTGTGTGATCAGTGATCTGTTGCCCATTTTTTATCTGCATGCATTACAGTTGAAACAGTTGATTTAGTAAGTGTAAGGACAAAGATAATTAAACAATTCACTTGGTTCCAACTTGGTCCCAGCAAAAACGACATTCCAGTTATGTGGAATGACGGGCAAATAAGCTGGCACAAATCACGAACCAGTTTTATCAAATCGCACAAGGTTGGGCAAGTTGAATGTTTGTGAAATAGAGTTCCTTTAACCCACAAACTATGCAGACTCATTGGACTCTGTAGTCTATGTGCGACAGCTGATTTGGATGCACGAGCCTATGATGGACGGATAACTGTTTGACCACTCTACTAGTCACCCTTCCGATTACTCCCAATTCTACTCCGCGCGTAATCTATTAACACCTAAGTGTTGCGCAGGTGTGACAACTGCGAAGAGATCGCGCAATCGACGTGTTGTAAGTTTCCTGAACTGCGTGTGCGGCGGCTCACCAATTCTGTGGCGGCGTTCCCCAATTCTATGCAAGGTTCTCAGGTACCATATATTTTGTGTATTGTTTGCGTGTATAAGCATGTTCCCAGAAGCATAAATGATGTCTCCGAGAAATGTGAGTTGTCCACCTCAAGCATTACCGAAACATCAAATCCATTAATTCAGAATTCAACCTGAACGAAATTGCTGAAAACACCCCGTACCCAATTTCATTCATTGCAAATGGAATGCCGGTCTGATTCTGCCACAGTTTGATTCTAGTAATATTTTCGTACGCCGACACCTCCCCCCCCCCCCCCCACACACTCCAAATGAACTTACCCACAGCGGAGAAATCAAGCTATCTTCACATCAATACACTCATTGGAAGTAAGAATCTCATCTGAAGGTAACGAGATTTAACAACCATGTCCGCAAGACCCAATCCACCCTCTGCGACTGATCGGCAGAGCGTGCTTTCAGCGACCCATCTTCTTCCCCCCCCCCCCCTCTCCATTTCTGCTCGCTAAAGTTTAACGAAGCCTTCCTCGAACTACTCCGACTTAAGCAGATGAACGATGGACGAGGTAATCGACAACGAATGCAAGTCCATTCAGCGAGGAGGAGTACAGTCTAGTCCGCCACGAATTCACTGCATCGGTGAGTATCTCCAGAGCGGCTATTACGACTTTTACCGTCGAGACCGATATACACACTTAAATATTTCAAGCAAGCATTTGACTATTGTATGCCTAGGGGAGAATCTGGACATTTTCACCATCTCCCACGCAATAGCATTTCCTTGTCTTTTGCTTAGGGGTATTGACGTAATTTTTGTAAAACACAGGCTAATTTTCAAAATTGTTTTTCTCGAAATCTAAGATAAATGCTTAAAATTTAAAAGAAAATATTTTTGATTTTTTGTTTGCGTCATGGCTCCTGTACGCTCCTTAGTTTACGACAACAAGAAAAAGGCCAAATATGGGCGCTTAATTACAAAAAAGTTTAAAATTTTTTTAAAATTGTCGATTTAAATGTTCCGCCAAAAATCCAGGTTTTATTCAAAATGCACTATTAATGGTTCAATGCCTAAAAGAAAAAATTTCGAATAAAATGTTCAAAACTAGAAGCTAATTGGATTCATAGTTTTTATCTAAATCATTTTCACTTTGAAAACGCTTTGAAAGTTTATCATTCAGTTATTTAAGGCTCAAAATAAACAGAGGTGATATGCTTAAAAGTTATATAAAATATTTTGTAAGTCGAATTACGCAAAACCCTTGTATGAATATATTGTAGACATATTAATCTAACAAAAAATAAAAAAATTAATTCTTTTACTTTTTATCATGTAAATACCCCCTTAAGATAACTCTAGCGCCCTCCAATCGCGCATATTGTTCGAAAACTCTACTAGAGATTGGAAGCGCATCCTCTTTCGAGACGAAAATAGATAGATCGTCAGCACAAGCTGGAATAAGGGGCTTTGTAGTAGTGTATGGTAAGCGAACTCAATATCCCCTTCCAGATACCTCGACGAAACGGAGTAAGAGACAATACATGACCATTATGCTTTATAAGAATCACTGAATCTCTATACAGGTCACTGATGATCGCGATCCACCTGGACAGTAGCCCAAATACATCTCAAACGTTGCGAGACGCTATCAAACGCCCTTTCTTGATCCAACGAGATCATGGCCATTTGCGAACCAGTCTTTTCTTGGTAGGTGAAAAGATGGTTTGCTACGGCAATGTTGTCGTAAATAGTACGAATAGTATGACCTGGAACGGTTGCTGGAGAATGGACGGACGAGTTGAAGCCTTCTAGGATACGGTGATCCTCATCTGGATATTCTCAAGTGTTAGTTACACCTCCAAGTGGTAGCAACCGGACAATGCATCCTAGAATGTAGCCAAGTAACTAATGCGGGAGGAGATAACCTCTTGAAAAATCCCCCTAACTCCAAGGGAGTCTGCAGTGTTGCGTCCCCTCTGCAGGACCCAGGGGTAATTGGGTCGCGAATGGCGTTTTCCTCGGGCGCTTCTGTGGTAGTGGAGGTGGATTGTATGGGAGATCCCAACAGGTTGGCTGTACCCACGGTACCCACAACACAACAGTAGCAGTTTTGGGAGAATTACCTTTCGAAGGAACTGTGGCGGCTATAGAGGCTGGCACGCTTCCACCGGCTGAAACTGCTGTAGCAGTCCTGGAGAAGGGTGCCATTGGCATAATAACAACTAGCACTTCTTCAGGTGCGGCGGTGCAGAGACGGGAGACTCTAAGGAGTTGGCTATCTCCGCGATACGCACACCAGGAGAAGATGCAGATCTGCCTTCCAAAGGATTAACTGCGGTTAATCCGGAGGGGGTTTCTTCTCCTGGCTTAGGACTAAAGCGTTACGGCCTGGAACCCTTCAATGCCGTAGGCAGTGACCCAGGAAACCGAGGTTAGTGGCGACAGTGGGATAACTGGATACTCAGTTGCCCCCACTAAGGGAGACTGGGAGGGGACGAAAAGGGACCCGGTTATGTGGTCTGTTTCGGCTAATCCCCAGAGAGGTGTTTTTAGTGAGTAAGAATCTCACACTACCGGAGGGCACGGGCTGTCTGGTGTCTTTTGGAAGATTTTCACTTCTCCCGCAAAAAAAAAATAAAAAAAATTACCTGGAACGCAGTAGGACGGTTCTGGGTGTATTATCGAAGTTAACACTGAGCTAAGTATAGTTCCGAGTGCTTTACAAACTATCTAGCTGCTCATATTGAACAGCGTAACTGGACTCCAGTTCCCCAACCTCTGAAGGTCTCCCTTCTTAGATGTTAGACACATAACGATCTTCACCAACTTGAGGGAAATCCGTTATATCCAAGCACTGCAGAACTGAAAACCTCCAACACGTCTAGAATCAAAAGATTACTGAAACGTAGAAAAAATTCTGGAATCAGGCCATCATATCTAGGTATGCCGGCGAAGATCCTGTGACCATATCATCTACGTACTGGACGTAGATGTTCGCGACGATGGTACAGCGTATAGCTGTGTTCCAGTTGCGGATATAGTCACAAGCTTGGCTCCCTGTAGCAGTTACCCAGGTATGGCAAGAATATATAGTCTACTTCACAAGAAGCTGGACGTCTTCGTGTTGTCTCGAAGACATACTCGGTCGGAGACTCGCCCTCCCGCAAACAGCACAACTAATTTCGGAGCACACACTCTAACCCATGCTTGTAGTTTTATACCCTAATCGGTTCTTTAAATCTGCTTCAATTGAACCTCGTCTCGATAAATTAAGCTTTCCAATATTCCACCAAAGACTAAGGTTCGAGTCGAGATGGGAATCGAAAGCATAAATATCTATACTTGACATCAGAATGTATTAAATTATTGCTATCGATACATTGTAAATAATATATCGATTTAATTAATATTTGGTATCAAATGATATAAATTATTTTAATTATTTAGAAACATAACAAAAACTATTTAATTTATAGTTCACTTTTTTCAGTTTCGGGCGAACTACTAGGCTTTACATTTGAAAATTTTGAAATATGAAATAGGTAAACGGTAAGAATGGAATATGGAAAAACGGTTAAACAACAACCTGATACTACCAATATTGCTTGATTCGCTGGTATCTTTTTTTCACAGCTTGGCGGTTTTCCGGTACCTGTAGTTGGGAATTTATTTTGGGTGATTCCGTGGCATTCGACATGTTTCTACATATTTGGCGTACCTAGCATAAATTATCAAACACATTTTGCATTGTGCTCGTTTTGAATCAAGTTGCTAGAAGTGATTTCACACTGCACTTTTCGGAGTCCCCATTTCGTTAGGCTGAGATATCTAACATATATCCAGCAGTATTAAAAAAGATGATTTAGAAGGCCTTATCTTTGTATTCCATTGCCCTTTTTTACAACTGCGGGCTTTTTTACTTACTATTTGGGTTAATTTCAACTTTATACCTCCAGCTGTGATCATGTAAGGGTTCTGGTATTTCATTCTGAGGTACGAAACCGAAAATAGAACAATGTACACAATGTGTAAAATTGTATAATTCAAGAGAAAAACGGATGGACTTTAGATGAACATGAGAATACTGTTGTTTAAGCGGTTGCGCTTTCGCAAACAAGTTTCAAGTTTTAACTATTAAAGAAAATTTAATTTGTGCAATTTTTTAATATCTAAAACATACAAAATAGGAAAGGATATTGCTTCAGGAGGCATGTTGGGCAAGAAAAGAGGAGACCAATCAACTTGGTACTTGTAATTGTTATAGAAACATGCCCAAAAGAAAATGAATTTTCTTCGTACAACTAACTGCCTTGGTCAAAATAAAAATTAATTTATTATTCCATAAACATAAGATCCTTGTCGTTGACCGTATGCAAAGTGAGGAATGGTATGCATTCCCGAATTTAACCCGCTAAGAAAGAAATGGTCCCTATGCGAGTGTCGATTTTCATTCGACTCAACTCTTTTCCCCATTAAAATTGTTAGTACAGTTGGCTAGTCGAGTGGAACGCAAATCGTAATATAGCCCAAGGTTTTTTTTTTCAAAAAAAGTTGAACCGAATTTACAAAAAGCCTGCTGGGGCAATTTGAGGTCGGTAATTTTGTTTTCGAGATTTTGATTTTCGGGATTTGCAACCAGACCCATAAAAATGATTTAAAACGATTCGAAGCATTGTTAAGGTTAACAGAGTCAAGATACATCATAACCCCCCCCCCCCCTTGTTTTAAAATGGTGCGCCTCTGCTTTGGCTAAACCTCTGTGCAAACTTTTTCACCTGTCATATTCAACAGGAATATTTCCAAGTGTATGGAAACTGGCTCATGTCCAGCCGATACTTAAAAAAGGAGAGGCATACGACCCCTCTAACTACGGACCAATTGCACTAACCTCGATCATATCTAAAGTTTTTGAATCACTCATCAACTCTCAGTTGTTGAAATATCTAGAAAATAACCATCTTATCAACGATTGTCAGTACGGTTTCCGCACTGGCTGCTCAACCGGAGACTTACTAACGGCTCTAACGGAACGTTGGAATCATTGTCTTCATAATTTTGGGGGGTCTGAAATCGTCGCATTTGATATTTCAAAGGCGTTTGATAGAGTCTGACATGCTGCCCTTTTAGCCAAACTTCAAAAATTTGGTCTGCACCCTACCCTCGTTAAATGGATAGAGAGCTTTTTGTCAGGCCGATCAATCCGTGTAGTAATTGACGGCGTTACATCTGCATCCTACGAAATAAATGCCGGTGTACCTCAGGGTTCAGTTCTTTCACCAACCTTATTTCTTCTTTTTATGAAAGATCTCTTATCCCTTACTCTCAACCCTATTCATAGTTTTGCCGACGGCAGCACCCTTGATTTCGCGTACTCATTTGATTCTGTAATGAATTCACGTGGAAATGCTACAGAAGTCAATCGGGAACGCCCGTTTAGATCATTAAACAACGACATTTCTATGGTCGTCGCTTGGAATAGAGCAAATCGTGTTACGTTTAATGCATCCAAAACTCAATGCTTTTTAACGTCCCTTAAAAAACGCGCAGTTCAACCCCAACCCATTTCAGTCGACGGAGTGAATATATCCAATTCACCCTCCCTAAATATCTTGGGTATTTAGGTAGCCAGCAATCTTAGCTGGACTGATTATATATTTGCAATCGCTAAAAGTGCGATGAAATATTTGGGTTTTCTACAGAGATGTCAGAAATATTTCACCCCACCTGACTTAGCGTTGATCTACAAGTCCCACATTAGGCCTAGACTTGAATATAATTCCCATATTTGGGCAGGGGCAGGACTCACCGCATTGTTCACGTTAGACAAAGTTCAGCGTAAGGCTGTTCAACTTATTGGCGATTCCTCAATCTCTGAGGGCCTTGACTCTCTGGAGCATCGACGGAATGTCGGTTGTCTCTCACTTTTTTATCGCTATTTCCATGGCCATTGTTCTAACGAAATTGCTAGCCTGATTCCTTGCAGACTCATTACAACGCGCGACACAAGATCTACAAGTCGCTCCCACCCCTATACTCTCCGGGTCAAATTTGGACGTACCGTCAAATTTCGGGAATCTTTTCTTAGCAGAACAACACGAATGTGGAACAGTTTACCATCTTCTGTTTTTCCCTCGTCCTATGAGCCTGAAACTTTCAAACGGGGCGTACATCGACACCTCCTTCACTCAACCTCCTAACCCATTTCCCTCAACCTTAATTCCTTTCCTGCCGAAGTTGTGCTTTAGCATCATAGGGCATCCCCTGAGCTTTGGCAACATCATATATATAAAAAAACCCAGAATTTGTATAAAGGAAATCTAAGGATTAAACGATTTTTACCCCCAAAATATGTATTTTTTCACCCTTAATTTGATTATCTTTTGTAGTAGTAAAATTTAATCTTCAATATGTATCCATTATTTGGAATCAATTTAAATATGTTCATTCTGGTCAGCATTCAGAAGTCTCTTACTAGATTTATCTTGCTCAACTGAGATTAAGCGGGTTGCAGAGAAAACATCAGTGGTTTGGAGTCCACTTTAAATTGTAGGTCCATCTGCAATTATTGTTTCGAATCGGATCAAGCTGTTCTCCCGCCCCATGCCCAACAAATGTTACGGGAACTAGAGAGAGAATATAACATCTCTCGTTCTCGAAACCCCTTCTGTGGCGTGGGGCGGGAGCACCCGATTCGAGAGAATGATTACAAGTAAACATACAATTTAAAATGAATCCCAAACCAATGGAAATTTCTCTGCATCCCCCATGACCTTTTTATCGTAATCTGTTGTCAGCAGAAAACAACAATAGATCGCCGTCAGTAGGATTCGAACCTGCTAACTCCGGATTGGTAGGCTCACACGTTATCAGTTATTTCACTGGTGACTGGCGATCAATAAAATTGTAATTTATATGTTTAGCAACAAATCAATTTACGGCAGGCGCGAACCCAATAATTAATTGTATTTTTTTATACAGCCTTTTTAGAAAAGGTTTTTAATCATGAATTTTCATTATTAAAATTAAAGCTTCCGTTAGGTGTATGAATTATTGTAGCTGTATTATTTACCATACTTACATGTACTACAAAAAAGCTGTTTAATATATGTAATTGGTTTATATTTGTTCGAATACTGTATTGTATTGGATTTGCAACAAAGATGTTCCTTTAGTTTCAATAAAAAGTGAAAAATGTCGCCCACTTAGTTGCTACTAAAAGAATACTTTGCTGTTATATGAACTATGCTATTCTACTAATAAATCACTGCTTCATCTGAAGAAAGTCCATTACCGGTTGAAAACAACAGCGCGAAAAGGGACTGACAATGAAAAATTCTCACATACAAATTGCTCGCCCAAAGTCCACTCAAATCCAATTCGCAATAAATCCTAAGACGTAATGCAAATTGAACTCCACATGTGATATGATGCCAAGATATGAAGATATGAGGCCGGGATAACATGAATTGATATATTAGGTCTGATCTGTAGATACACGCTAGGGTTATGGTCTCTTGGTCTTTGGTCTAGTACCCACAGCTAGAGATTGTGTTCCGGGGGTACAGAGCGACTGCGAGTGCTATATGATTTGTGGGAGAGGTCAAACGAGGCCAAAGCAGCGCAGGCATCTTGTTGAGGAATTTAATATTTCAAGCTGTGAAATATGAACCGGCAACAACAGGCGAACTATAAAAGTCTCTGCTTACGTGTTTGGGGCTCCATTTCATCTGCTAATGATGATTTTACTGGTTTATGGCGAGCAATACTAGACAGGACCTTTCCCGCAGACGTTCACTTTTACTAGCAATTAATTGACGGCTGTGAAAGACTGTATGAGGAGAAGGAAGCCTTTATCGCTTAAATCTTATCAGCTTTCCAAACTATAATAAGAAACCTGTTGGACATACTCATTCGGATTACAGCAAGAACACTGCTGTGATCCAATTGTATCCATACAAACACATTTACCTATTGCACATTTTGGTTTCTTGTGCGATGATGAAAGGTATTTTCTGCATGTCATTTGCATCTAATCATGAGTGCATCATCCAAGATTTAAGTTATATCATAGATGACAACATGATAAATTGCCATGTAAGCACGCTAAATTCAACACCTTAATATCGGCATATTCTATATCTTAATCGAAAACACACTTCTCTACCCGTTCGTAGCTTTTGTTCACATGCGTGAAGTTTCAAATCATTGGTGAAGTTATGTAATTAGTTTGATTATTAACTTTATTAATAAGAGGGCAGGCTTATTTTTTGTTATATTTCAAAACAGTTTTATAATTAGTAATTGCACGAGTTATAGAGATAGTAAGATGTTTTCTAAAAATTTACCAATTTGCCGGCAGGAATTAAAAACCATTATAGCTTCAGCCTGTCCTCCGTCTGTCATCTTATCTGACTGTCGCAACCCTTCCACCCTCTCATTTATACAGAGTGTTTCCGATCTGATGTGCCAAAATGAGTGGGGTGGTAGATCTCACCTAACCACACAAAAAATTGTGTGCTAGGGGGGGGGGGGCAATCTCGACCGGTTGGGTGATTCATAAATTTCAGTTTTTCATGGTATGCCCATTACTGTTTTATTTTTATCTTTTGATCTACCCAACGCAGCGAAATGCTAAAAAACTACTATCCCAATGACCATTCCAAAATTGTCAACAAAGTTGACTTCCAAATGTGAAAAAAATGGTATGTGATTACCTACAATTCAGCACTTTCCAAAATTTTCTCCGAAATTCATGTAATTAGTACACCTCTTTACTATTTTAATCTTATTACCTTTCCAGAAACGCGCAACATGGCAGGATAGACAGCGGATTAGAAAAACCGCAACCTTAGAAATCCCGGAGTACCTAATTATTTGATTGTACTTTAGGTAGGAAATTCTTTAGATAAACAAAATTTGTAAGACAAATTGTCGAAAATGTTTGTTTTGGGTTAACAGGTAATTTATAGTTTGGTATTAATTTTAATTAATGCCTCAAAAATATTATAAAAATGTTATTGTTTTATTGGCAAGGCCACTTACCTCAGTGTTTTGAGGAAGGTTTAGAGGTCGGCCTGCATCTGTATCACCGGAGCACTACGGACCACTCCTACTGATTCTCTGGAGATACTTTTTCATTTACTTCCATTAGATCTGGTGGGTAAACAGATGGTTGCTAATGCTGCCGTTCGACTTACAGCCGCATCTCAGTGGTCCAACTCTACAATTGTGGACTCTTTTTCGCTCCAAGTGGGTCATCTTGATTACACTACTCTTAGCTAGTCCTTTGTCAAGCGGTTCAGATCGACGATCCCAACTAGGCTTGACTGTGGTGAATCCGTTCAAATTTACACGAATGGTTCAAAACTACAGGGCATGGTGGGGGGTGGGTTTTCTCAGAAGCACTGAACATTAGCCTGTCTTTCCGTCTTCCGGATTACTGCAGTGTGTTTCAGGCAGAGGTCATGGCTATTCAGGAAGCTTTGATGTGGTTGAAGGGGAACGAAGCTCCTGTAAAGTACATCTGTATTTTTACAATTAGCCAGGCTGCTTTGCTATCCCTCGATTCTGTCCTACGGACATCTACGGCTGTTAATAGCTGTCGCTCACATTTAAATTAGTTGGCTGAGCGGTATCAAATTCACCTGTGCTGGGTTCCGGGGCACAGGGATATTTCAGTAAACTGCGTGGCAGAGAGCTTGCTAGACGTGGTACCGCCCTGCAAATCCAGCCAGATAAGACTACTCTTGGTAGTCCTCTGGCCGCCTGCAAGCTTTTGCTTAACAAAAGGGCAATCAACCCAGCGAACCACAGATGGACAAACGGTACTGCGTACCATACGTCCAAACAGATCTGGCCTAAGCTGGATCTTAGGCGCTCCAAGGGTCTGATTTCGAGGGGCAGATCTAAATTATTATTGGGGTTATCACAGGCCATTGCCCTATTGGCTTACACGCGAAGAGACTGGGTATCTTCTCAAACGACTAGAAGCTGTATGTATAATATGCATTATTACAAAAGGGCAGAATATACTTTTGAGGAAGACGATGATGTTATTTACATTCATAATGTAGTAGACGGAAACGAGAGAGCGGTTGTACTGGAATATCAAAAGAGATTCCCTAATCGGCGAGGACCCCAAAGAGGGGTATTTACACGGACTCTCCGAAGGTTAAGATAACAGGAACTGTAACTTCACAGGACAGAGAGACACGACCCGAAACTTCGGGAACTTCTGCCGACGTCGAGCAGCAAATAATCACAGTCGTGAGGCAAGACCCTGAGACGAGCACGAGATGAGTCACAAGACGATTAGGAGCATCTTCATCTAAGGTTTGGAGGGTTATTCATCGAGAGGGATTACGTCCATATCACCATAACACAGTCCAAGGACTACTAGAAGGAGCTTCCGAGAAAAGACATTGACAACAGGGCGTTTCTGGACCGAATTGTGTTGACGGGTAAATCTCAATTCACCAGGGTTGGTATAACGAACTTCCATAATCTGAATACTTGTTCGGAGACTAACCCATACAGGAAAAAGGCGACCTCATTCCAGCGAGATTCAGTGTCAATGTTCGGGCTGGTATCATCGGCAACCATTTGGTAAGACCATTCATTTTGACGCAAGTGCTTAATAATGAAATTTATACGAACTTTTTGGACAATGCACTGCCAGATCTAATAGAGGAGATCCCTTTGCATAATCCATCAGACATGATGGAGCACGAGTGCATACTGCTAATATTGTGAAGGCAATACTAAATGAAAATTTCCTAACCGCTGGATTGGACGAGGTGCACCGATTCCTTGCCCTGTTAGATCTCCAGATCATACCACATTGGACTTTTTCTTACGGGCAAAGGAATGAAGGATGAAGTTTATTTAAGCCCTGTTAATACTAGGGAGGATTTAGTTAGCATAATTGGAAATGCAGCGACGAAAATACGGGAGAGGCTGGCTACAATACGCCTTAAACAGGGACTTAGAAGGAGATTGTTGGCATGCATCCAAAGTGGCGGTGGACATTTTGAACAGCTTTTGTAGTTTATCAAGATTAATTGTAATTATTTTCAAATTCAGTAAAAAGCATTAGAAGAATTAATTTGACTTTAATGTTTTTAAATTGTTGATTTTTATTAGGGCTTCACGGCACCGAGACAAGACCTAGACTTCGTCACATCTGGGTCTTGGTCTCGTCAAGGTGAAGACCATCTTGCTCTCGTGGCAATCTCGGCGAGATAAAGGCCAGTCTCGGTCCGATCTCGCTCTCGGCAAGATAAAAAAAAGGGTATTTCGGTGGGATAAGGGGGAGAGAGGACAAGTGATATATCTATGTATATATGCATTTTCTTCATATTCCCCTCTCGAAAAATAAGGTAGCAAAGGCTCTTGTTTGCTATTAGGGATAAAGCGCAAATATCTGAAGAAGGAAATAAGAAAGCGATTGAGGAGAGCAGCGTATACTTATATACCTACCCCATAAATCAAACAATTGACATTTTTCGGAGCGACATAAAAGCTGAAACAACTAAAAAATATCTCCACAATAAAATGATAAAAACTAAGATCTCGTCCACTCTCGTCACTTCAATCTCGCTCTCGGTAGCGCACTGTTACAAATGATATTGGTCTCGCTGCCGGTCCCGGTATCGTGTCGAGACCGACACCGGCAGCGAGAATTATCTCGAGTATCGTGAAGCCCTAATTTTTATAATATTCTGCGGTAGGATTTCTACGTATAAATTTCTACATAATTTCTCTACGTGGACATGTTGCACCTTTTAGGAAAGGGATGGATGGGCAATCGAATTAAAATAAGAAAGTGGTTTACTAATTACATGTATTTCGGAGAAAATTTGGGAAAATGCTGAATTTAAGGTAATCGGAAACCATTTTTTCGCATTTGGAAATGACTGTACCTGCAATGGCAGAAAAAATTTTGGAAAGGTCATTCGGATAGTAGCGTTTTTAGCGTTTGTTTGATGTCGCTGTAGATCAAAAGATAAAAATAAAAGAGTAATTTGTATACCATGAAAAACTGAAATTTACGAATCACCCTGTAATTCCCAAAAGATTGAGATTTCGCCCCCCCACCAACTGCCATACAATTTTTTGATTGGATAGGATATAGATTGAAAAAGAAGGGGATTTTTTGATATTTTTTTTAATAAAATGAAGCGTTTGGCATGATTTTAAAGTTGATAGCGTGTAATTTGTGACTTGCTGATAAAGTTAGTTAATTTTAAAAATATGGCATTTTCCGAAGGTGATAGTTGACAGAATAACCTGCTAAAATTTCAATAAAATCGGTTTCGTAGTTGTTGTTAGGTATTTTAAACACTTGACTTTAATGTTGGGTCTTGTTTCTTGGATTTTAGAAATACAACCTGCGTCACTTGAAATTTAGGGTGATCTGTATGCAGTGGTGATCGTATAGCAAGTAAAACTGATAAAAGATCACTGTTCTCTTCATTTCTTCCGGAGCTGCACAGTATGAGCAATGCGCGAAGGTAAGATGAGATGACAAGGCTCCTACTATTCTCCTCCACTGGGGAACTGCAGGTTTAGCTCATTTGCTTACAAAAAAGCTAGAAATTTTTGTTTTATCGTCATCGTAAGGAAAAAAACGGATTCGAGAAAAATATGTTTAAAGTTTTTGAAGTGTTGGACTTTATTTGGGTGATGTTTTGACCCTGAAACTTTCAAATATCCCGAATAATAAGCACTCCATTGTCAAAATTAAAACATTCCGCGAAGAAAATTCATTGGTGCTAAAATTAGTCCCCCCTACATTGGTTAGCGTGTCCTTTTCCGTGGAGCTCTTTCCGAACATACATATCTTTATCACCTCAGGGGTGCCTCATGGAAGTGGCTCGCTCATTTTCGTCCTATACATTAATGATGTTTCGCTTCTTCTGTCAAACGCGAAAATTCTACGTTAAGCGGACGATGCTAAAATATTTCGCACTGTCACTCATGACTCTGGGTGCAGTCTCCTGAACTCTGACTTGGCTATGTTTTATGATTGGTGTTCTCGTAACTGACTCCTTATACATAAATATCGGCAAGTGCATGGCCTTGCCTTTCTCCCGTAGAGGATGTCCTAACCGTCGATGGTACTACCTTAAGCAGAATTAACATGGTTAGAGATCTAGGCATGGTTCTCAACTCTCGCCTAATTCGATGTTGGCCTTCGTGAAAAGTTGGTCCAGGGAAGTTGACGATCCTTTACTGCACATTCTCTGGTTCTTTTAACCCTTTTCGGGCATGGGGCGTCTATTCTACCCACTCTCCCCCTCGTCCGGTTCTGCGCCAACGAGTTCAACTGTGGCCACGATTTGTTGACATTCCCTCTCGACGGATCTTCTCCACTCGACTCCATCTTCTCAATTCGGTGTCTTCCTTGAATTCCGTGGGGATTCAATTCTAAAGCCTGCTGTGCAATGTTGTTTGGCTCTTTTTTTAGTGTGTGGGCTAACCATTGCCACTTTCGTCTGCGAATACTGGTGTCTATTACGTCTTGGCCTGCACATTCTTCAGACCAATTTGTGAATATTCCAGCCCCGTTTTGACTCCTTACTTTACTGTTTATATAAAACGCATCGAGGCAGTGC